>OU343221.1:45629418-45736744 GCA_910596185.1 Chrysanthemum makinoi
GATCACGCATGTCAGTCGAGTGGAATACTCTATGAACTTATAGATGACATTAATAATCTTCATGTGGAGTAGATTTCGTTGTAGTAGTAGTAGCATTTGTTGTTGTAATTATTTAATGTTTTATTGTTATTGTTTAATTAAATGAAAACAAATACACAATTAAAAAAACATAACGTAAAATAAATACTCTACATATAAAAACACTACACAAATAAATACACTACACATATAAAAATACTACAAAAATAAATACATTATACATATAAAAACACTACATAATTAAATACAAAAAAAAAAAAAAAAAAACAAAAGGACGGTCGTACGGATTGTACGGACGAAGAGGTACAAGCTATGGGGTGCTTGGTTAGACTGCGCCTTTAATTTGTCTCATGTTAAATATTTCGTCCTTGTCTTGTCCCCCCATTTCTACTATTTCATCCGGTCACATATAGGTCGTACTCAGGCTAGTCACAGTGGTAATCTGAGTCGACTTTCTGCACATCAGCTTTCTTTCTCCGACGATCTGACGATCCTAATTCCGCAGAAGTGGTGACCCGAGATTTTTTAAATCAAATATTTAAATAAAAAATTAAACTTCATTAATAAAAATACTTAACATTACAACAATAATTAAAAATTTAAACTAATAAAACGTAGACGTTACAATACTTATTAAAAACTGAAACTAATAATCTAAGTTGTAACGTTCTTTGATTGTTGTCTTAAGTTGTTGAAGTTCTTGTAGTTGTCGTGCGAGCATACTTGGGTCGAGGGGTGTGTTGTAGAAAATTAAATCTTGTGTCCGGTTTGATTGTGCTGTCAATGCAAGTTCGCGACATTAGAGCTCAGTTTCTCCTTTTGAACTCCTCGCCTTGCCGTTGCCTCTCGCAAGCTCAACTCTTTTGCTTCAACTTTAAGTATTCCTCTTCCATATTCTTTTTTTTTCTTACTTGAATGCTTGAACTTGAAAAAGTTCTTGGCCATCATAGTAACAAATGATTTAGGTGGCTCGGTGCTTTCTTCTTGGTCGTCCGCGACCTTTTGGTCCTGATTCTCGAGTCTCGTCCTCTTCATAATCATCCACGTCTTGGGGATTAAAAGGACCTCTTGTTGACCCCGAGGTGGTTTCTGAAGTCTTGGATTTCTTTTGACTATTCGGGAAAGCGGGCATCTCAACGTTTTCCAAGCGAATGCTTCCTCAAAACTTTCCAACACTCCTTCAACGTAAACTCATGCTTGTGAATCACGGTGATTCGTTACAAGCCTTTTCATAGTCGTCTTCGTCATTCTCACCGCTCAGTTATTCTTCTTGATATTATCCATAATTGCAAAAAAGAAACCAACCCTAAAACGAATTCTACCATTCCATTTGGTCGTGATGGAGTCGTAGGTTCTTGTTGAACCAGTTTCTTGTTCAAAGTACGATATCACCTCATCCCAAAACCCATTCCGGTTGATAGTGTTCCCTCTACCCGAATTTTCCGACACATGTATCCAAGCTTTACAAAGCGCGACCTCTTCCTCTTTTGTCCATGGTTCGGCCGTTTTGTTTGCAACATTCTTGTCCTTCTCCTTTGTAGCCCGTTTTGAACCTTTCTTTGATTTGACGGGTGACGTCTCTTCGACATCGTCTTCAATACGAATAGAACCGTGGTATGAACCGTGCCCCGAACCTTGGCCCATCGAAGCATCTTGAGTCGGGTATTGTTGAGACGTAAAGTTTTGAGTAGGGAATTCCATAAAATTATCAAAATCCATATCAAGATTAACACCATGAAGCGGTGAAAACGATTGATTTGGTTGGGAAGATTGGAAGAAATCCATGTTAGGATGATAGGACGACCCGCTTGGTGATTGGTTTTGATTGATATTAGGACGACCCGGTGGGAAATATGGACGATTAACGTAAAATGGGTTTTGATTTTGGTTGGGTTGTGGTAGTCGTGTTTGATATTCAAAACCGGGTGCTCGAAAACGAATACCCCGATTTTGTGGTGGTGTTACACCGGTTAATTCAAACGGTGGATCCGGTGAGAAATTCAAATTCGGGGAATTTTGGGGAAGTGGGGATCGTCGATTTTTTGATGTGGGAGTCTTTCTTTGTGACATGATTAATATTGATGAGAAGTTGTTTGAATTGTGTGTTTAAAAATGTGTTTGAGGTCGGTATTTATAATGTTGTAAAAGTAAACGGGTGGATTTTTTTGTCCACACGTGATAAACACTCGGTCGAATGAACAAACTAGTTCGTCTCTTTTTCTTCCTCAACCGACCACAACCGATTGTGCCACAGTGGGGCAACCGGTCTTCACCCATGCTCAACCGATTGGGTCGACCGGACCATTGTGACTAGCCTCAGGTCACATTGATCATATCGGTCGAGATGGTCAATACATATATATGAAGTGTCGGCTAAAAGAACTAAGGGTCCGTTTGGTTTGTAGATGGGTTTAGATTAGGATTTGGATTTGAATGTAAAGTTGTAGATTAGGATTTGGATTTAAATTTTATGTAGGAAAGAGAAAATAATATAATTAATTGATAAATAATATTTAAATATATATTTGAAATATTTTTTTTAAATATATGATAGAGTGAAAGTGAAAAGATGGGCTCACTAGTTTATATAAAGTCACGTATGTGAAAGAGTTTTCAAATAGTAGCTGTTTGGTGGGGTTCATGCCAGATTTTTAATCACAAATGTGAACCAAACTATGTTTTAATGTCACATCACATGAAAACCTATGCTAAAATAGTGAACCAAACTGACCCCTAAACCTATAAATGCCCTAAATCCATTGGTATTCATTAACGACACACATCATTAGTACAAGGTACTTTTAATGTGCTAATGTGTCAATCTAGAAATGGAGGAACCATGTCGTATACACCTTGGACGGAGGAAGAAGATGTATTCTTGCTTGAAGATATCATTCCACAAAGCCAACAATTATCACTCGTGTGGATCACTAATAGAAGCTGGGGAAAAAAACGACACCTGAGTTGGGATAAGTGGGTTTTAGCCCCTAAAGAGATGTATCGTTAGCTTTGCTTTTTGCTGTTTTGTTTTCAGAAAATGTGGCTCTCTTAACGAAGCCATTCTTCTAAAAAAAAACTATTGCTAAATGCACCTTTAAGTTGTTGTGGTCACTTGCAAAGTGCATTTGATGAAAACCTATAATACAAACGCTATTTGTGCATGAATTTTTTTTACTTGATACATAAAGTATGGCACAATCAAAAAAATGGTATAACATGTACCGTAATACACGTATCAATGAGTTTTTCCTGCTTAAAGTTCATATCCGATTGGAGTGACATAATATTTTTACTAAAGCGTCTAACTAATTATTACTTCTTTTAGCTAACACATCTCATTTCATTATCGTATGTTATAAACTTGTGAATTTTACTAATAAGATACGGCGAGTGAAAGATAACTATTGTATAGTGACACACAGAACAAGTTTTGCATTTAAGTAAAAAGATAAAACATTGAATAAATAAATTTATGAAAAGTTCAGGTAGCGTTTAGTTGTATAAAAAAATGTGTTTTTGTTTTTACATTTTTTGGAAAAAGAATGGGTTATTTTTTTCTAGAGAACATTTGAGACTTTTGAAACCTTTTAGATGAACTTATATTTTACATTTTTAAAAAGATTACATCGGATTGCGACGGTGAGCGACGAATACTAAAATAGAAGATGGAGATGTTACCAATAGTGATTAGAGTTAGAATGATATAATTGAATGGTAGATTGAAAAATCTCATTTTTTTTGTTAGAGAGAAAAAAATAGAGAAGGTATTTTTTGAAGTGAGAATTTCATATATATATATATATATATATATATATATATTTTAAATTGTTGGAAAAAAATATGAATAAACAGGTACACAATTTTTTTTTGAACGAAGGTAAACCAACTAAATATACCTAAAACTCTAGTTTTTTAAATTTCTAATTTTCTACGATTTTTTTTTTTTTTTTTTTTTTTGGAGCTTATGACTTTAAATAAACCATAAGCTAAACCAAATAAGTTATAGAAAAAAGTAAGCTGACAAGTCTTTCAAATTTATACAGTAATTTTTAAAGTAGCTAAATCTGTAATGGTAAAGCTTTATACATGACTTTTAACTATTTGAAAAAGCTATTTGAGCCATTTGAAGCATTGGGGTAAAGACTTGACAAAGACTTTTTGCAAAATGACTTGTAGAACTTCAAGTCTTTGACAAAAAAAAAAACAAGCTATTAACATTAAGGGTGTGTTTGGTACAGAGAAATGACTGAGAAGGAAATCATTCATTTCTCTTTGGTAGATGAGAAATCAAATGGTCATTTAGAAATCACCTCTTAATTTGTAGCTCTCTTGTTTTCCATCCTTTTTGTTAATGGATTAAGTTAATTTAATTTTTTTTTACATTTAAAAATAAATTTTTAAAAATAAGTTTTTAAATAAATACATTTTAAAATATATTTTCTTTAAAAGTTTTTTTTTACATTTAAAAAAATATATTTTTAAATTATTTTTTTTAAATAAGTTTTTAAATAAATACATTTTTAAAAATATTTTTTATTACATTTTAAAAAGTAAGTTTTTTTAATAATTTTTTTAAAAGAAAGTACATAAATTTTAAAAAATATACATTTTTTAAAAAATAATTTTTAAATATTTCTTAAAATTTTTATTTAGACAAAATATTATTTAAATAAATTTTTCATTCTCTAGTGAACATTGAATAGAACAAAATTCTCTAATGATTTCTATTCTGAGATTCTATTCTCTTGTTCTTTCTGCGAATTTCTAAAGCCCCTAAGTGAGTTATGCATTAATTGTTGAAGAAAACATTAAATGCATCAAGTCTTCAAAGACTTGATGCATTATAGATGCTCTAACACTGTGTTCTCAAGTTGAGTAAAAGGGAGGAAGTAAAGTGAAAGCGAGGAAGTTTGTGTTCCCAATTTTTAAGAAGTAAAGTAGAAGTAAAAGTGGTGATATTTTAGGTTATAAAGCTTTCACTTGTTTTTCGAAAGTCACTTTACTTTGTTTCTTTTACTTTAGTTTTTCTTTTTTTCACTTTCATTCATTTTTTTTCTTGAGAAGGGAGCGTAAGTTAGCACAAACACGCCCAAAGTTACATTAAAAAAGTTTACAATATCTGATTAGATTTCAAAACTGGAATGACACTTCTATGGTTGATAAAAGTGATTTCGTACAAAGTCCTGTCATTCTTACATGCCACTGTACAAACACCTACGTGAGTGTAGGTATACCTATGTGTCATAATATATGAGTAGGCACATAGATATGTTGATCAAATAAAAGTGACAAACAATTATGAAACTACAAAGATTATTTGAGCTTAAATTTACAATTTAAATAAGTAATTTCCAAATATTTTTGTCTTCTAATACGGAGTAGTAAATAATTTTATTGTTATAATAATCTTTTAGCAGTTAATAATCTAATTGGTTGTTTCTATAAGCTTATTTATGGGTTTATGAACTTATATGTTTTCGGCTTATATTTCTCGAGCTTAATTTTTGTTTGTTTTAAAGGTTGTAGGCTTACACAAATTTGTTATGAGATAATAAATTTATATAAACTTATAAGCCAAAAACTTGAAGCTTATAAAACATACGCCGAAAACAAATAAACTCGTAAGCCTATAAACAAACTTAAAAAAAACACCCCCTAAACATCCTAACTTATTTTTTCACATTTCACAAATTGCTAATTGAGTTTATCTCAAAGACATTCATAAAACTTGTAAAAATTAAAAACAACAACATTAGGTCATAAGCAATATAATAATGCAAATTTTCACAAAATGAGGGGGGCATATTATGTAATTTCTTTACAAAATTCAAACCCCAAATTTGCAACTAGAAAACTTATACTAGGACTAATATAACGAAATTAATATTAATTAATTACAACAAACCTGATAAAATTAGATTACATTAAACACCACATTAATCTAGATTGAGCCGTCCCCGCCAATATCACCACCATCATCACTTTTCCGCGTTAATGTAGACAGTCACACCGTTACCCGAAAATAAAAGACTGCTTACAGAAATACCCTTCATAAACTAAACTCTGAAAAGCAACATTTTTACATATTGCCTACTAGAACCTAATTTATTACCCTTCATGTCAAATGACCATAATACCCTTGTAAACTTTCCACCACCACCGGAGAACCACCACCACCACCCTACATTACAAGAAACATGCAAGAAAATATGAAATTTTTTGTGGGTTTCTTAGAAAATGTCTCCTTCGTGGCACAAAGTAGCTTTTTCTGTACATTTCAGTGTGATCTTTTTTTTTGACAGAAAATTAGTGGTTTTTGTATGGAAAATCGATAAGAACAAGGAAGAAAAACAAGAAGTTGATGGGGGGAGGGGGGGTCGGTTTTTAAGGAGTGGTTAGAGAGATGGGTATTTTTGTCTTATCTTGAAAAGCTCACACAAGAAAGTGAACTGTGTTCGATACATATATAGTGAGTTGCTTTTAACTACCTTTAACTATTAAGTTTTGACATTTAGCTCCTCTATTAAGAGCACTAGTTACACTGAAGCCGTCTTGCTAGTACTATAGAGAAAAAGTGTTATTACATCAACAAATTTTCTCATAACAACAGAATTCGCTACAACACTAAAAACACCTTTCCCTCTTATAACACTAGTTTTTTATGTCATCGTAAAAAAAAATCAAAAACGCAAGCCACGGTACCTTACTCGCAGCGTCCCATTGCGTTTTTCGAAACCATTTGGGCTGGTCGTGACTACTCAGGACAGGAAAACGCCACCTCCGGTACCCTACTCGCGTCGCCGTCGTATTAACGGGGAAAACGCCATTAATGGCGCAGGGCACCTAGCCTTCTAAGTATTGTGTATTAAGTAATCTGTAGTGTTTACTAAAAATTTATAACTCGCTCAATCTCAGGTCAATGTCAAATCATATGACTCTTTCTCACTCTCTCCCCATTTAAAGATATCTCATTGCTTAATTAATACACTTCACTCTCACACACATACACATACATAAACCTTCATAAGTGGTTTACGTAACCATTTTGAACAGAATGAGCACCTCTCACCACTAGTGACGAGGGCTTGTCATCGGGTCACCTCCCTGTAATCTTTGCCACCTCATTCCCTTTTGCGTGAAAGGGGCATGAATCACGGCCATCCTTGACGACTAAATAACTTTTTTTCATGCTTTTGATCAACTCTTCATAAGGTATGAAACGAGAATGAATTTGAACCAAATTCGTATACAAAATGCTATTATAAATAAATGGAAAATAGGTTGCGTTGGTGTTATTTAGGATCCGTTCAACCAATGGCGTAGCTACATGGGTTCCTTGGTGGCGTACCCATGAAGATTATGATAATGTATATTGTACAAGTATTTGTATTAGCCCATTATAAGTTAGACAAAATTATGCCATTTTAGCTCAACCAAAGGCAAATTTGTATTACAACTATCTGCTAATTTGTTTACCACATATGTCATATAATTGATGATCGGTTGTATTATTAGTTTATGGTACATCTCGGCCTACCCTTAAGTGAAATCCTGGCTACGCCACTGCGTTCAACCTTATTTCGACCACAAACTAAACAGATGTGTGGATTTATATTAGTTTAGAAACAAAATTGAAACTTTCCAGCGTTTTTTTTTTTTTTTTTACATGGACTTTTATGTTCACATACTTATATTAGTTTTGGTTGAGCTACAAGTAATATCATCAATATGCTAAAAAGTGGTTAAAGTTGTTAATGTAGACAATACATTGAAGATTTAAGATAAGTACATAACGTGCATTTGACTTCACATAATGATATAATCGTTATTCTGCATTGATGTTTTGTAACTTTGTAAGATAGTTGGTACTCCAATAGACTTGTTTATATTTATCCTAACCCAAGAGACCAATTTGAATTTCCATTAGACTTATGGACCTTGTTTGCAAAACATATAGAAGAATGTTCTTTTTTCCTATTTGAGAGAAACTTTAGGTAGACGTGTTTGGCTAAATGAAAACCTACAAGTCATTTCTCCTTTTTACCCTTTCTTCTCTTTGGTTAAAGTGTGTCATTTACCCCCTTTTTTTCCTTGCCCCACAAGCCCAATTTCTTTGCTAGATTTGCTCCAAAGCAAACTTCTTTGTTTTTTGTTTTTTTTGCTCATGTATGTTTTCTTTGCATTCCTTCCATATCCTTCCATATCCTTCCGTCATCATAAAAATCCCCATTTCACCCTTTTACACATGCATTAATAATCACTAATAAATTTTGAGATATGTTGAGTGTAAAAAACAAGCCAACCGTGACAGAAATATTTGAATTGACTCGTATGCATTTTTGTTAAAAAAGTAAAAAACTACAGAAAATTTTTAAAATGGCAAAATTTTGGAAACCATGATCCACTTTCTAGTCTAGAAAAAGTTATTTATCAAAATAAGTGAATGCGATTAACCGACTATGCGATTCCACTAATATTTTGATACTTATCTCTTATTTTATTCATAAAGTATAAATGGTTGGCGAGTTGCGTAAACTATCTTTAAATTGATTAGACTTTACACTATTTATGCGACTGACCGCAATTATATTTTTTGAACAACCAAATTTTGTCTTTTTCAAAAAAAAATAAAAAACTGATTTCCTTTTTTCTTTTTTAACGAAAACAAAATTTGATCGTACAAAAATATATTAGTAGTTTGTCTCACAAAATATCTCATCAACCAGTCTTACTTTTCAAATTTAAAATGAAACATATGCTAAAATATTAATAAAATTACACAGTCACTTAATAGCACTAAGTTATTTTCGACAAAAGATTTTTTTCTTAAGTGAATCATAGTTTCAAAATGAAAGTTGATATGTACATCACAATAAGTGACGTGCATACTACAAACATGCATATATAATACTAGCTTCATAGCCCGCCCGTATTCGGGCGGGTTACTTCATAGCCCGCCCGAATGGGCGGGCTAGCTTTATTATATTACTTGACGAAGTTTTATTGAACGTAAATAAATAGTGAATAACAACAAATATGTTAGACACAAAAATTGAAAACAAAAAGAAAGTGTTCATATATTACATGTAAAAAGAACAATGAAAAGCATGAGAACATATAAATTATATGATGCTTATTCATAGATAAAATAAAACTTCTTATTACATAACATTCGTTGTATACTTTGTGTATTGGTCATCTTTGCCGCAACAGAGAACTTGCAAACTTTTTTTCGTCTTTGACTCTTGAAAAAACCACTAAGATTACAAGTACATGAACATAACGAAATGCATGCATAACGCCATGAAATCTAGAGAAAGCCATTAGATATACATTTCTTACAAATCCTTCTTCTTCTCTAATGATGCACTTCCAACCTAAGCATAAATCAACCACATTTGTGGCCAAAGTTTTGCCATGTCCTTACCTGAAAAGAAGAGTTCATCAAACTTGATACCAAAAGAACGTTGAATCTCATATATATCCAGATGCGTATTAGAATATGATTTAAAAGTACAATAGGAGATTTGAACAAATGTGAAAGTCAGAATAGCATGGAGGAAGTATACACCTCCATTGAAAATGAAATATGCATGTCTCAATTTATTAGTTGGAATTCTTCTCGCCTAATATCAATAAAATATATTTTAGGGATCGACATTAACTTGAAAGTCATGCATACGAAATGTATATTTTTGTGGTTATAAGAAATAAAATAAATAAATAATAAATAAAATAATAAAATAAATAAATAAATAAATAAAATTGTGCACATACTCTTAATGACAGTATCTCAGCCCATAATAATACATGTAGTGTGTATGTTGAGAAGAATAGAATACCAGGAACATCTAGAAGTGTCATATCTAATAACTGAAGGAGTCACGGTACTAATGTTAGGCTAATTGACGGTAAAGAGACCCTAGAGATAAGGTGTTCGACACATAAATCAAAGTTCATAGTCATATCTTATAAAGCTCGAAAATCTGCACTTATTGCTTTAGGAATTAAGTAAAACATATACGAACGGACTGCACTCAGCAGCCACTATTGCAGACTCTTCAATCTTTTGGATTCACATACACATACGAACCGGGAGTAGCATTCAGCTGCAACACACCTGTTTACATTACATATTAGCGATAATTCATAAAATAAATGTGAAGACACCCATATCAGTATCAGTAATCTGAGATAACGACATCTGTGAAAAAACTTGAATGAATCACTACTACATAAAAGCCTTTTAAGACATGTTCACAGACTCCTCAAGACCGGTTTTTTATGGGGTCTCTAAGTGGGGGGCTCTCCATGTGAAACTCAAATAGAGACGGGTTTCAAAGCAGGTCTCGATATGACGAATATAGACCGGTTTAGCTTAACACCGGTCTTGATATGAAATTAAAAACTAAAAAAAATCAAATAGAGGCCGGTTCTTAAGCTGGAAACACGTCTTTTTACTGTATAGAGACCGGTTTTCCCTCCTAAAACCGGTCTCAACATTATCTTTAGAAATTAAAAAAATTGACGCTGTTTGGAATTGCTTATTGTAACTGCTACAAAGGGGCTGATATGAGATTGTTTACAGAAAATGCAGCCCACGTAGAGATCATTTGGTATTGATTTATTGAAGTGTCTAATAAAGGCTATTTGGGATTGTTTATCGGCAATCCCAAATAGGCAACTTTAATAAGGAATCTCAAACACTCCCTTTATGAGCTCAAGTTTCTGCAAGCGATCCCAAAAGATTCTCTTTTATTAGCAATTAAAATAAGCAATTCCAAACAGCTCCGTAATCATCTTCAATAAACAAAGCAATACATAAACACTCAACTTGAAGCTAAAGAACGAATGTTTACATGTCTCGTACGAAAACAATAAGTAGATAAACAATTTAGTATGCAATCCCAATTCCTAATACGACAATTTCATACAAAAGTATCCCCCAGCTCCACAAAACTATTACCTGTTTAAACGTAAAAGGTACATCAAGAATAGCTTTAAATCTCTTGACTTTATTCTTGAAGTTCTTGGACTTAAACTAACTGGCGGAGCAATGCTTAATGATATAGACCTTGCAGTAGAACCTGAACTTGATGATGAGTATGACGAGAATGAACCCGACCTAATAATGTTCTCTTACAGGTTACTGGTCCAACATTATATCACAGTTGGTAGATCATAACCACCTTCAAAGTGAAACTTGGAAAATCGTGAGAGATGTTAAAAGTGAATAAACCAAACTGAAAAGAAATTAATAAGCAACAAATGCAGATTACATATGCGAGTGAGACCTAACAATAGGAGAGAAAACATCTAGTCATCATCACATGCTTTCCATTTGCACTACTTGTTACACTATTGATACCTTAACTTCATATATATCTATGCATAATACATACAAGAAATATCATATTAACATGTTCTCAAGAGCTTACCACATTTATTTTTATTGACAACAATTCATATGTTTGCCTAAAATGAATAAACATCTGACGCAAAGATTGTCTACATAGTTTTGAACTCTCCATGAATCATATGTGATATGACAGAGTATATGATAATACTGATGTCATAAAACCAAAATAACATTCAAGCCCTTCAATCTATTGTTAAAAACTGCCCTAGTTTCAATGTGTAGCCTAATCCCTCAAATACCCTGTACATACAAAGTTCTAGTAGTATTATCATAAAATTCTCCTAGATCACTACCTCAGTAAACAAGTTATCAACAACCGTTGTGTCAATCTATCTCGTTACCGAACCATCACAGCTCATGTAAAGAAAAAGAACCATAAAAACGAACTAAAGCATTTTATCAAATCCCTTCTTATCAAGCTTAAACCACCCTTTCTAACTAACTCTAATTAGCTGACATAACCTCTATTTCTTATGAAACAAACACTAAGTAAGTAAGTTAACTTCTACCTCTATAATCCCAAATTCATAAATAAATTAATTAATATTAAGCAGGAAGTAAAAAAACAAACAAATCAAATTTTAAAATAAAATATATAATTACAATAAATTACAGATTTACTTCAAGTTTCACGCACCTTTGATATAAATACTTCAATAAACAAGAGTGATTGGCAGTGGCACAAGTTTATGGTGTTGGTATGATGACCAGTGGCTGTGGTAGAATGTGTGGGAGTCAGTTTTAGAGAAGAGATGAACTCATGAAAGTGTAGCTATAGTGTTTTTTTTAAATTCATTGAAATTTTTTGAAACAAATAAGTGGGCAAAAAGTCCCGCTCATATTTTTGGAAATTAGACCGGGGTCTTTTGCTTAAGACAGGTCTGCCTGTAATTAACATATAAAAGGCGGGTTTCAAAGTTAGTACCGGTCTATATTAAGTTTTTTATAGACGTGTTCTAAGTTTAAAATCCGATCTGTATTTGTTATTTACATTAAAACCGGGTTTTTTCATTTAAACGGGTCTTGATACTTTGTGGCGGGTTAAAAACATTTTTTGAGACCTTTTTTTCTTGCAAAGGGTCTTGATGAAGGGGTCTCTAAACCCAATTGTGTAGTAGTGAATGTAATAGTGAATATGGGTTGAAAGAACCTTGAAACTGTGTGACTTTCATTGAAGTTACAGCGACAATGACTGGAGAAGGTAAAGCTGCTACAACTTCCTTGTTGAATGAGATAACATCATCATCCCAAATAGCTGCATCAATCATTGTTCCACTTAGAGATAAATATGGAAAATGTTACACAATTTAGACAAAAAAATAATGAGTAATTGTTTGCTATGTAAGATAGGAATATAACCTCATATTTTCAAGTTTAAGTTTCCTGAAAGTAACATCTTTACGCTTGATCACATCTATGAAATTCTCAAGCTTCTTGGTGTAATCTAAAAAAATATAGAGACAGTGTCATGTAGATGTAATAAACATATATGATGGGTATAGAAGCAAAGTAACATGCCTGTCAGTATCTCATTGTTATCATGTCTATGAGACAATTAAGCATAGTTAATTGATCTGAAGTAATAGATGGGAAAACCATCATCTGTTATCTCTTGAAACTTTGCTGCTCTTCCAAGTATTGAAAGAAAAAGAGGTCACAATGCAACGTGAATAAGTTCTTAGTATTCAACTGACATGTCTCGAAGGATGCCAGATAACACCAAAACACCATTTTTATGTCGACATTTCTATTTCGTTTTATAAACAAATGTGCAAGTAAAAAGTCTAGTACACACTAAAGGAGGCCTCGGGCATGTATCCCATGTTGCAATAATTTTAAAAACTTGAGCAGCTATTACAGTCGATACATGTGATCGTGTTTCTCTTAACTGCATATCTACATAATTGGAAAGAAGACAACGACTTTATTAAGTATTAAAATTAACCCACAATCCAAAAGTTAATATTTTGTTAATAATAATACCTGAGCAATATCTTTTCCAGCCAAACTAAAATTAAACATCAGTAAGATAAATTATAACCAAAATAGGGTGATTGATGTTGTTGATTGAGACCCATTAGAGATTAAAACACAACCCGAATTAACACGTTCATGGTTCAACATAGTCATCTCTACAATCAACTATTCGCTTGAAAAGACTTACCGACGCATCTGCAATAGGTCATCTGTCACCAAATAAAACGTGTCTTAACAATACAACTTCAAAAATTTCAAATTAAACCAATGAACATTAACAAAAAACATACCTTCTTTATCGATGGTGACCTACTAACCTTCAATAGATCCCCAATTTAAGTTGGAAAACCCTAATACATGAACATACAAAAAAATGAACCACAATAAAATACATGAATTATTTGGCGATCGTTCCATATGTAAAACAACCACATCACCTTGATCAATCGAATATAGAACACGCAATAATTTTTTCAACTACCCATCATTATGTATTTCCCCTTGCACCTGAAATTCACATCCCAAAAAATACTAAACATTCGGTGAGTATGATTTTGAATTAGATTACGCGTTTTGATATTAGAGAGAGTTTTGATTTTGGAAGATGCGAATGAATTGGGGTAGGAGGGCAAATTGTTTGACTCGCATTGAATAAAAATTTAATTGTGGATCCAAAATAGTAGGGAGTTTGTTATGTTTATGTGATTGAATGGATTATGATAATGTTTGATAGTTAATATCATTTTGGGTAGAAGAATTTGTATCACAAAATTAGGATTGCTCCACTGGTTGAGGTCCTTGTTGTTTGACGTCAAGACCTGAGTTCGAATCTTGCAAGGCGCAATTTTTTTTTATTATGTAAACGAAAAAAAAGTCACTAATATTCATAATAAATATTGTAGTATATAAGCATTAGTGATGTGGCATGCTTAGTCTTATATATATATGTATAGATAGATTGTACTTTATAAATTACGTGTGTAATAATATAATGTGCATAGCACTTATAAGTGATATGCATATCAGTTCCCTTTTAAAATTGGGGTGAGTCATTCACACTCTCTCATAAGGAGGGTATCTAATCATTTGATGCATCATCACATGCGGTGACACAAGTTGTAAGGTTTAACCAAAAACTCTTGATGTAACAATATAAGGAGAGTTTGTATAAAATATAGTAAGCTACTTTTTTTTTGGGCTTTTGGTTTTTAAAAGTAAAAGACAAGTGTACCATGTAGCCATGAAATAGTGTGTTTACATGACTTAACATTCGTCCTCGGTTAAAGAAGTTGTGTGTGAGTTTCGGGACAGTTTTCAAACATAGAAGCAAAGTACTTATCATATTTCATGAAATACAATACACAAAAGCATACATATAAAGTACAAATTTAATATAGCATCACTACATGAATCTGTGGATATTAATTTGACTCATGGTCAAATATAATTAAATAAGTTGTGGGGTCATTTCTGACATTTTGTGTCCCGCAATAAAGTTTCTGGATTTTGCCTCGGTAAAATACTTAATTTATGTTATCTTAATTGTGATATATTGAATACTTTGTCAATTAAAATATGAATACAATCATACCGTTATGAATACTTAAATCATTTAAGACAAAACACATTTTGCGAAAGAAAATTTTGGTGTAGCTTGATATCAAGGACTAACTTTTAGTTTATCAGTTTCGTGTTGCCATTTGGTAAAATGGTTCGTACAACTATTGGTTTATGTTTTTGTCCTTAAAGACCATTTATTATCGGTGGAGAAACTCTAACCCAATGTATCTAACTTTTAGTGTATCAGTTTCTTGTTGTCAATTTAATAAAATGGTACGTACAACTATTGGTTTAGATAGGCTGTAATAAAGGATGCACGACCCATTTTTGGATATCAAAGACGCGTCTTCTTTTATTACAGTCTCTTTGGAGGACGCTTTTTCAACAGCAAAAATGCAAGACTTGGTTGACGCCAAGACCAAGTTGTATAGTGTGTGTTTTCGTGTGCCTTTTGGTGGGTTATATTTGTGTTTAACTGAAAAAGTTTTGGTGATTAAGTTGGTTATCTTACTACAATAAGTTGGTTGTAGAGATAGAAAGCTAAAATGCCGCTAAATTAACGATAATAAATACGGTCTTGAAGCCTCCTTGTTACACTTATTCGTATGTTTTTTTGTGTTAAAGACCATCTACAGTATTACTTAGATAAGCTTCAAAATCTATTTCAAATAAGTACCTTTAAAGTTGACGTATTTTCAACAAAGATTGACACAAAGATACTTAATTAAACTTGAATATTTTGTTTTTAAGTTGCTAGATACAATACGACATCAGTTTTATCTCTTTACAATTAATTTTATCACCAACTTAGTGTAATAAAGTAATCAATTTTATCATCAAAACACACCCTACTCAAACACAAATATATCATACAAATACTATTTAATAAACACACACAACAAACTTCCTATGACACAAAAACTATCATACAAATATATCATACAAAAACGATCGAGTCTTGCAAATTTTTGCTTCAAGACACGTCCTAAGTGAGGCTCCGTCACAATGAGGACTCGGCCTTCAAGTTTTATTACGCGTCGTCTAAGATCCTCTTCAAAGTTCATCAACAAGAACATCCGGTTACACTTTTTTGTTCTTTTGTTTCATAAATCATAATTCGTTGTTGAACTTGAACCCAGTGAACCAAGGGTTTCTTTATTGAACTTGGTGAACAACTTGTTTTAATGTTGAACCTTGTGAACCAAATAATGATCAAGAGTTCATCAACATATCATTAACATTTAAAGTAATTAAATATATTATCTTCTCTCTTTAACTTTTTTGTCAGTGGATTAAGACTTAACTTTGGCAAAACTAACTTTGTTTATTGTTTCAAATATTGCTGCGGCAGAACTTATTTTTTTGGCAAATCTTCTTTACATTATGAAAATCTTTTAAAACTTATTATATTATTTTAGTGTCTAGTTACTTGCATCATAATTTTTTTTTTATGTATTTCGAAAATTACAACTCCATGGAAGCCCGAACATAATTGACCACGATATTTCCCAACTCAAAAAACTAACTCCGTCATGTTTAAATGAACATGAGAGGATCCTTATCCTTTATTCTAGTCTCTTAATTGAGAAAGAGAAGTTTTTGTAGACGATAAGAGAAAACAAAGGTTTTGGTCCACTTATTAAGTGAAAAAGAAATACCCCCGCGTCATGTACTTGAAAACCGGTCGATATGATAACAATCCAAAACGATATATGAACCAGGAAAAGTGCTCTAATAACTACTTAAACAGTTTTGAGTTCCTGTTACAAATTAACCTTCCCTTTTAGTAAAAATATTGTGGTAGGCAAAAACACATTATCTAGAACAATTTCTTGAAAATGAAAGCACAATGAAACCATCATAAGTAATATTTTTGGGGTAAAAGGCAAAATAACGCGTCTTTCTCCAATTCTGAGTTGAAACACATACTTTTTATTAACGTATATCATACTCTTTTCGAATTTTGTTCCTACCTCACCCATATGACCGATTTATATTAATATAATATTATATTAAATAATATTATTTTATTACAATATGGGTAAAGTCGAAACAATTAGATGCAATACGTAGTATATGTTAATAAAAAATAATGTTTCAACTTCATAAATTGTTATTTTATGGCTTTCACCCTAATATTTTGTCCAAAACTGTTCATTCTTACAAGTTACAATAGTACAAAATAAAGTACGAGTGTCTTATAAACCGTTTTTTAACCGACTTGGCCGAGTTTTCGGTTCATGGTTTTAACGATTGAGATGCCTAAATTTATGCCTAATCTAATGTGGCAGCACTTTGTTGGTGACAGCAAAATGGCCAACTTTTTCAGTAACCAATTAATCGTTGTCTTATTAATTTAGCTACAAATTTAGTCATATTTTTAGCCATCTCAATCATTTACCTAACCGATTAAGCCGGTTTTTGCCCATAACTAGCTCTCAGCAACGATATCGGTTCCCACAATTCTCACTTGAACCGGCCAGGTCAACCCGAATTTTAAACATTCCTCATAAGTCATATATGACTGTATTGTCTTACATTAATTATTGAGTTGATTGAATCATTGAATAGCACAAACTAAGACCCACATACCCACATGGATGTGCAGATTATTGGTGTAATCAATAAATATAAAATAAACAAAAAAGCTCTATCATCCATGTCCTTAAGATTGCAGAAAAACACAGAGGTAATAACACAAAAATTGACAATGTTTCCACTGTTTGAATAGCAATGTGGGGTGAGGCTGAGTGTACGTGTCAATATATAAGACATAAAAAACATTTCTACTTTTTTCCCTCATTCATGCTATATCTTATATGTGCATTTATATACCTCTTCCTTTATGATAGTTACTAAAGCATATGATAAAATTGTCTCTACATAATACATTGTTAGGACGCGATATCTAGAAGATGTACTAGCACGCGTTAGCAATAACTTAGCTAAGCGAAGAGTAGCGTACGTTGAGAAAAAGCTCATACGCGTCTAATTGAAATCAAGTGAAAGATGGAACATATGATAAATCAATTTGAAAACACACACACAAGGAAAGAAAAGTAAAGAGTACTTTAAGTTCAGTGTGAGCTTGCAATGGTAAAGAAGATAAAATTTGTATATGAGAATAGAAGGTACCACGATTCATGTGTCATCATGTGAAACTTGGTGAAATGTCATTTTTGATATAGTGAAAGTATGCGAGCTTTTATTCACAATAGAGGTGTAAATGCAAATATTACGGATCATTTGTAATCATCTATGTATTTTTAGTACTGCAATTGACGTGGATACACATACTTTCACTTTTATCATATGTGTAGCGTATGTGAATCAAAATTGCTAGATTAGATCTTGTATGAGATTATGCGTTGTCAATGGTGATCAAGCTACTAAGATTTAACAATCGATATTAGTTCTTGGATACTAACTTGATTAACAACCCATCCATTCGTTATCTATATCATTAAGTTTCTTTTATGCATTCGCAAGTACTAAACGGCGATAATAAAGAGCAAGTGATCCTGGTCCTATTATTTATGTTGAAAGACCAGTTACAAAGATGGGCATGTACCCGGCCTCTAAGACCTAACTACCTAACCGCAGTTCAAAATACGAATGTAGCGTATAGAGTTTCACAAACTCACAAACATGTTTGATACTATAGGAGATAGTATTTCAACACATTTTTGCTATCTAAAGGTATCCCTAATAATAATCTATCAATCAGTTGTATAAGTGTTCCCCTATTCAGATTGAAATGGTCCATGGTTTAGTACTTAGGCCAGATCAAAGCTTTGACCAGCAAAGGATTTGATATAAAAGACAACCCAAATCAACCTAGTCGCAAAATTGGCCAAAATAGCCACCGCTAATTAATATCATCAAAACCATAGCAATGAAGAAAACTAAAGAGACAATATGATGAGCTCGAAACATGGTTCATAAACTGTTTTTTTTATTTTATATAGAGACCAAACAATGGTCCATGACCCGACATCATTCAAATTTGATTGATCTGCGATATCTTGGGCTCAGGACAGGGTCAACATCTCTAAGGGATGCCACACATAAGTTGGCAATACTTTAAACCAAAGAAAAATTCAACTATTTTCCTCTATACCCTTTTTCAACTTTCTATTTGTTGTAATGGAATGGTAAAAAACCGATGTACAACATCACTGACATTTGTTAAATGTAATATCATGATCTGATTATCCTTAAGCTAGCAGTTGGTGTTCTCCTACGCTTGGCACCCCAGTCAGGCAACTGCGGCAGCTCAAACTTTGGTATCTTCTTTTTAGTACCAAGATAGCCTTGACAAGTCGAAGCACCACAATGACACTTTACCTCGGGCCCAAATTGCACAAACCTACAATGCCAAGATCCATGTTTATAGAATGAAACCAGTTGTGGCCGGACCAGTTGAGCCTCAAAAAAACTAGCCCAAGTCATTTTCAAAAACCCATTTAAGTGATTTGTTTTTGTTGCATATATTACCATCTGTCATTTTGTATAACGTTTCAAAGTGCTACTTTATAAGAGCATGTAATAAAATGCTTATATCATTAGTATTACATAAACAAGATTACAAGATTTTGAGATCGCGGGTCAATAGTAGAGGTGGCAATATAGGTGGGTTGGGCAAGGGGTAAAAAGGGGTTCGAGTTGAAAATTGTCATGTTTAGTACGAGCAATATTGCTACAATGATGGCTATATCTTTGAAAAAAAAACAGTTCAGGAGGTTGTCCGCCAGAAACAATTAAACATTTGGTGGCTTTCAGCCTGTTCACTTTCACGCTAATCTTTTGCCCCATTTGAAATAAAAACAACCAATGTGACCCATATTTAAATAGCGCTAAGTTGCCACCTCGAGTGAGTTGAAGTCTGATCATGTCACTACTCTGACAAAAAATGACAGCTAGCTTTTCTAGATCCATTATTGGTTCAGTTATAGCCTTGTATTATATGCATGCCTATCACTAAAATATATCACATTGAGAAGATGGAAGCAAAAACATAACAAAGAGAAAACAGGGATCATACCGATAATCATAAGTCAGGGGTTCCCCAGCTTCAATAGACCGGGCAGCAAAAACACCAACACGAGTCTCCCCATCAACATGCCTACGGAAACAGAATCACCATGTGTAAATTACTTATAAGAATCCTGTAGCAAAATGTTTTTCTAATATATGAAACTGTTTCAAAAACACCATGTGTATTGGATTGTTACTAGAAAACTTCCAGTTGTTTAGTCTTTTAGGCGCAGCTAATATGACTTGAATGCTAAGAAACTAAAAGTCATATGAATTCATAGGAAGAAATAAATTCTCTAATTCCAGTTAATATATTGATCACCAACGAAACAAGACAGTAAAACTTGTTTAATGTATGTAGCTTCACACGTACCATCCTTTTCAAATTCTGAAAACAGATGAATCTCCCTGAATTGAAGGAACTATTACTTGATGCTAATTCAGTTTCAGATATCTAACTAATAATCGACCACGTTCACTGAACTTTACATCTTGTTATAATATCATAAATTTATGATTATGTATAAAAATTATGAGGTTCATCATGCTTACCATTTTTCAAGATTACAATTCGGACCACAGCTATGATTCAGAAAACGAGAGGCATTCCCCTTAAAAGTAGCATCAATGGTGAAATCTTTACGAATTTCACACATATAGAAGTTCTTTATACCCTTGTGCTTCATGTCCCAAAGCCGCTCCTCACACAACGCATCACTAATAACTGAATCAGCAAGTTAGCAATTCGGTCAAAACTAACATATATAGCAATAGTTTGTGAAAACATCAAGAAAAAATCCAACCAGACAAAAAAACTTAGAAATTACCTTCTCCAACATATTCTATAATAAATTCACCCTTTTTGATAGATTCAGCAGCCTCTACACCCCAACCGCATAGTTCAGTCTACAAACAGCCAAAAAATGAGAGAAAACATCACACTGATAGCATAAGTAAGGCGCACTTATTGGAAAAGTTCATCGCTTCTAAAGCAAATTTACCAAAACAATTTTGATCTTTTTTTCTTTTCGGAAGGGCTTGTTTGTGCACATTTCTGAACATCGACAAGCCTTTGAACAGCTTATAGACTGAGACCTGTTTAATCAAAGGTAGTGTCTTAATATGGAGAAAATCTATGCAAATGTAAACTAAAGACTAATAGGACACAGAGGCTGGCCTGAAACGCTTCTACCCAGTTTTTTATATATGACTTGTGTCTTAAATATAATTACAAAATATACTGTATTAAACTAATAATCTATTATCTAAAATGCATTAAAATTTAACCCGGTTTCCTTTCTAGCGAAGTATTAATCAATTTCATAAATTTGATAAGTTAGAGACAAATAGTAACCAAATTGACCCGTTCATAAGTTAATTGGTCGCATATGCCACCTATGATACAAGAGTATAGCACTCAAATACCTGCATAAACAATCTTCAGAGCAATTGCTAGACCTGCAGTAACTGCAACCAGTAGTCATATCTGTGTCATCACGCTTTTTCTTTACAAGGTAGGTATCTTATTTTACTTGAGAAAAATACAAGATTTGAGACTTGAACAGATATCCTATGAGACATATCAACATGATTAATGAATTATGAGCTTAAAATTAGGAATAAAATAACCACTCGGGGGTGGCCTAGTGGCAAAAGGCTTGTGAATATCATCACTGAAATGTGAGCGGTCTCGAGTTCAATTCCCACTAGATGCAAACAACCCTGAAGTGGCCACACCAACCTCCTGAAAAGGGAGGGCTTTACCCGGTTTAAGTCTACGTGGCGGTGGATTCAAACCCCGTGGATTAGTCGACCAAAAGGTCGGAAACCGCGGTTGCCCAAAAAAATTCTGAATAAAATGGAAAACATAAACATGTGAAGGATACTGCGCCGGATATGGAGATATGAGGGTGGCTCCGGTTTGTTCTCCACCGTGTCTCTCAATGTAAGATCAATCTTGAACTCATCCGCAACATATGGTACGGGTAACCGGCAAAAAACTTCCTATTAATGATAGGTAAACTGTTAGGGAGGAATCCATACGTAAAGTTGAGCAAAAGAAGTATTATATATATGATAGGATAACAAATAGGAGCTACAATTAATTTTCTCAGCCAGAAAAAATCAATTGCACTGTGCAGCACACAGATTAATGTTTTTGGAATTTAGAGAACTCGCGTAATCAAAAGAAAGATAAAAGAACAATTTTTGTTAACTACATTGAAACTCAAATTAACTTCGCATCAATTAATGATGAAGAATAAAGGCATGTTAGAAGTCTCACCTCGATGCTATTGGTTGGATCTGCAGGCTGCTCATTCAACAAAAGATATCAGTCCTGTCACCCAGCCTACTTAATTAAAATGAGGATCAACTAAGAAAACCTAGAGTGAAGTAGAACAAAAAAATGTTGCCATTTAAGTGTGCTACTTAAAAAGAACATTAACTAAAATTCAAGCGTCATCTGACTGTGTTTTGTTCAGATTAACAAGCCAGTGGCAGCATATGATTGACAAGAGTAAAGAACTTTCAAATCACTCATAAAAATCTGATAATTAAGCTGATGAAGGAAGAGATTGACCTTTAATGGTGGCCAATTGTTATCATGCCTCCAACAGACCATTTGCCAAGGAATGTCATCAGAAGGCTGAACATACTCTGGATATGCAAAACACTTTTCATGTGATGCTAAATGGCATCTTGAACATCTCCATAAGTAACCTTTCTTCTTGCATACAAAGCACGCCTGTGAAGAAAAGATGTTAATATGTCCAGCACTCGTAGAGAAAGTAACAGAAGAGATAAGTATGGTCGCTTAAATATAACTTTACACATAATTAAGAGACACGTTTTGACATTTAGATTTGTTTTCCATCTATTGCCTTTTTGAGTATGTATATGTTACATTAAAAGTAAATATTCCTAGGACTGTTGAAAACATAACAGATGATATAAGTATGTTCAAACTTTCCCCAAGCAATACTTATTATACAGTTTAGATTAAAGAAAGTAGTTATTATCTGCTTTGGACGGACAGGGTATCTATGTTATGTATCCCCTTTTGCAATCTTCTTTCCAATACCTTAGTGATTTGAGTATGTAGCTTATCTGCGACATTTTATATTTGCCTAATGTGGTTATCATCTTCTTTAGAGACACCTAATATTTATAACGAATTTCACTGAAATGGTATCTATTGACGTTAATTAGATAAACACTGCATCGGAATGTATGAAAACATAACTTTGCCTTCTTCTAATTGATAAGCATTCTACAGTTCAGCATGTTGTGAGATTTGTATATACATAAAAAGAGTGATAATAATATGAATGACAAATAGAAACCAAATAAAAGAAAGGGAGACAAAAGGTTTACATGTTGAGGACACTTGAAAGCTTTTGATGAAGGTGAATATCCAAGCAAGTCCTTTGCACATGTGAGGTGATAAGAACCTTTGCAATCACGAACGACACATGGTACCTCTTCTCCTGGGTAGATCACATTCTCACAGACAAAACACTCAGCCTGGGATGAATCAAAAGAATCAGTGGACAATCTTTAACGTGAATCATTGTTCCAAATTCAAATCTTGCACATCTTTTAATGATAGATCACATTACGTAGTTTCTCTTTTGCTTCACTTCCTAGTTTCTTGTACCCATTTAAACCATAATATTACCATCAGAGTTTTGTGCTATTTGAGATATATGCATATATATATGAATATATAAATTTAAACCCACTATCCTGGTATTAGAAACCAATGTTTAAAGCTTACGAGGAAGTATCTAGGGCTGAGTCACAGTTTTAACACCAAAAGTAAATAAGAAGACTACAGGCATAGCATGAACTCTCATAACCAATCCAAAACAAGAGTATGTTCCTTTATATTTCCGCGTATAAACACATACAAATCATGTGGGCAACCCATAAATTTCATATGTAAACATGCTATCAATAGATACACCTAGGGTTTAAAGGTCTTGTCATTTTAAATACTTGTGACTGCTTAATCATTTTTAGCTTCCAGAAAACACGTAAATCGTTTACCCAAAAATTTAATAAGTTTGAGGGGAAGATAATCCAAAATATGATTCTCAGAATCTTGTAATGAATTTTTGTAAATATCCTTACTAAATTGCTACTATCTATACTACTTTATAATGCATTTAGGCCTTCTAAAATTAGAAGGCTTAAAAATTAAGCCTTCTAATTTTAAAAGGCTTAAAATTAAGATAAGGAGCTCCAATCATGAGATGACATGTGTCACTTAACAAACTCGGCAAGCCTAACAAGCTCCAATCCTAACTCCTAACAAAAAATTAAGATAAGGAGCTCAATTATAAATGGCATGTCACTTCTCAACTAAAATTCATTTTATTTTCAAATTAAAATACTTTTTTTATCTACTTATTTATATTATAATCTAATTTCACCATATTTTCTAAAATTTTATGCTCTTTCAACATCCATTTTATTATATTTTTATAGGTTTTAGTTTTTATATTTTTAGTAGTTTATTTTATATTTAATTCAAATTTTTACACCTATATTTCATTTATTTCCAATTAAGTCTACTTCACATGAATCAACAAATAAAGAGGAAATCTATAGCTACTATCAATGATACCACCAAACTATCAGTAATTCCTATATGGCTATAAGCAGAAAACAGCTTGTAATATAATACATGTTATTCTCCTACTAATTATATTCTCTCATGTCATTAACATGCATAATAATTCAGAGCCCATGATACAGTCAATAACACAACTTTATTCCATGTTTTTCAGAATACAACCCATTAATTGATTCTAGTTCATCAGCACAGATACTGCTAAAGCACGGTTGCAAATGAGTCGATTGAAGCTTGACTAAAATGATTTAGCCTAAACTCGACTCAGCTTAAGAATGCAGAACTACTGCTATGTTATAGAAGCATATACATATCAGATTCGATCGAGCCCTAATATACTCAGAACTACTGCTAAATTCAGTTATTAATATCAAGTCTCACAGAATCCATCCTAAGATTGATGTAGTTCAATTGAAAACAATCCAGATATGATTCTCTGAAACCTTGCAATGAATTATCCATATTAGAATCACTACTATAATCATCCATAATCAAAATCAACGTCACAAGAAATGACTCTTGATTGCTAATACCAAAAGATGAACACCCATGAACATAGCAATAAACTCTCGTAAACAAGCTGAAACAAGACTACGATCCTCTAGAGTCTATTTCCCAACATAAACAAACACCATCATTTTGACAACCCAGCCATAAACACATTACGACTAACTTCATATGTGAACATGCTACAGATAGCTAGACCTAGGGTTTTGCGGTCTTATCATCTTTAGTTCGCCACAACCGGTTATAAGTATTTTGGCACTTAACACAAACGCATTTAATAGCATCTCTCACATAATCCATCCAATGATGTAATTAGTGTCGTTGCATATCCTTACTATAATTACATTAAACAGCAAATTTATAAATCAGGTAAACGGAGAGGGATCCCTGTGGCCATTTCTGGACTCTTCCTTGGCCATCTAAGAGCAAATCTATAATTTATAACCACTATATACCACCAAATTAAAAGCAATCCCTACAAGTAGAAAACACGTGATTACAAATCTTCTCCAAAAGGTTTAAATCCATGGGTGCCGACTGACCATTCCCCAAGGACATATATACCGCAAAATAGAATCCGATAAACCAAAAAGTTCCTAATTCACTCATTAATATAAGTTAGCCTAAACTCAAGCTCGGGCTAATAACTCAAAACCACTCATAAGTTATTTTTTATTTTATTAACGGCAACTAACTATCTCACAATATAAACACCACAAATAAATCTATTTCACATGTCCTAAGCAGAACTTGAACCCACGACCATTTGATTGGTGAGCTTCTCACACAATTACCCAACATGGGTTATCATTACGACACAAGCATGTTGGTCTACTTCTAAATTGTATAAACATACACATACCACGCTAGATAAGAGCTCAATCGAAGCCTTAATAAATTCATAACTAATTAACTATTGCAAGATTCGGTTAGTAAAATTTAAACAAACACGAACAAGTAAAATCATACCAATTTCCGAGCGCCAACAAGAAACGGAAGAAACAACTTCGCTTCCGGAACACCTAACGAGTAACACCTCCTTCTTCCCTCTCCACTCACTCACATAACAATCCAAACTCTTAACCCTCATTTCCTTCCTAACCGCAACACACATCTCTCTCTCCCTTCCATTCTCCACCACAACTTTTATTAATATAATCATTACATTTCCTTACTTTTTTCGCATTACATATCCTTACTATAATTATTAATATAATCATTAAAAGAGCAAATCCATAAAAGAGGTAAGTGAAGAGGGATCCCTGTGGCCATTTCCGGACTCTTCCTTGGCAATCCAAGAGCAAATCTATAACTACTATCAATTATACGACTAAATTAAGTACTTCCTACAAGTAGAAAACACACTGACAATTCTCCAAAAGTTTTAAATCAGCCAAAAATCCTGACTCTACGGGCGCGCTAACTAACCCTTTCCCAAGGAGCTATATACCTCAAAATAGAATACGATAAACCATAAAGCTCCTAATTCACTCATTAACATAATTTAGCCTAAACTCAAGCTTGGCTTAATAACTTAAAACTACTTCTAAACTATATAAACATATACATATCACGCTTAGCTAGGCGTCACCGTTATTAGTGTTTTAGCACTTGAATACACACAAACATATTTAATAGTATGTCTTACACAATACACCGAAAGATATATATAGTGTCGTTACATATCCTTTCTATAATCACTACTAATCATTAAAGAGCAAATCTATAAATTACGTAGTTCATTTCCGGACTCTTATGTGGCCGTCCAAGAGCAAATCTATAACTAATATCAATGATACCACCAAATTAAAAGTACCTCCTACAAGTAGAAAACACATGACAAATAATTCTCCAAAAGGTTTATATGAAAACCTAACCGCACATATTTGCCGACTCACCCTTCCTATATACCTCAAAGTAGAATATGATAAACCATAAAGTTCCTAATTCACTCATTAATATAATCTAGCCTAATTAGCCTAAACTCTGCCTAAAGGTCACCAGAACACGTGCTCATTGCCTAGGGCTAGGTCCTTAAAGAAAGGTGCACGGGGTGAGGGTTTCCCCATCGGTTTAAACCTTTTCAAGAAGATAATCTAGCCTAAACTCGAGCTCGGATTAATAACTCAAAATCTAAATCATATAAACAAATACATGTCAAGCTATATAAGATGTCAATCCAGTAATAAACTTATAACCTCTAATTTGCCAGGGCTTGTTTAAATCTTGTATTAAATCGTGTTAAGTCATTTAGTTTAAATGTATGTGTATGGGTCTATGAATTTGAAAGTCATTAATATTGTTTGGTTGGTTATAGGGCCCACCACAATGTAATGACTAATGAGGATACCCAAATGTGAAGGTTTCCTCATATATTATGTGTATGGGTGGTTTCTCCATACGGCCATACCCTCCATTATCATTCCCCTTTATAACAACACCCATACCCATTGTGATTCATAGCGACAAACCAAACGCACCCTAAATAAGAGATGGTCAGTTTTATCACTTTATATTTTCAGTCATTTTTTTTTCTATAAAGTCATAAACAAATAATTTTCGTATGACTTTCTGAATTCAGTTTTTTTTCAAATTAAATCAAATTCAAACACGTCTTACTAAAATATTTAAAAAAAAAAAAAAAATAATAAATAAATAAATAAATAAATAAATAAAGTAAAATTCTACCAGTTTCGGAGCGGCAACAAGAAACGGAAGAAACACCTTCCTCGGTTTCTTAACCCCTGCCGCATCCCACTCCCTCGCATAATCATCCAATGTCTTATCTCTAACCCTTCCATTCTCCACCACAACAAAAGGTCTCCTTTCCACTTCCGTAACTACCGAAGACGACTCACACACATCTTCATTTCGCACCGCTCCAGTCGGTTCTACTTCCAATTCCACGTCACCAGACTCACATAATAATCCTTCACCTTCATTTCGCACCACAACGTCAACAACTTGTTCCACTTGTTGTTTAGCTGGTATGACGTCATCACATGTAACAACAACTGGTTGTTCTGATTGTGGTTTAGATGGGAGGATGATGACGTCATCAGGGAGAGGTAGTGGTTGTGAATTGGAGCAGCGAGCTAGGGTTAGGAAGTTGCCTCCTAGATCAGGCATGGTTGTGATTAGCATGTAAATTTTTTTATAAAATTAACGAGCCCTAGAAATTAGGGGAAATCGGTTGTGTGTTTGGTTAAGACATAGTGTTGGTGAATTAAATGGTGATGTGTTTTTAAGACATAAAAGTTTTTTGGTGTTTGTGTGTGTGTGTTTGTGAGGGTTTTGGAAAGGACTTTTTTTTTTGGTGAAATAAAATGAAATAAATGCGTGGTTTGTGGGCGGGAAGATTGAAAAATTTGGAGATTGGGGAGGAAAATATTGAGGTGATGTTGAATTTACTGAAATGTCCCTCGGAATCCACTAGAAGTCAAAAGATAAGGCCTGGTGTAATTAGAGTGTAAGAGTGGGTATGAGAGAAGAAATGTATCGCAATTTTTTATTTTTTAAAATATTTCTTTTTAGTATTTTAGGATTCATATTTACTTTTTGATAAATAAACGTATATCTCAATACTCAAACAACCAAAATTTAAAGCCGAGTTGTTTTCGTGTTTGAAACTTATGTATATAAGCAACTGTAAAGCACGATTCTTAAGCTCTAATACCTGCATCGATCAAAGCCGCATGCATCGTATCGACTCTCTTTCTGCGATTAACCACGCACCAATTTAATATAACAAAAAATCAAACAAGCACTAAAATATATCCCACTCAAACTACAACCATACCCCACCATAAAACACACAGAAACACATGCCGCGACTTGTCGTACACTAGGCCGAACCTTGATTGTTGTTGAAGATGCTTGCAAGCGTCAGCATGCTATGGAGGTAAGGTGGCATGTCCACTTCAAAGCCTAATAATTTTATATATGTATCATGCAATAAAGCCCAATATGATAAAGTGTATCTAAATACAGTATTAATTTATAGCCCGCCTTAAAAATTGTTAATTTATATTTTATACTAATCCATGTATATAGTATTGATTTTTGACCTATTTTAAAAAGTAATGCTATAATTTTACTTAAGTATCATGCAACAAATAGTTAAGACTGATTTTTAGATGATTTTAATGATGCGGATGAACGTCGTATGCAACTAAAATGTTAAATGAACAATTTGTTTGCAATATTTTTACGTAGTTATATATTGTGATTTTTTTTTAGCATTTGCTAACGTATTTAAAAAAATATATATATATATATTGCCCACTCTCCCCTGCGAAAAAAATTTCTATCTACGCCTCTGTGAGGAGATGTAATAGGGAAGACTCGGTCTTTGTCTTGCTATTACACATGGTCTAAGGATCATCATAATGGACCATGGATAACCATCTTGATAAACCGAACCGGATAACACATATTTTGGTATGGCGTCGGTCTATCTTTTTCCTCATATGTGGTCTTCAATTTGGTTCGGTCCGATACTTTACGTACAACCAACCAATATGCTTTGTTAGATCGGTTTAGTATGATTTTTTAACTGTGATTACCCTAGTCAAAGATAATAGTTGTACTCACTTTTTTGTGTATTGGAATGATAAAGTGGCTAAACAAATAGTTTTTGACGATTTGTAAGAGTTTTTTAAGGTTGCATTGTCCTAAATGTGTTGTGGTTTTTCTTACTATTGTGTTCTTCTTTTTTATTATTGTCGCATAATGTGAGTATGCTTTTGGTTAAAAAAAGTAACACCATGTATCCAACAAAATTCATAATTTAAAGAAACGTGTTCAAAAGTTCCATTTATTGAAAATTCGATAAGGAGCTCAATAACTGATTTCTAAGTTACACTTAGATTTTAGCAACAATGTTTTTAGATTATATTTTATAACCAAAATCGATGTTTTTCAAACGTATCTTTCCTAATTATCATAGAATGCTCCAATCAGTCTAGCCATAGTCTTCGTCCTCATTGTCGCCAGGGACGGAGAATATAAGGGGCCAGAATGGGTGGTAGCCCCCCAAATATTCAACCTCTTTATATAAAATTAAGCTTAAACTGGGTACAAATAGATTTATGTAAGAGTAATTTTGTAGTTTGGCCCCTCCAAAATGATACAACTTCATTTCGGCCAATTCAAAAATCTCGTTCAAACTCCGTCACTGATTGTCGCTAGTCGATTTCTCAAGCGTCACTCTTTGTGTCATCTCGGCTAGGTGAAATGTGCCATAAATACTTCATTATTTTTTTAGAGTAAATTACACCGTTCGTCCTTGTGGTTTGCGTTGACCGCAGGGTTTCGTCCTTTGACCAAAAAAGTTGCACCGTCCGTCCTTAAGTGGGAAACGTTATGCACCGTTCGTCCCTCCATCCAACTGGGCCCACTAACGGTCGTTAAGTCTTGTTAACCTGAGGGTATAATCGTCATTTCCACACCATAAGGACGAACGGTGCAATTTACTCTAATACTTATAAAAAAAAACCTGCCTAATTTTATATAAGTTATATTTTATTTATTTTTCTTCTCTCTTTTGTCTTCCTTACACACGCGTCCCACACACAAATAGAGAAAAAGAAATGCAGATTTCCCCAAAACCTCTTCACACTACTACACAAAGAGTCTTTTAGACCTCCTCATTAAGACCCTATCTTAAAAACACAGGTCTAAAAGACATTTTAACATGTCCAAAGATCTTTAAGGCCGGTTGGAATGATTTCCACCTGTCCAAATGTAAAAAACTTATTTAGACCGGTGTACTTGAAACTAACGGGTCTAAAAATCTGCTCTTTTGAACCGGTTCCTCTTGTACGGGTCTAAAAATCTGCTCTTTTGACTTTGGTGAGATTTAATTTTCTTTGGTCTTCAAAATTTTCAATCACCCCCCACAAAAACCAAAACACATTTACCATTTTAACATATTATCATTCACTTCAAAATTTTCAATCACCACTACTAAACCCTAACTGGTCATTATAGTACCAGCATCTGTCATTTCCACCGGAATCAGATCCGTCACCAAACCCTAACAACGAGAGTCAATAGCCGCTGGCCGCCAAACAGCTACCACTGTCGTCTAAACCCGCCTCCGAACAAACCGTATTCAGTAAGTGAATGATATGCTGTAATTATTAAGCTTATATATGTTGTAATTCTTTTTTATAGCTGATTTTTTTTAGATCTTGCGGGGTCACGATCTACACGATGGGGTAGGTGGTGTAAATTGTGGTGAGGTTGTGGTGAGGTGGTGGTGGCACGTGAGTGTATACCAAGAGGTGGGGGAGGGTTTTTAGGCGCGTGACCTAGTGGATCGGAAAGAGGGGAGAGTGGGGAGTGTTTTGAGGTGGGTGGTGTAGTGTGGGTAGGCGGCGTGTAGCGGTGGTGGTGGTTTAAGGTGGTGGCGGCTAGGTTAAAGAGAGAGAGAAATGGTGATGATGATGATGTGTGTTTTATGTTTGTGTGTGTGTGGTAAGTGGTGATATACCACTTTGGACGATTTATGTAATCAATTCAATATTACTGGGTAGTTTGTGTCAATTTTGCAAAGAAGAGGGGCGCGGTGTAACTTAACGCAGGGGTATTTCCGTCATTTTACCTTCATGTGCAAGTCACATGAGGGAGTTTAACGGTCAAACTTAACGTCGTTTGGTCAAAGGATGAACGACGCATAAGGTTTGCCACTTAAGGACGAACGACGTATTTTTTTGGTCAAAGGACGAAACCCTGCGGTCAACGCAAACCACAAGAACGAACGGTGTAATTTACTTTTTATTTTATTTTATCATGTTTTGTAATTTATGTACTATGTTTTGGGCCTTACTGGTCTTGTAGTTAAAACAGGCCCATACAACTATACAAGTCGAAACATATAAAGCATATTATTGGTTTGCTATACTGCATCAACTTACAAAATGCTGTCCACACAAAAAAGTGTAACCTCAACCAAGATATTCTCTTGCCCATGTGTGAATGTGAAGAAGAACATCAATGGAAAAACAAGAACCAGTGTTTTAGTAATGGCTAAAAAGGATGACATTTCTCAAAAGTCAAAGGCTAATTCCTCATTAAAGATTGTTTCTCAAGTTGGTGTTGCTGTTCTTGGGTTGGGGTTCATTGATGCCGGGTAATTTAGTTCATCTATCTATTGTTTTAAAAAAATATCATACTTGCCGTCATTTCTTTTTGTGGGTAGCTAACATTTTTTTTTTCTTTCGTTGGTACTCTTCTTTCAAATTATCCTTTTTAGGATAATATGTGACCTTTTTGCCTTTCGGAGAAAAAAAATTTCTATTAGCTAAGAGGGGCAAAAATGTCTAAAATTTTCGCAAAATACCCTAAAAATGATAAATTTGAAAGAAAAGTACCCACAAAAGCAAAAAAATTTGTTAGCTATCCATAAATGGTGGCAAGTATGATATTTTTTTCAATCATTTGCCATTTTTTTAATGTACAGATTATCAAGTTTAGAGATATATTTTGCTATAATGTTATAGGACGATATATATCATTTCTCCATTCCATGATGATTTTATTAAGTTCCTATAGAGCTACATATCCACGAGCGTCGTTAAGATTATTACTTCATCCGTTCCAATATTATTGTTCTAAGGGTTTTTTTTTTTTCAAATTTAATTGTCCGCCGGTAAATATAGATAAGAAAATTTGACGTAAATTACCATAATACTCTTACTTAAAGAAAACATTAACTAATTAGTTAATAGTAAAACTGTCATTTTGTAAAAATTACTAATAGAGAAAACAACAATGATTATGTTTTTTTTAAACTGTGTATTTTTTGTCGGTAGATAATCATTTTGAGACGAAGACCTTCAAGAGGTTCGACTTGACCAGTCAATATTTTGTTTTTCTTTTCTAGAGCATTTTTTCATGTATTGATCGATAACGATTGTGCATTGAGCTTATTTCACTTGCTTAATATTTAGCACATTCTGAAGTTTTTGTGATACATGCAGGTATAGTGGAGACTGGTCAAGAATAGGAGTGATATCAAAGGAGAATGAAGATTTGCTTAAAGTAGCTGCTTTTCTTGTAGTTCCTTTTTGTTTATTTCTTATTTTTTCCATTTCTAAGTCTAATGATGATTAAACATTTAAACTCAAAGTGTGATTAAAATTTCAGTTGTTATAAGATAATTGCTTTCCGTTTGTTTTACCATGGGTAACTCTGGTAATCATTCGGCACCTCATAGTGTAGCTAATTCGTTAGAATTGAGATCCTCTCAAGCTGTTTTTAACATGACCTATTATGTTGATCAATAAAAAATAAGTAAAATAAAGTTTTCCTTTTAGTCATAACACATGTATTTTCCCTCTCACAAAAAACTCAACATGATGGGTCATGTTAACCACAATTTTAGAGAATCTCAATCCAATTCGTTATAATCGATGGTCATTCTATAAAAGAAAAGTTGAAGGTTATGCCAAAGCCTTTCTAATGTTTTTTTCCTTCAATAAAGACATATATTACACACTGATGAATAGTATCTCACAATGTCTCGACCAATACTTGAACTAACAATTGTTTTATAGTTACTATTCGATGGTTTTGGTTTCTTTCAAAAAGGGGCATACAAACTTTCACTACTTCATCTAAGAATTTTTTCGATGTAATGTTAATTTTTGAAAAAAATATATATATATATATATTGATTTTTTTAAATGTACTTGGTCAATAGAATTGTGTTTCTAGTGTTATTTAGTTGGTATACTTACAAAAATAAATAAAATATGCACCCGGTTATATTTGGTTATAGTTCTGTCATTTCCTGTAAAGATAATAAGCTTTCAAAATCTACAGAAGAAAAAAAAATGTGCAGATTTATAAACACATGGCATGCCACCTTAGTATATACTTGTGTCATTACTCATTTGAACATCTTCAATGCAAATTGACTATCACCTCATTGTATACGACACTCGTGAGTCATGCTTAAACATCCCCTCTTTGCAATTCAATGGCTCGTATTTTTGGGATTTTGTACTAGAGAAGGAAAAAAAAACTGAGGATGCGATCGAATTAGGAAGAAAAAACAGTAATATATGTAATTTTCATGATTAAGGTAATACATATGTAACTTTACAAAAAGGGAAAAAATATATATTTATACAATTCGAATAAAATCTAAACCTATATAATAAAAGGCAAAAGTTCAATATAAATCTCAAATGAGATAATAACAAATAAATGCATCGAATATAACCATTTTTCTGATTGTGTGTAGTCAACTATTTCTTTTCTTATTGTGTGTACTGAATTTTTAAATTCGATCATTGTGTTTATTTTGTGACCATTTTACCTTTACTTTTTTCAAAATTCGAAGGGTAAAATGGTCATTTTACGTGGCAGAGTAGTCATAAAATACAAACAATGATCGAAATTTCACAATCAAAAAAGTGATCATGTCCGATGCATTTTTTTGTTATTATACCATCTCAAATTTACCATATATTCAATGAACCAATCATAACCATTCATTTTTCTCTAAAAAAAAATAATAATAAATAAATTAAATAAAAATCATCCTTTTTTTTAAAATAAATATCTATTTAAACCGTTAATCGTTACGCAAAAAAAATCATATCATCGCAACGAGAATTAAATTATCTTTCTATACATATACACTTCTATATATTTTGAACGTTTTTTTTTTTTTTTTTTTTTAATTTTGGCCTAGAAAAATCATGTAATTTGTGAAAATCACATGTGATTCGATTTTTACAAATCACATATGATTTAAAATCATATGTGATTTGCAAAAATCATATATGATTTTATTTTTACAAATCACATGTGATTTTTGAAAACCATATACTCCGTATGATTTTACAAATTATATGTGATTTTTCTGATCGGAATTTTTGAAAAAAAAATTGTCGAAAATATAGAGAAGTGCATATCTATAGAAAAATAATTTAATTCTCGTCGCGATGGTATATTTTTTGTAGTTTGAAGATTTACCGTTTGTAAAATATGTTATTTAAAAAAAATGTGAAAAATAGTTTTTTTATTAATTTTGATCAAAAATGAATGGTTAAGATTGATTTATTGGATCTATGTTAAATATGAGATTTATATTGATCTCAACTCTATAATAAAAAGTTTTTAAACGATGACGTCGAATATGACCTGATAAAAATGCATGACACAACACGCCAAGGTGAAAACAATGGATACATTTAATAATTTTAAAAGTTATTTTTAATTACATTTCAAAAATAGTTCCCAAGTTTTTTGTTTCACACTATTTAACTATTAAACTTTCAATGCCATTTATATTTAAAATATAATAACAATCAACATAAATATGCACGAAATACATACTAATTTGTATTTTTAATACGCATAATTATATTTATTATGTTCGTTTTTTGTGACGATTAATACAAATAAACGGATGTGGTTTTTCCTGTTTAGGTTACCGGGGGAGGGTGAGTCTTTTTGACTCAGTTATAAGTTGCCTCACCGGGTTAATCCTGAGACAGTTTCCGACCCTTCCCTAACCATCATCAAATATACACACCTAGCAAAGTTTGAACCATTGACCTCTTGTTTGAAATTTAAAGACCTTACCACTATGCCATATAGATGAGATGTAATGAGAAGGGTCCTTATAATGAAAAGTCTAGGAAGAACTGTGGTGGTGACATGCCAACGTGAAATTTTTTTCCCGCCAAAAAAAAAAATATTTTCGCCGTACCATACTCTATAGTTCTACTGCATCACAATAATTGTGATGCAGTAACTTTGGTGCATCTGCTGCTAGTACACTTGAAGAAGCGCGCTAGATCTGCTGCTAGTTATAAAGTTACTACATCACAATTGTGATGTAGTAACTTTGTGCATCTCGCTAGTACTTGAAACCTGCTGCCGGATCTGGCCGCTAGTTTGAAAGAATCTACCGCTTGGATGCAGAACTTTTATAACAGTTGATGCGAAACAAATTTGGCGGGAAAATTTTTTTTTGCCAATTTTTTTTTTTTTTTTTGGCGGGATTTTTTTTTTTCGGATGGGGGTGGGGGTGACACGTGTCATATGACGTGGCATGATGATGTGGCAAAGTGACATACGTCACCTCCACATTCCTTCCTACCCTTCTCATTATAAGAAACTTTTCATTGTATCCCTACCCTATATATATAGATATAAAGCATTCATTATGTTTGTAAAACATGTAGAAGGTGGTGTAATAACTTTTAAAATATTTTAACTTTCAATTTGCACCTCTACTTAATATAAAAATCCATACTGAGATTAATTATATAATGTATAAATTAACATGAGAATCATATGTTTATTCTTATAATAACTAAATCAACATTATGATCATATTTAAATATTATATATTACGTTGTATTTTTATTTTAAATAAAATCAAAATTACTTATATTAAATGTGTTATACTATATAATATTCATTGAAGTAGAAATGTAAGCCGATATTGTTCCGAAGCCGCTGATGGGCAGGACGGCTTGAGGGAGTGGGACTGCTTTGATGCACTGTGGAGCCGCGGCTTGAGACGGTATTGTTCACACACCGAGCCGAGCCATCGACTTAGAGGGTTAAAATTAGTTTTGTTGAGATTGTGGGTGGGTTTTCCACTAAACTGCCACTTAATTTGGGAGGTTAGTTGCATGCTTAACACGTGTATTTTAGTTTAACAGGTGTTTTTGGTGTGATTTCAACTAAGTTGCCACTTATTTCTTAGGTTAGTCGTATGCTTAACACGTGTGTTCCATTATCAGTTTGATTAGCTATATATAACACACATAGAAGGTTCGGTGAGGATTTCCAAAAGTGGTGGCTTATCTATTTTCTCATGCAATTTTCGCTTTGGCATTGACGAGAAGATTTTCGAAGCTTCATTTGGAGTGGTTTTGGTTTGCAGGCAGCGACGGAGCCAGGACCAAATATGACCAGGTGCACAAAATCTTTTGAACTGTAATACCGGAAACACATTTCAAAGGATCGGGTGCATTTAAGAAAAAATCAGTGTTTTTTTTCAAAAATTAACACTACCTCGAAAAAATTCATGGGATTTCCGGGCAGCCGCGGGAACCGCCCTAGCTCCGTCCCTGTTTGCAAGTATGTTTGAAAAACCTTTTTAATATATTTTTTCAATGTAGGTGTAGTCTTGAGCATGTAACCATGTAATGTACTTCGACTGTTTCAGATTTTGTTTTCAATTAGGGCTTAGAGAACTTGAGATGCGTTTTGTGGTTTGGAAGGTGTAAGTGTGTAGTTTAGTTCAGATTTGTTTGTTAGTGCATTTGATACGTTATGTTTATGAACTTTTTACTAGTTTTTTTTCTTTTAACAACTAACACGAGATGCCGTATCCCTAAATTAGGATATGCCATATAAACCACTGAAATGATATGTCATATTCCCAAACTGGGATATGCCATATCAACTACTGTGCCGTATCCCCGGATTAGGATACGCCATATCCACAACTGAGCAGGATACGCCGTATCATCAAACTGGGATACGCCTTATCCTCAAAGTAGGATACGCATATCCTCTACTGAGCTAGATACGCTCTATCCCAAAAGTGGGATACGTCGTACCCTGTGGTCTGGTGCAATATCAATTACATAATTTTTGCACTTTCTGCAGGAAACTAAATATCCGCAATACTAAATTGTTTTAACCCAAACAAAACACATACATTAACGTGTAAAAACTGTACATAGCAGAAGACGTGGTACGTCTAGACCCGTACAAAGACAAAATTGGTCAAAACGAGTAGAATTGGCACTATGCCAAACACCCCTTTAACTTTACATACACATCATGCGCTAGTTTCTATTATGTAAAATTATGCGTTTTTACATAAAACGACTCTAAAAGATCCCAGGGCGTTTCATGGTATAAGAAAGGATTTGGAGAAATGCTCTACATTCGAGCACCACCAATAGCTAATCTAATGCATGCTTTCACTTAAACTTGGTCTCACTTACATCAAAACATGAAACAAAGCAACGTAAGCATAAAGCTTAGTGAGATAATGTATATAAACTAAACATGTAAGATAACATCATGCATAAACACTGCTTCGTATACTAAAACATAACCTGGGCCGGAAGGGCTAGTTAAGCACTTTACTCCGCATACTTACACATAACCATCATATTCATTATGTGTGTATACTCGAATAATCACGAGCACCATCTTGCCTGTGTACTTCTTGTAGGAAGTCATATTTCATTTATAAGCATGTCTATCGCTTGTGAACTGATTCTACCCGAATATCATGTGGTCCCCTTTTTGGGACTTACCAATTATGCATTATCTGAGTATAATTCAACTGTATGAGTACTCGGTCAATTGGCTACATGATATACATGTAGTTGGCCACACTACTCTTTACGAGTACTGAATCTGTATGTATGACCTCTAGGGTCAAATGAACACATGATATACATGTAATTGGCCATATTACTTTTTACGTGTACTAAATCTGTCTATTTGACTACTCGGGTTAACTAAATAAATGATACACATGTGATTGGCCATATTACTCCTTACAAGTACTGGATATGTCTGTATGACCTCTCGGGTCAACTAAATACATGATATACATGTGATTGGCCATATTACTCCTTACGAGTACTAAATCTGTCTATATGACCACTCGGGTCAACTAAATACATGATATACATGTGATTGGCCATATTACTCCTTACAAGTACTGAATGTGTCTGTATGATCACTCGAGTCAATTGAATACATGATATACATGTGAATACATGACATACATGTGATTGGCCACATTACTCCTTAAAGTAAACTACGCTATTCATCCTTGTGGTTTGCGTTGACCGACTAGTTTCGTACTTTGACAAAAAAAAATGCACCATCCGTCCTTAAATGCGAAACATTATGTATCGTTGGTCCTTCACTTTAGCGGACAATGCTAACTCTCGTTAAATGTCTACACATAAGGGCATGTTGGTCTTTTTTAACCATTAACTTCATCTACTTCCTTTAATATCTCTTCATCTTCATCTTCAAACCATCATCACCTATCATCTTCATATTCACCCACCACCACCACTCTCACCACCTTTACAAATCTTAATCATCATATTCATTAAAAACTTTTACCAAAACCATATACCACCATCATCACCATAACAAAATCCCCAAAATCAACACCCATAAACGTTATATCAAAACTCCATTTTCATAAACTCAAACACAAAATCAAAACCAGTAAACAATAACCATTTATCACGTAGTACCAAAAACTATAAGACCAAACTGTAAATATGACATTACCATTCATTTATGGGGCATTTACATATATCCCCACATAGACACCTATATTTACATATTTCCCCAAACAGTGCTTTAACAGGCTTGTACATCATGCATAAAAAACTTGTGTTTGGGGAAATATGTAAATATATGTGTGTATGTGGGGATATATGAAATTCCCCCTTCATTTATTATCAAACACATTCCATTTATTACAAATCCATTTACTTATCACAAAATACATATTTAAGATCCCTAATAATCTCATATTTTATTTACAAAATCGTATCTACTTCATATTTTAACGAGCATACTGCACATCACCCATTATTCATCATCCTCTTCAAAACTACAAAGATACTTAAAACCAATTACCTACCACCATAGTGTTCACTTAAATCTAACATAACCAGCACCATTGCTTCCACCACTATACATCCGCCATCACAACAACCATCACGCCGCCACCACCGTCATCTACACCATAACATAAGCCACCGCACCACCACATCTTTCTCTAGTTGCTTCTTTTTTCCCACCACAATCATCATCCACAACCATCCACTTAACCATGGTTTTCATCTTCATACTAAACTATTTAATCCTAGAAATTAACACTACCCACCACCACCAACCCTTTTATCAACATCTCTAATTAAAAGAACATAGAGTGATAAAACCCACTTGAATGTCAACAACAATGACGATTTTCCCCCAAATCTTTGGTCGAGTCTTGCTTCTCAACAAACCCACAAAGAAAATTAAACCATAAAGTGGAAATGAAAAGGTTTAATTTGGTGTTGGTAGAATATATAGTTGACTTTGGTTCTGGTACATATATGTTGTAGCATTTAGGTATGATATATGAGGATTTTTTTAATTTGGAATTTGGTTATGATATATTAACTTTGAAAAAAAATAATGTATATAAATGAGTATCGACCAGGAATATGGACTAATGGTGACTATTTTGTGGTTAAAGGGAAGAATGTGGGATTATGGATATTTTGTATGTTTTTTATAGTTGAGATTTATATGCATACTGTAATCGAAAGATAAGGTAAAAAGAGATTTTTGTTGGTGTAATATAGATTGTAGGTTTCTTACAGATTTCTTGGTTAAAAGCGGCTTGGATTCATTTTTGTTTATCAGTTTTAGTTACTGTAGGACTGTAATTCGGATTTAGAGTTTGATGATTATGGTTTAATGTGGAAAAAAGATTTTTTGGTGACAAAGAGGATGAGGAGAAAATTAAGATGATGGGAGAATGTGTGGTCAAAAAGAGAAAAAAAAATGAATAAGGTAAATTGACCATTTTACCCTTTTGGATAAGGCATGAACGAAGACTTAACGTTTGTTAGTGTGGTCCGTTAAAGTGAAGGACCAACGATAAATAACGTTTCGCATTTAAGGTCAGACGGTGCATTTTTTTCGATCAAATGACGAAACTCGTTGGTCAACGCAAACCACAAGGACGAACAATGTAGTTTACTGTACTCCTTATAAACATATGTTTTGTCTGTTTGACCACTAGGTCAACTTAATACTGTATTAAACCACATAGGTTATCTTGGTTCTAGTTATGATCTTACAGGTCAACATAATTTTAAATATGACCCCATGGGTCAACATTGTTAATAGAAATAAGCGGTAAAAACGTTTATTTATATTTTACGATCTTCTAATGTTTTGTCGATAAAAACGTAAAATCATTTTAACGAAACAAATAAAATTCGTAAACTGTTTGAGCCAATAGTTTTCTAACACACTTACGTTTTCACATAAAACATTAAAACAAGTATAAGTGATTTTATGATTTAGTAATGCATATGTACAACAACTAGTGTTTACATTTTTGGGTAAATATATACTTAAAGTAGTATATACTAAAATTGGTAAAAACTAACAAATGGTATTGACCCATAACCCATGGTTTTGTCCAAACCACTTAACTAGGTTCATTGTATTCTAGAGATACATTGTATCTAGAAAGAAACCCATGGATCAACCCATAACCCATGACCCATGACCTATAACCAAAAATACCCATGGGCAAAGAGGAGCGTCCCACGGATCCCTAGCTTTATCACGGATCCTTGTGGGAGGGATCCGTGGGATCTGGGAACAAAGTGAACTTTCCTCTCTATAAATAGTGAGCCATTTCTTCCTTTTGGCTCACTACTTTCACACATACTTTCTCCAAGTATTGTACCTCTCTAACCACTAATCCTAAGGGATCTTTCTATGTAGTTTTTCTTTTGTTTTTGTGTGATTCTCTAGGTTCCTCTTAAAGGCGAGATCACCACTTCTTGAAGTCGAGCAAGCTCAAGTCCATGAGTTTCCATGCTTCGTCATCATCAAGACAACTGAGGTTCTCTTGTTGATAGTTCTTTCTTCCTCTGTAGATGTTGTGTTGAAGGCATTAGTGAAGGATGCCGAAAGAGTCAAGACGAAAGCATTAGTGAATGATGCTTAACATCCGTGTCAAAAGCATTGGTGAAGAATGCTAAAGGTGTCAAGTCAAAGGCATTATTGAAGGATGCCTAGGAATCAAATCAAGTGGCATTAGGGAAGAATGCCTAGGTCGTATAATCGATGAGGTGCATCGTTATACATATAAGTATTAGTTTATTTCCAAGGATGGTGATATCCTTGATGGTGTTATAATAAGGAGTGGATCTCCTTAAGATTAGGTGTTGTGTTGTGATGGGTAGTAGTTCCTCCATAGTAATGGAACTAGGTGCTTAGCCTAGTACCTAATAAAGGGTAGGCGACGTTGTGATAGGATTAGTTCTCCTTGGAGTGAAAGAACTCGGTGGTTATCCTAGCACCGTATAAAGGGTAGGGGACGTTGTGTTAGGTGTGGTTCGCCTTGGTGTGAAAGAACTCGGTATTTAGCTTTGTACCAGAAAAAGGTGTAAGTGACGTTGTGAAGGCTTCTCCGCCATAAGAAGATTGGTGTAGTGTTTACGAACTCTCGAGTAGGTGACTCGGGGAGTGGAGTAGGGCAAGGAAGGTCTCCTTGTAGCCGAACCACTATAAATACTTGTGTCGGGGTGATGTGCTTCTTACTCTTTATCTTTCATTACACGTTTATATATCTATCTATCAACGTCCAACATAAACAACCAGATAGATTGACATAAGTCGATCTAAATATTTAAAAGGAAGTTTTAAATTGGTAAAACTATTCAACCCCCCCTTCTAGTTTTCCACAATTGGCATCAGAGCTTCGTTACCAAGTTTCTTAGAGTATGTTGTACTTTAAAAACTTGACACGGTCCGTGTATGTTTGAAAACTACAAAGAAGGATTTTTTTTTTCTCAAGTCATGTTTTAAAAATCATTATAATGTTTATTGTTGGACAATGATAGAATGTTCTAACATTTTCCTTGTTAAGTATTCTCCATACTTGGATTTGGGATTACCAAGAAGATCATGAAGAATCTATCTAAATATTTCTTTTCACAAAAAGAATGTTTAGTATTGTCCTTCTCACAACATGAATCTGGAGATTCCAAAAAGATCACAAAGCATTTCATCTAAATACTTCTTTTCTTAAAAAGAATATTTAGCAAAGGTATGATCACTAATAATTTACTTTTGATTTTATTATTGTTAAAATTTTAGTTGCATGATTTATATCTATTAGTAATTTCTTAAGTAGTTATCTATATTAAAGTCATCATCAAGAATAGTGTTCTTCGACTAACTTGTATAGACTACACTACCAACTCGTAATAATGATATCTTGGTTATTCGATAGCCTCAATCATTATTCATCACAAAGGGCATATTGACACTTCATCTATGTCAATAAATATCCATGTGAAACTTCTTATATTATGATAAAATGGGATTTTATTATAATGTTTGAAAAACTTCCCAAGAATTATGACTAATTCTTAAAAAGGGAACCACGTCTAATAGGAATAGTATTAAATCTTCAAAACCTCAAATCACAAGTTTTAGAGCCTTAACATCAAAACACTAGGCGTTTTAGAACTCCCAAACCAAAGTTATCAAGGAAAGTTTGAGCTGATTTTTGTTGTCATGCCGGATCCACGAAGTTTACACTAGCCGGATCCCAAATAAGAGGGATCCGCGGGATCCGTGCAAAAACAAGATAAGTTAAAGAATGATCACTGTGGATGTTCCATAATTATATTCACCTCAAAGACTCACGAACAAGAACTCAGCTACTGTTCAAATGAGCAATTTGATCATTTATCTCAAGCTTAACAATCACTTATGTAAGTATAATCTTCACTACATTGTTAATTTAATTCCTTGATTTCTAGGATTACAATTTCTTCATCTTTAAGAGTTGGGTTCAAATGGGTTTATCATAATTTGTCACCACATTGTTTTCTAAGATAATCTAAATCGAATAATTAACATTGTTAATACAAATTAAACACATTTCTTGAATTCAACAAAGATGATGAGAGCAAAATTGTAATCAAACCCTCTAGGTTACTATTCACAATTAACACCACATTGTGGTTGTATTGTTTAGGAACAATCATGCCAAGCAACAAGCAACAAGATTACTAAGACACCGCTCACTACATACCCATGTATCATAGGAAAGATGGACTAAGTCCGGACGATAGGAAAGCCTTTAAGATGCTTGAAAAGAGACTCTTCCACGAAGGTAGAGTTGTTGATCCATCATTTCTTGCAAATACCGCATAAGGGAAGTTTTTGGAACTATTGGGTTTGATTGTTTATTGGATATAAACGAGCAAATTTGCCCGGTCTTTGTACTTGAGTTCTACAAGACAATGGGGATAATTAGAACTGATGATGGGTCCATCTCAATTGAATTCACCATAAATGGACATGAGTACACTCTTTCGCTTGAAGAGTTTGGAAGAATAATAGGGGTTCCATATGATGGTGTTTGCATGTATTCTAATGAGTGGTCATTGGAAGAGATACACTCTATGGGTGATCATCACAAAATTTGTCACACGATAATCCCGGAAGCAACCACGGTGAGGGACACCGTGTTTATGCCAAGAGCATCCCCATCAAGGGTTACTAGGAAGTCGAAAGTGATCTATAGGGATCCTTTCCAAATGGAACTCTCCGATATGTACGGATTGTATAGGAAATGGGAAGATGTGATAAGGGAGAATGTGGTGTGCCTAGTAAGAAACAAGGATCACCCCAACGCATGTCTAAGCTTCATGATCTATTGCCTAGTGACCGAGACTCGCTTTAACCTTGCCTACTACATGATCAAGAGAATGGCAAGTGTAAGAAGCATGGACAAGATGGTGCTCCCGTATGCAATGCTCTTAACCCGTCTTGCTAAATTCATCTTTGAATTAGATCCTTCTCCACAAACCTATGACCATAGATTTTGCAACAAGGTTATGGTATCATTGACCGAGAGAAGAACCACAAGGTTTATGGTAGATGGCAAAAGACCTCACCCACCCACGGATTCCTCGGAAGAAAGGGAGAGGCAAAGAGAAGGTGAAGGAAGTATCAACCCACTCAGAAATACCGAACTAGACCCCTTGGAGTATATCAACCAATTGCCGGACGTTCCTGGTGCATCACCCGAATGGCAACAAACCAAGGGAATCTTCAAGTGCTTTGCCAACTTCTTGAAGAAAAAGAAGTAGAAATGGTATGATAAAGAGTGGAGGTGAAGACGGGATGGGGAGGAGAAATGAGGTAAGGTCATAGGACCTAAATTTGTGAAGAACAATTTCAAACAATGGGTTGTAACACTTAAACAATGCTTATGTAGGATAATGTAGTATGTAGGTCTTGCCATATCTTGGCACTAAACAATATTAACTTAGGAACTTGTAGAATGAGATTTTACGACTCCTTGAAAACATTTAAGTGGTCGTCGTCACTCATTTTAGGAAATTTTAGGTCTCCTTACTTTGCTATGCCTTACATTTTTTGTTTTCTTGTATTTAGTCTCTATAGAAACAACTAGGAGAAGCATTTACTAGAAAGTGCAAAGTTGCACATTTGCTGAAAGCCTTCTGATCTGCAGTAGGCGGATCACAGCATTTGAACTAGCCGGATCCCTCCCAGAAGGGAATCGTGGGATCCGTGACCACTGATGAGCAATACAGACTTGATTACATCAAAATAGCTTACTAGATCACCTTACACTAGTCAAACATAAGATACTAGAGCCAACTAAGTCTTCCTCAAATAGTTGAAAGCCTCACACTCATCCATGGCTTACCTAGGATATATTTCAAAGTGTTTCTGATTTATCAACTCATCAAAACTCACCATAATTCCGCTCCAACGCTTACACATTATGTATCACATCTCATAACACTTAGTTATGTATATCCATCAATTTTAGCAAATTGATCTTAATCTCTTTTTGACTCAAAATTAGGCTCAAAACTAGTTTTTCATTTTTTCTTTATTTTTTTAAGATTTTAGTAAATTTTTCTTAAGGTATCATCTGACTTCTGGGACTAATTACCACCATTTCTCCATATCAAATTAAATGGTATTCTTGTCAAACACATAGTTAGACTATCTAAAGTCAATCTTCTTACCCAAAACCATCATTAAGCACCATCACTCATTATGGTTGAGCATTTAAGATATCCAACAGTCAAAAACTTCAAAAATTAAGTCAAAACCTCGAAATACATAGGAAATAAACCTCACAAAATCATAATCATTTCACCTAGAACCTGTCTGACAGGCGGATCCCTGGTTTATAACCAGACGGATCCCTGGTGAGAGGGACCCTCGGGATCCGTAGCTGCAGAAAGCCTAAATCAGCTTCCATATTCAATTTTAAGTCACCTTTTGGTTATCTAACCACTTTTAGCTTTCATTTATTTTCCTCCTAGAGCTGATCAATATCCTAAGTGCATGCTTAATCTTCTTAGTGGCCAATAATTTAATTTCCTAATTCAAATTATCCTTTATAAACCAAACAACCTTAGGGTTAAGGCACCACTCTCACTTACCTCTCAAAAATCAGCAACTAGAAGTTTTATTAGCATTATCATCACTATGACTAAGACTCCTAGCAACAACTCTTCAACCATAGGATCATCCAAAAGAAAGGGTCAAATGATCCATGAAATCTCATCCACCGAAATATCTCCAATTAGAGATAATAATGCTAGAATCCCATCTCATCAAACTAATCCAATAAGTGATAAGAGAACCGCAAGGATTAGCACCAAACCTTTCGAACTAGAAAAAGGGTCATCTAGTTCAAAACCAAACATGGCTAGTTCTAGCAAGCCGTCAAAACCCTCATTCCTTGAGCATGGAATACACTCCTTGAATGAGCCTCTTCCTCACCCAAACATCTACTCATTAGATCATTCACCACCAAGAGCCACTCACTCACCAACCTTTTCATTAAATAAGGAACCACCGACAACACCAACTAGTCCATCATGGGAGACAAGAAACAACCTTGATCATATGGAAGAATTTCCATTACCACCCTCATTTTTAGAACCTCATCGCACTTCTCAAAATGAAGACCCACAATCACACATAGAGCCTCCTCTAAATATCCATTTCCCTCTGGTTCCAAACCAAGACAATAATTGTCCAAATTGTCTAATCATTCAAGGACTTGTTCAAGAAGCACGAAATGAGATACATTTCATGTTTAATCATCTTCTTGCAAAGTTGGATCAAATCAACAAGTCCACTCATCCCTAGACTCAAGCATATTATCACGTTTTAAGTCTAGTAACTAGTTAGTATTAGTAGTATTTGTATGGCTAGATCATTCTCTTAGTTTTAGAGATTTGTTTGATTATCTCTTATTTTTATTGAATGAATATCTATATGCCATGATTGTTTTGTGTTTTGTGCTTGCTAAATCATATACATATTTCACCTCTTCATTAGCATTGTTTGGCATATCTTCATTGCTGAAGAAACTGTCACCAGACAGCCGGATCCCTCCAAAATGCCTAGACGGATCCCTCCACAAAGGGAACCGTGGGATCCGTGGGTCCAAGCACAAATTACTACTAAATTGAGTTTTATTTGCAGGAAATTATGCACTATACTCTTGTTTTCTAACCTTTACTTTGTAGATTTTCAAAATACACATGAAGATTTTGACACCATAAAGCTAACCATACATTGCAAATCTATTTGCAACTTGATCCTTATTTGGATTACTCTTCATGACACCCCATTTCAAAATTGCAATCTTCAAGGGGGAGCATTTTTCGTCACAAGGGACGACCAATTGCAAACATAATTGCAATACAATTAGCTCACTTATTTTTATGTACTTGACGCCCTCACAAAGGGATGGACTCGTCAAGGGGAGTTAAGACGAACCATTCCCGTCATTTACTCACTTTACATCTTTTCTTTTTACATATTTTTCTTAAAACTTTGTGTTAGTTTCTTTTCGACGCTCTTTTTGTTTCGACAAAAAGGGGGAGAAGAGAGTAAAAACTCCAATTCGAACTTTTACAAATTTTAGTTTTTACTTAAAGTTATTTTATGTTTTGTCATCAACAAAAAGGGGGAGATTGTTAATACAAATAAGCCGTAAAAACGTTTATTTATATTTTACGATCTTCTAATGTTTTGTCGATAACAAACGTAAAATCATTTTAACGAAACAAATAAAATTCGTAAACTGTTTGAGCCAATAGTTTTCTAACACACTTACGTTTTCACATAAAACACTAAAAGAAGTATAAGTGATTTTATGATTTAGTAATGCATATGTACAACAACTAGTGTTTACATTTTTGGGTAAATATATACTTAAAGTAGTATATATTAAAATGGGTAAAAACTAACAAATGATATTGACCCATAACCCATGGTTTTGTCCAAACCACTTAACTAGGTTCATTGTATTCTAGAGATACATTGTATCTAGAAAGAAACCCATGGATCAACCCATAACCCATGAGCCATGACCAATAACCAAAAATACCCATGGGCAAAGAGGAGCATCCCACGGATCCCTAGCTTTATGCTATCCGGATCGCTTGTGGGAGGGATCCGTGGGATCCGGGGAATAGTGAACTTTCTCCTCTATAAATAGTGAGCCATTTCTTCTTTTTGGCTCACTACTTTCACACATACTTTCTCCAAGTATTGTACCTCTCTAACCACTGATCCTAAGGGATCTTTCTATGTAGTTTGTCTTTTGTTTTTGTGTGATTCTCTAGGTTCCTCTTAAAGGCGAGATTACCACTTCTTGAAGTCGAGCAAGCTCAAGTCCATGAGTTGCCATGCTTCGTCATCATCAAGACAACTGAGGTTCTCTTGTTGATAGTTATTTCTTCCTCCGTAGATGTTGTGTTGAAGGCATTAGTGAAGGATGCCGAAAGAGTCAAGACGAAAGCATTAGTGAATGATGCTTAACGTCCGTGTCAAAAGCATTGGTGAAGAATGTTAAAGGTGTCAAGTCAAAGGCATTAGTGAAGGATGCCTAGGAATCAAATCAAGTGGCATTAGGGAAGAATGCCTAGGTCGTATAATCGATGAGGTGCATCGTTATACATATAAGTATTAGTTTATTTCCAAGGATGGTGATATCCTTGATGGTGTTGCAATAAGGAGTGGATCTCCTTAAGATTAGGTGTTGTGTTGTGATGGGTAGTAGTTCCTCCATAGTAATGGAACTAGGTGCTTAGCCTAGTACCTAATAAAGGGTAGGAGACGTTGTGATAGGATTAGTTCTCCTTGGAGTGAAAGAACTCGGTGGTTAGCCTAACACCGTATAAAGGGTAGGCGACGTTGTGTTAGGTATGGTTCGCCTTGGTGGAAAAGAGAACTCGGTATTTAGCTTGTACAAGGTGTGCGATGTTGTGAAGGCTTCTTCCCCATAAGGAGATTGGTGTAAGTGTTTTACGAACTCTCGAGTAGGTGACTCAGGGAATGGAGTAGGGCAAGGAAGGTGTCCTTGTAGCTGAACCACTATAAATACTTGTGTCGGGGAGATGTGCTTCTTACTCTTTATCTTTCATTACACGTTTATATATCTATCTATCAACGTCCAACATAAACAACCAAATACATTGACATAAGTCGATCTAAATATTTAAAAGGAAGTTTTAAATTGGTTAAACTATTCAACCCCCCTTCTAGTTTTCCACAAACATATTACATGAATATCGTAACACGAACTTATAGGTCAACATGATGCTAAGTTTAATCAATATGACCTTGTGGGTCCTTGAAATACTTAATTTACATAATACGACCACCTAGTTCAATATAACACTAAGTATGTCATAACACTGAATTAAGGATTACTCTATTTTTTTGAGTGTATACTACATATACTAATGCAATGATTAACGTACGACGTACGTGTGAATACATACGCGAACTTGCGTAACATGAACTCGTAGCACGAGTTATATACTTATTTTCTAATCGTAATATAATATTGAATGACATGAGTATAAAACATGTTTTACGGGAGCATAAAAATCCGTATTTACTATTAAACCGCGTTACTAACCTCGATTTAGCTTGTAACCTATCACGAGCTCTCGTATACGTCTGTGACTAACCTTTATAACCTAGGAACATGTAATTAACACGAAGCTTACTTAGAATAAGGCTTAAATTGTCATAAAAAAGCATTAAGAATGAACTAGGCCATAAGGGAGTGTTTGGTTCGCGACTTATATAACCACAACAACATACTTTAATAAAATTAACATCATAAAATGGTGTTATGGCATCATAATAAGACACCTAACAATTTCTTAACACTTACACATGATTAACGTGTCTTCTTAGTAATTTTGAAAAATCAAAACTTTACATAATCTTGTAAAATTCTACAAAACCTCACATATGGTATCAAGATGTGATTTATAAACTTTACCCACTAGTGGATAGCTCTAGAACACAAATTAAAGAACATGGTTTTAATCTTTACCTCGAATTGGGTTGTGAGAAGGCTAGAATTCGGACCTTTGCACCTTGGTTTGCTAATTTTCAACCTTAAACATGATAAAAATCAAGTTAAAATTGAAACCTTAGAATTTGTGTCGGTGATGTGTGTGTGACGAGGAGCAGAAGAAGGACACGGAAAAGTCTAGTGATTTCCAAACTTTTCTAAGTCTTATATGTATTCTAATTCAATTTTCACTTTTAGGCAAAACTAGTCCCTGGTAGTAAAACAATTACATGGAAGGTTCTTATCTCATTATAAGTAGTTTTCATAGGAGGTTCTTTAGACTAACGAAGATTCATAAGGATGAAGAAAGTTAAATGGGAAGCTTTAAAATATAATGATAAATCATTATTGTGAAAATTAGGGTGTTACAGTTTACGTGGCTAGGGTTTACATATATGGAAATTGAGTAAGGTCACTTGAATTGTTTAATGTCTTGTTTGTTGCAGGTTTTAGTGCGTTGGTGTATGCACGTGCTACATTAGCTTTGTTTAGAGTGGTTTTTGTTTGTAGGTACGTTTAAACAACTTTTTTAATATGTCTTTTCAATGTGGGTGTAGTTTTGAACAGGAAACCATGCAATGTACTTTGATTATTCCATGTTTTGTTTGCAATTAGGGGGTTTGATGCTTTGTTTATTGTGACTTTTTGGATTTTTGTAGTTTTTGGTTTGTTGGTGAGTTTGATGTGTTATGTTTACGTGGTTAGGGTTTACAGATATGGAAACTGAGTAAGTTCACTTCAAGTGTTTCATGTTTTGTTTGTTGTAGGTTTTTGTGTGTTGGTTCAGTCATGTGACATGTTAGCTTCGTTCGGTTTCATTCTCATCTGCATGTATGTTTAGACAATTTTCTAATTTGTTTCTTCAATTCGATTGTTTCATGTTTTGTTTGAAATTAGGGGTTAGATAAGTTGAAATTCAATTTGTGGTTTGGAAGGTGTAAGTATTGTGATTTACTTTAAACCTTTAATGCTTTGTTTGTTGCAACTTACTGTGTTGTAGTATTTGTGTGCGATATCGTGTAGTTGAAAGTTATACATGGAACTTATTGTTGAACCATTTTAGTAAATCTATGGTGTATGAAGTTGTTATTCGTGTGCATGTGCTTTGTTTTAACCGTTAAGTTTTTTGATGTTTTATGATGCATATGTTAAGTGCAAGGTTGTATCAGGATTTGATTAGCCTGTTTTCATGGTACATTTTAGATTAGTTTCATGTTTATTTGCTTGATGTTTGTTTTGAAAATAAATGTTTTGTAGCTTTGTTTATAAGGAATGATTTTGGTGTATACTCTTTTTTGGGTTTTTTGTTATTTAAGTTTCCTTGCATATTTGTTTCATCTTTGTTTTTCTAATGTTTGTTTTCGAAATTAATGTTTTGCAGAGGGTCATTCTGGATTTTATCCAAGATAAGATTACCTAAAGGACTACAATCATTTTTAAAACTGAAAACGAATTAAGTTTCCAAATACTAGGAAATATATGGTTTATAATAATCTTTTCGAAACAATTTAAACTACAGAGGATTTTTTAAGATTAGGTTCTAATTTACACTGTTATTAAACATATATGATATAGTTTTCATCTAAGATGGTAAACTAATAATATGATGCATTATGATATTCTTATGATGCATTTGTCGAGAGTGAGAGTTGTGAATTGTTTTCTTATTAAAGACGTTATTTTATTGAAATTGTTTTTGTCATGCTATTGTTGATGCTTTTTATTAGCAATGTTTTTGTTATGCACTAAGTTTTTCATATTTAATGTTGTCATTATAAGAGCACAAGGTATCGTGGATACCAATAACACGTTATTGGTATGCCACCTCATCACCACATCATACACCTCCCAATAACTCAAACACCCTCCCTCATAACATACCAATAACATGTTATTGGGTCCACAAAATACCCCTCACTTACAATACACTAAAAAAAAATAGCAAAAATTTGTCATCTTCTCCTTTGGCTTGAGCCACTTAACCAACTCAAACAAATTTTGGCTTGTGGTTGGCATGTTGCATGGTATGGTTTGGCATGCCAACAACTCATATTTTTTACATTTGGCATGTTAACTACAACCCATACCCTTTGCTCTAATGGTAGAGAAAAACATTGGCCTCTTAATCTTGGGGACCAAAATAGAACTTTAGAAGCCCGAGTCTATCGTAGATGGATAGCCCGAAATGCTCCCAAGTTAGAAACGATTGGCTATTACTGTATATTTGATGCGTGTTCGTTGTAGGTATTTTTATATTTAAGTTTTAAATTTATATTTTGTCGGATTATACCTATAGACACGCTTTCACGGGCAGTGTACTCGATCAGATGTAGCCAGTGGGGTAAGTACGAGGTCGTTTTCAGGAGCAGTGTTGTTTAGAATTAACTTAGTGTATTTTACAAAATAATAAGGGGGCTTGATTTTGAGATTTAATTAAACTACTAAACAAGAAAGTAAATTAAACTAATTAAAATGATTAAATTAATAGGGTTGTGCAATTGGAGAAGGAAGTGCTAGCCATGTTACTTCTAATACATATTTTTGTTATTCGTTTATTCGTGCAATGATTTAATGTAACGTAATGATGACATTAGAAACGCACAGACAAGCATTTCTATCTAAGATAGACTAAACTATTTGATCCATGCATCTAGTCCTACACATGCGACCTATATCCATGAAGCAAGTTATCGGTCTAATCAATTACATGCATGTAATAAGCAGTGTCAACTAATCTATGTGATTTATCTACGATACCTCCTTGGTCCAGGCGATACCTACTCTTCTCACGCGATCACTGTATTGAAGAGCACTATACTAACTTAAGTGTTTTAGCATTATTCATCTAACCTCAGGTTCCTACTTCTTTTTTTGGGTAAAGGGATTATACCCCCGGTGAATATATTAGAAAAACATATATGAGTTTACGTACATGAGAGAGAGGTAATGAGCCTCTCTTTTAAAGATGAACATCGAAAATATACTTTGAACAAAACTCAAAGCATAACAACCATGAAACACAAACTAGGAATCTACATAAAATAAATATGACTGCAAAATGCTCAAGAGATCCCTAGCTTCCATGCACAAATTAGCCACCTTCAATCACCAAGCTTGAAATCTTCCAAATTTTCATCAACCTTCGTGTTGATACTTACTTCTTGAGACGATTATAGAAGGAAGCTTCATCCTAACCACATCCAAAATGCAGTTTATTATCTGATCTGTGTTCCTATCACTTTTGCCATGAATTCTATTATTTCTCTCTTGCCACAAATAATAAGATGATGCACTAATTAGAAGATGACCAACTATACTTTCAATAGTGTTATCATTAGATATAGGAATAATCCAAATCATGATATCATACAAAATAGGCGACACATTTGGCATTTCAGCTGCACTCAATACTTGCTTCCAAACCTTCTCTGAATAGCTAAATTCAAAGAACAAATGCTCGTGAGAATCTGGTTGTGCTTTACAAAGAGGGCACCGAAGCAGGTTTAATTCTACATTGATGCCAACATCCCATTGCCTCATCCTATCTTGAGTCTTTAGACACATCCACATAACAATACATAGGTGGAATGAATGACGAGGGATGCTATGTCGAAACCAAACCAAGTTAGACCATGGGACGAGACTACCACGATCACGGATAGCTTCCCAAGCCTCTCGAACAGAAAACTCAACCAAACTCCCATCATTCTTTCGCCATTGTAACTTGTCAACCTGGTCACACAAAATGGGCACACTAATATGAGTAAGAACCGGGTACAAATCGTACCATGCAACAGGAAAGGTCCATTCTCCATGCGAAATTAGGTCTCCCATTTTTCTTGCATATTGTAACCTGCTCTATATACATGTCTTGGTGTCAAGTAGTTCATGAGAGGGCATCGATCCTCCCACTTATCAAACCAAACAGATGCATCATTACCATTACCGATTTTATACATAACGTGAGGACAAACTTGATCACGAATTTGCAATATTTTACGCCACCCCCAGCTTACATTCGAAGCAAGCTTAATGTCCCAAAAGTTCCTATGGAAGGGAACTAAGGAAGGGAACTAATGAAGCCATGTCAAGAGTACCGACCATAGTGATACAAATCACCTACATAGCTAAAGAGTTACACTATGATGATCTAGCAAATAGATGTCAAACACATAAACAAATAAACTAGTAAATACAAACAATAAACAAATGGAAATCATAATGAAATCAATGTGCAAACCGAATGATTAGACTAAGTGTGATGATACGAGACCTTCTCTCTTTTATTTCCTAACTCTTGGGGTGTTGGAATGATGAAATTCGGCTGTGGTGAAGTGTGGTAGAAGAATCATATCTAAAACTCTCGTATATGGTTTGTATTTATAGTATTCTGTCAGGACTGGAATACGGCATATCCAAGAGTGAATACGGCGTATTCGCATTTCCTAATTTCTGAGGAAGAAAGCATATTCCAAGCGTATTTTGCGTATCTTTTAAATACGGCGTATCAATAAAGAGGTTTACAACATATACCTTCAAATCTTGATATACTTGGACTGGGATAAGATCTTCAAAACGCGTATGGCCAGAGTTTCATACGCCGTATACCTTCATAAGTTGACTTGGGCTTTGACTGCAGAGCTTCAAATACGACGTATTTCCAGAGTTAAATACGTCGTATGCCTTCATATTCACGAATACTTAGTGTATTATTCCAGATGACAATACGGCGTATGGCCAGAGTTTCATACGTCGTATGCTCTTTGCAGATTGCATACAGAATCATCAAATAAGCTCCAAATCATGTCTTTTTTCGTTTCTTTGCCAATATTGCTCAATAAACACTAAAAATATTAAACTTAAGCAATTATGCATCAATCCAGTCATAAATATATAATAAATGAGCAATAATTGGGGGATAAATGATATAGAAATATAGCATACATTTGATGTTATCAATATTTCTTGATAGAGAGTTACATTCAACGAATTTTAATATGCAATGCTCATGTAATTTGTTAGTATCTGTTTTATGATGTATTAATGTGCATAGGGCAATGTTATACAAATAAATATGAATGTGGGTGACATTGAGTACTTTAGTTAAATCATTGAGCTTGGATCAGCAGTAGGATTTCAGATTTCAGTTGCAACCGGCGAGCAAATGGCAACAGACTCTTAACAACAAGACGAGACTCAGATTTGGAAGATACTCGAAGTTTGAAAATATATTGGTTGTTGGTTTTCTAAACCATTTTTTCTTAAACTTTTGTCGTATAATCAACTTGATTTCAAGATACCTCAGCCGCATAGCTTGGGTAAAATTCAGCATCCTGTTCTGATAGATAATGCATATCTGTATTGTTCTTCTTTTATTAACAATATATTTATCTTAAATCTGCTTTATGTTCACAGATTATATAGGTTGTGTAAGATCGGTTGAGAGGTGATTATTTTCGGAGATCCCAATAGCAGGCAGATTGTAAGAAGAAAAATTGACATTGAAAGTTTGGAGTAAGTAATTTTGTATATGTTAAGGATTTAAAAGGTACACTTTTGAGGGGTCATTTAAGCCCTTAATCGAACACTTTTGTATCCGTTACTACTTAATTTCGTTCCTTTTCACTTTTTAGGTCTCTTGAAGGCAACTTGCTGGAATGACACTTATTCGGACGAAAAGGCGCGAATATATGAACAAAATGGCCAAAGTAAAGAATCGAGACACTCAAGCTACTGGAACTGAAGGTGACGGCGTCACAACCAAATGGCGACGCCGTCGCAACACACTTTGTGACTCACTAAGCCAAATTGCTATTTTGCACTTGACGCAGATCGTGTTTAAAGAGTGGGATGCCACAACCTCGATCGGCCTAGATTTGGATCCCAATGGCGTAAGATGAAGCCAACGTCCACAACCATAAGGTGACGCCACAAAGTTGACGTGGCCAAGACAAAACCTAATGAGCGACCGGAACACGTCACAAATAAAGATATGCCGCCGATATTGTAACTCTATATATAGAATTGAATTTTCGTATTTAAAGGAGGTAGTTTTGTGGAGTAAAACCTAAACCAACTTTGGCTGCTTAGGCATCTTAGGGTTTCACACCCTATTTTACAATAAGATAAATGATTTACTTCATTAATTCAATTATGTATTCAATTGTTTGTGTGTATGCTTGCATGTTTTCCATGTCCGGCTAATTTACTTGTGTGTTTGCTTAGATCTATGAAACCTAGGTATTGAATATTGATTGGTTGTGTCTTATCTTAATTGTGATTGACCTAGTATTGTGATAGGTCATTCGTTGTGTTTTTAATGCTTGAGTAATGTTTGTGAACATTAGTTTATAATCACCTAGAGTTATTGTAGTATAAACATCCAAAGATAACCTTAGAATTAGCTTATAAATCCTAGAGATTTCGTAGGCAATAACCTTAAGGTAGTCTCAAAGAGTTAGGGAAAAACGCATACCCTACGACCTTAGAAGACAAAACAAGTTAAGAATAAGGACGTGACAATTCAACCATCAATAGGAGATAACTAGGGAGTAATAGCATCTAGGTAAACACATCTTTAAATCATCATAAGAGCACACAACAATAGACATATACTACACTCACCTTAGCTTAGATTAGATCATTAGATAGTAGAGTAATCGGTAGAAATACCAACCCCCCAAATCCAATACCCCGAGATTCGTACCTTTCAATTTTCTAAAAAATATAAAAAAAAAGATAAAAAAATAATCTTCCTCAACCCTAACCTTAGCGTAGTAATTTCTCACTGGAATTCCTATTCTCATAGAGAACGATATCAATTCCCGAGACTTACCCTAATACTACACTACAACGATTAGGTTCACTGCCTAGGGTGTTGAAAACTTGCTCGCATCTAAAAGGAAGTTCTTTGACTAACGCTGCTTGTAATGCAGCATCAAGTTTTTGCCACGGGGAATAGAATAGCTAGTTAGATTTCCACCTCGCTTAGGTTTCCTTGCTTGATTCCTATCAAGTAAGCTTTTTTCCATTTTTAGCTTCCTCGTAGTCTATCCCCCTTCTTTGTGACCTTTGTTTGTAATCCCATCACTTTTCATCATGGAAGGTGATAATCAACCAACCAACCTACCATTCCCCCCCCACCAATCCCCTTAGACAACTTAGGACCCGCAGTTTCACCAAAACCCTTCTTGAACCTTTTGCTGAACCCGAAAGAGAGCTAAATAGGCGAAGAAAAGCTCTCCATGAGTCGGAACCTCAAGGCACCACCATCAATTTTGATGAAACCGCAACTGACGAAGAGTCCACTTGTAAGATATAAGTTTTCACATACACATCAAACCATAACACAAAGTAGCATATAGATGGAATTCTAGAGAGAGAAAGTTAGAGGTTTAGGGAACTTAGTGAGAGAAAGTGAAAGATATTATTATGAGCTCCAACTCTCTACCTTGGGAGGTAGAGAGTATTTATAGTCTTACATAAATCGCCACACAACGGCTGGATCGGGCATACAGTAGGTAAAGACCTGTCCGTCCTCCACGGTGTTACTTAACTAAATACTACTTAACTAAATATTACTATGACTACGAAGCTTAACGATTACATATACTTGAGGTGACCGGCTCTTTAATACCTGGAATTTCTAATTCCTAACAATCTCCCCTAAGGGAGGTCACCTCAAACATATACTAAAATGACATTGAATACAATCGGATATTACATTAACAATTGATCTTGCATTCTTGATGTAGTACTTTGTTCAAGCTCGAGTCATTGATTCCACTCATTGCATGTTTGGTTAATCCAAGTGGAGGTCTTTTATCGATCCACGGATAATAATGTTGAGCCAGATTTGAGATCATCACCTAATAGAAAATCTCTGATACATCCATTGTGGTGTTGGTATTATGTGATGTTGTGACATTCGAACCGACATGCTCACATTCTGGATCATGATATCTTCTCATCAGAGTAGCGGAAGCTTTAGTTGATTCATGATATTGGCGCAGCCAGAAAGCGTAAGCATGGAGTGAAATATCAGAGTCATTGATGCACTAATCATGATTTCTTTTGAGATGAATGTGTTAGGTGAGCATGCGGCTATGGATTGACCGCTTCATTCGATCACCGCGAACGCCGGGTGTACCGCATAAGACAGCTTAGCAATAAGCGCACGAAAGTATCTTTGATCACTTTCGTTGAATTGAGGTACACGACCCACGGTTCCCCGCTGATCGCATACATCACTGTGGATCGTATAATTCGAAGAATTTCCTTGACAGGTGGTTTCAGCCTGCTCTAGCTGTTCTCAAACCGAACGTCTCAAAGAAGACAACACGGAGTGAGTGAACCAAATAATTTCGTCCATCGATTGATGAAAAGATATTTGAAAAACAATCGAGTATTGCTCAATAGAAATTGTTTTGCAATATAACGAAGGTTTTAATGAAAATCAATTATCAATCATAAAACACCTTTTGATTTGAAAAATTAGTACACGGTCGACGCGCTAATGAAAAGAGTTTTAAAGCACAAAGACCGGTTTTTCAAAGGTATCCGTCCAATCCATAACTGAACCGTGATTGATTCAAAAGATTGAATCGCCCCATTGTTTTCGTTCAGCTTGTCACATGGTTGATCTGTATAATAGATATCACATGCCACCTACCAGGAGCTTGTTAGATGTTGGCTCCAGAAGGCTTTCCATCTTCATTGTGAATATGTAAACACATCACTCGATGTTCGCAATACCACAAGGATAATGCGTAGGACTCAAGATATAATCTCTTTCCACATTGTGTGAAACAGAGAGTCTTCATTGAAAGTGTCCTAATGAGATTTATTGATGATCTCGTGGCTCTAGACTCAATTTGTGCATATTTGGATCCTATATCGGAGACTAGGAGAGGTTCTCCTTCTTCAATATCAACAATCTCTAAGAGAAAGTCGATAGATAATGTCGGTTCCCGTGAGAATGAAACAAGTCCTTTTAAGAGGAACTTGAGTGGTTTGGGAAGTTGAAGTGCAAAGCGGCCATGGGTCCATGACGCCTTGTCTTCAATACCGATGTTACCATCAAGAGCATATGAATTGAACCCGTTTTACTCTAAGGTTGAATAATTTGGAGGGCTATTTGTTTTCACCCTTTTCTCATTCAATTCTTTTAATTCTTCAACCCCTTCAGTGCTTACCGAGACTTCATAGCTAGAACCTTGTTGGGTTTATTCCAAGATTAGCTCAGTCAGTCCAAGCGACTCTTCCCATATCTTTTTTTTCTCCTTTTATCATCATACCTAAGAACTCTACACTAACTAGTGGATAGTCCCCGGTAGATCCCTCCGTTCTCGCGGATCATGGGAACTAATACCTAACCTTATCATCCTTATATCACCATACATAATGTAAAGTTGGTCGGTCTTTTTGGTATTGTTCATCCGCCATAGGAACCAATTGAAAACCATTTGAAAATCAATCCAGATACTTATGATATTTTATCAAAGCATTTTGTACCAGAATTGTTTTTGATATTTTTAGAAGAAGAACTCCCCTCAACATGTGAATCAAGTATTTGAAATAGTTTTCCACACGGAGGCAAGAGAAAGAATTAACTTCTTTGATTACCATTTTCTAAAAATATCAACATCACTTCCCTAATCGAATCAAGTAGATAAAGCATTTTGGGAAGGATGAGGTTTTCATGATTTTGCTCCCCTCAATATGTGCCTCGAGATTTGAAAAGAGTTTTGCACATACTAGAGGGAACCCGCACATTGAGATAAGTGATCACGTTTCAAATCATAGGTTTAAGATAGATGCTCCCCTCAACATGTGCATGGAAAATTTGAAATCGTTTGTCACTTACGGGGAAGGAGAGCTTGTACATCCTTATAAAACCATTTACCTAATTATCGCTTTAAATCCAATTTAAATCACACATTCTCCCCGATCACAATTATCAAATCATTTGAGATTTGTGATCTCTTATAGATTTAAATTGATTTTGAAAGCTTTTAAGGAGAATTGTGACTTGATTATGAAAGCGCTTTAACTGATAATGATCGGAATTTAAGACTTTAAACTCCATTGATAAAACATGCATGTACATCTTTTGAAAACAATTTAATGCCAAATAACTTTTTAATTTAATTGAAATCATTCTCCCCTCAATCAATGACATAGGTTGTTGATTGAGAGATAGAGATTTTGACAAATAAGTCCCGATGATTATCAAAAATAGAGACCGAGTTATTTTTCAAAGCATTTAGTTTTCAACAGATAAATGTTTATAGAATCAGAGCATGGAATTTGAAAACATGGTAAAACATGGCTCGGTTCTTTCTTTTAAAACCGGGTTATTGCCTGAAAATGACAATAAACCATTGTTTCTCTTCTCTCAAATATATATATATATTATATTTTTATATATATATATATTATATATTATATATATTTTTAAGAATTCGAACAACATCTAAAGTCCCGTGTCATTCTTTGAATGACAACACCAAGACCGTAGATATTATCGAATCAAAAACATGACAAATTTTGAACAATTTTTTTTTTATTTTATGGATTTTGAAGGTTTTTATAATTTTGTATTTTGATTTTTGAATAAATATTTACAAGAGATAGATGAAGATAGACCTTTACTCCTCGCCTTCCTCCTCAAGACGCTTTGAGAGTATTCGGTTGAAGGCTTTTCAAGCCAAGACGTGGAAGAATAAACTCAAAACCTTCTCTTGGAAGAGCTTTGGTGAAGATGTCCGCTAACCGATATTCAGACCTCACAAAATATAGTTCCACCACACCTTTTCCACTTGTTCCCTGATGAAATGATGTCGAATGTCGATATGCTTTGCTCTTGAGTGTTGAACGTTGTTGCATGAGAGAGCAATAGCACTTTTATTATCACAGAACAGAGGGATTTTGTTGAATAAAGCCATAGTCGATAATTGAGATCTCATCCATAGGATTTGAGCACAACAAGATGACATGGCTATGTATTCACCTCTGTAGAGGAAATAGAAGTACTCATTTGCTTCTTTGACGACCCGCTCACAAGCTTATCACCCAAAAACCGAAAGCACCTCCGCATGTACTTCGACGTGTATCTTGACAACCCGCATGATCGAAGATCTGCATAGGCCGTTAGTGACATACCGGTGTCTTTCGGTACCATAGTCCCATATTGATGGTTCCTTGGAGATACCGAAAGACCCGCTTAACCGCTTCAAGGTGCTTTTAGTAGGCTTAGCCTCGGTATCTAGCACACATGCAAACAAATAACAAGATGTCCGGTCTACTAGTGTGAGGTACATCGTGGATCCAATCATACTACGATATTTCGTTTGGTCAATCATGATCCCCGAGTGGTCCTCATCTAGTTTGGTTCGATCAATCATGGGGTGTCAACAGGGTCACTTGAATCAAATCCAAATTTCTTTAAAATCTCTGATGCATATTTAGATTGATTTATGAAAATGCCTCCGGGACTTTGTGAAATTTGTAATCCCAAGAAAAATGACATTTGTCCCATCATTGACATTTGAAACTTTGAACTCATTTCATTTGAAAAACGATCACATTCCATTGGGTCAGCCGAGGCAAAAATAATATCATCAACATAAATTTGAACATGAGTTAAATGTTTGCCCGACTTCCTGGTGAACAATGTAGGATCAACTGCTCCTTTGCTAAATCCGGTTGATAGAAGAAACTTTGACAAAGTATCATACCATGCCCTTGGAGCTTGCTTTAAACCATAAAGAGCCTTCTTCGACGATAAACGCGAGTAGGATGCTCTTGATTCACAAATCCTTCAGGTTACCGACGAGACGACTTCTTTAAGATCTCCGCTCGTAAATGCCGTCCTTCACATCCATCCGATAGACTACCATGTTCTTACTAGCAAAGATTAGCCGAAAAGATTCGATTGCCTCGATTCGAGCAACATGAGCAAAAGATTCTTCAAAGTCTATACCCTCCTCTTGACGATATCCTTTAGCAACTAATCGGCCTTGTTTTTCAACATATCACCATGCTCATCAAGTTTCACTTTGAAGATCCATTTAAGAGCAATAATCATAGCACGCCTCGAGGTACTAACTCCCATACATCAAGTTGATCAAACTCATGAATTTCATCTTGCATGGCATTGAACCAACTATCTTCATTCATGGCGGTTTTAACATCTTTTGGTTCGATCTTAGATAGTACGGAGTTGAAGAAACACCATAAGGCATCGGTTGCAAGTTGTTTCCTGGTTGATACAGGACGAGAGGGATTTCCAATGATGTTGTCTAATGGATGATCGTGAGTCCATTTTCTAAGGTGTTCATGTGGCAGTTGTTGAGGGACCTGAGGTAGCGAGTCGATGTCTTCGAAGAAGATGGTTCGATGATGATTCGAGTAGCAAATATGTTTTCAAATGGAGCATCTTCAGGAGTAGCAAAGGGATTAACTTCATCATTGATGCCATAAACATTTCCATGATGTACATTTGAAGAATGATGATTTGTTGATGAGATCAAGGATCACAGAGTGCTTCTTGACTTAAAGATATTGAGATGAAGGATTGACTTCATTCACAGGAATATGAGCATCTTCTGTTGTAGGGATCAACACCTCATTAGTAATTGAATCATACAATTCATCAAACATAGGATCAAACAATTTCTTTAAATCATCTTCAGATGGAGGTACATATGGAGTTTCTTGAGAAGAGTTTGGAACAAGAGATGAACCAATGGGACTGTTTTGAAGTGCGGTCCCGAATTGGAGTGTCCAGAGCCATTTGACCTCGTACCATCAAACGTAACGTTAATGGTTTCCATGATATTTCGGGTTCTTTTGTTATAGATTCGGTATCCCTTTTGTTTGGTGCATATCCTACAAATACTCCAATGTCAGCTTTAGCCCTAAGTTTCCTTAAGTCTTGACCCTCATTAGTTGGATAACACAATGCACCAAACACACGAAGGAAAGAGAGATTAGGTTTTCTGTTGTGGACAAGTTCATATGGTGTCTTTCCATGAACAAGGTGAATCGTGGAACGATTTTGTGTAGCATGCAGTGGCAATAGCTTCAGCCCAGAGAAACATTGGAACTTTTGAGTAAATCAAGATTGTTCGCGGCTTCTACAAGAGTTCGATTTCTTTCAACTACACCGCTCGTTGAGGAGTTCGTGGAACACTTCTTTGATGGCCGATTCCAATGCTTTCATAGAATTCACTAAGTTGTTTGTTAACAAACTTCGGCCCATTGTCCGTCCGGATAATTCTCGACGGTTTTGTTAAGTCGAACCTCGCAACTGCTTGATGAAGTTTGATGATGATATCAGGAGTTTCATCCTTTGTCCTTAAGAACTTGACCCATGTGAATCTAGAGTAATCATCAACTACAACTAACACATATTTCTTCCCAAAGATATTCTGCACTCTCATTGGTCCACATAAATCCATATGAATTGTATGAAGAACTTCGGTGACAGAGTTAGTAGGTTTGGGTTTATGGGCATACTTCTTGCTTTTTCCCAATTGACATGCGGAACAAAGATGATCCTTTTCATACTTTAGTCGAGGTAAACCTACAACTAAGTCCTTTCTCGAGAGATCATTGATGGTGCCGAAGTTCAAGTGATTGAGACGTCGATGCCATAACCATGACTTTGTTTTAGAAGCCTTTGACAACAAGCAAATTGGAGAAGACTTCATCATATCTTCTATAGAGATGGTGTAAAGATTTGAACCACGAAGTTCCTTTTAAAAGTTCCTTACCATTAAGATCTCTAACAAAGCAGGTATGTTTTCTGAAGGCTACTTCTAGATCGAATCACGAATTGACCAACAGAGCACAGATTATGACCCAAACCTTCCACATAGTATACTCTAGAGATAACACTATCACCAACAACATAATCACCATAACCCATTATTGCACCGAAATGATCATTACCGAATCTAACTGTCCCGATGAATTTGCTCACGGTTCATGAGCGCGACCGGTCTCCACCATATGCTTGGAATGGGACCGAGTCCAGGTACCACGTAACGATTTGAATGATCCAGTTGAACACGCACAAGAATGGATAATCGATAATTGGGATCCCCATGCAAGAATGGGGTCCACTTGGTTAGTAACAGGAATTGGAACACCCACATCAGAAATAGAAACATCCATATCAGAAGTAGAAGCAATGGAATCATTAGGAATAGATGCAATGTCGGTGTCAGATTTGACCTATTCAAAGTATGTTTACTTCTTAAGGGAATAGTTCTACCAATAGGCATCCATTTTCTAGTGGGCATAATCTTAGCAGTTTGAGAACAAACTGATTATTCTTATGGCCAAAAGGTATCCAATAATAACCTATCTTTATAAAAGTTCTTCCCATGGGTTTCCACTGTTTTCTAACAATCTTTCGTTTTTGCCTTTTGCCTTATTTGCACGATTATTAGCATTAACAATTTTAACTGGGCATTTGACAAAGATTAGACAAAGCATTCATACCACATTCATGATTAGCAACTGAATTCAAGCAGACATCATTACAAGGTTTGCAGATAGTATCGAATTAATTAATTACAAGACGCCTAAGGCTAATACTAGAATCAACACGATTCGCTTTATTCAACTCAAGCTTAAAGTTCCTAGATTGGTCTTCTACTCTCTTCCAATGCACATTCTTAGCTTGCAAGGTCCTATCATTCCTTGTATTGTCTTGAGACTTTGACACTTCGCTTTAAAGTCACCGACACTCGTAGAGGGAATGGGAACATGAGTTGGTTGATCTAATTTTTGCATTCCTAAACTTGATGTGCAAGGATCTGAAGTACTAGAAGGCACATTAGTGTATACTTTAAGATTGTGATTTGAGCTTTTTGCGTGCACACTAAAGTTCACTTTCTTAGCACTAACATATCCGAATCAACTACTTGAAGGCACATTAGTGTTTCCTTTCTTAAGACTGGGCATAGAACGGATTTCTGCTTGGCACTAGGCATAGAACAAGGCATCACAACTTTGCCTTTTGCACCTAAGGTTAAGGATTTGGGACATGTGGCAATTACACATTCTAGCAACTCTTGAGATCGTTTGGCCTGGAGGCAAGCAAACCTAATTTCACTATCAAGAGGTTTGTTAATGAAATCCTCTTCGACAATCTCACGGAGACATTCTAGACTATCCTTAAGGTGAGCACAAGATTCATGAAAAGCATTTTTATTATTCCTAAGATGAGGAGGAATATATTTAACTGTCACAGTGTATTTGCAGTCTAAGGGTGACTTTGAGACAACATTCTTATTGAAAACAAGTGGCGCTTTCCCATTTCCCGACTTCTCAGATTCTCAATTTCCTTTTGTAAAGACGTTATTTTTCGTTGTTTTGGTCACGGGTGACTTTTATTGAATCATATAACTCTTTAAAATGTCGCTTAACTTTTTCATTTTCTTCTAGAAAACTCTCGCTTTCCTTTTGTAAGGCATCAACTAAGTTTTGAAGATGAAAAGTTTGAGAATTCGAGAATCTAAGGAGGAGGGATTTTGGGAGCCTGTCATATTGTTCGTTTGACCCTTTAATTGAGAGATTTGGGCTTTCAACTTTCTCATCGTGTTGCACTGAGCTTGAATCTGTTCATCACGTTTGTTAATTTGAAAAAGATCAAACTCGAGCATCCGAGATGTCTTGATATTTTAAGTTTTAACATTTTCTTTAAGATGTTGATATTTTAGTTGTAAATTAAAATGCTCAACTTCAGTTTAGAAAAATGTTTAACCAAATTGTCGTGATCATCCAGTTCAATTTTCTCGTTTAGTTCAGAATTTATTTTTTCAAGCTCAATGACACGATCATGGGAGACTTTCAAGGCCACAGATAGTTCATGAAATTTGGAAGCATTAATAGAGCAATTTGAAGCAGTGAAAAAGATATCTTGAGCAACACATTCAAGAATAAGAGTCTCATTTTAGGTATGCAAGTTCTTCCTCTCAATCTCATTATATTTTAGTGCACGCCCATAATCACTAACTTCAACTACCATTGCATCAAATTCCTTTTCCATTCCCTTGATATCAGTTTCTATCCCCTTTTAAGACTCTCAAAGTGATCTTTTAGAAGTTTAAAGAAAGGCATGACCTCGGTTAAATAACATTCTTTCATTTGCTCAAAACCCCTTTCTCCTTCCGTTATACCAAATGGTGTGATCCTTTTCTAGCAAGTTTTCTCAAAATCAACAAATAGTTGAAATATAACATATTGGCTAATTAAGGTCTTGCTTTTAGTGGCAATTTTCCTAGGAACAAGATGCATTGGTGTATTAGGAGGATACACACGCTTCTAGGCATTTTCCATAGGGGAGGGTTTGTTTCAACAATATTTTCAGCTTTCGCTTATCTAAATCCTTTTTCCGAACACTTGTTCGGGAGTCAACAATGTCCGAGGCTTAAACATGTTCAAGGAAATCCAGTTTTCCTTTTTGTAGTCATGGGGAGTGATAATTATTTTTTTCTTTTTGCATTTAGGATCATCTAATTTTTTGTTCATCCTTTCCCTAGTGACTTCATCTGATTTCTTATCTTCCTCGGTGCACTCAACGCAACTAGGTTTCTGTCTAGGTTTAAGAATCTCATTGCCATCATAGATCACACTTTGAGCTTCTTTTGCTATCTTTCCGTACTCATGGTTGGGTTTATCTATAATGGGAACACTATGCTTATCGCTTAGGACTCTATGTTTAGTGACCATGAGCAAATGAATGGTGTTTCCTTGTATGTACAACTTGTTTTCAAGTTTGTTTTTCAAAGTTTTCGGATTAGAAAAATCTCTCAAGAGTTTTGATTCCTTTGCATTAAATTCTTGCTTAAGCATTTTCACATTTTCTTGAAGTTCTTGTTTTTGCTTAGCTGTTTTAGAAAGTTTTTCTTGCAAGGAATTTAATTTTTGTTTCAATACTTCTTCTCTAAAATTACTTTTCTAATGATTGTACGCACTTGGTCATCCATTTCCAGCTCACGAGTGGTCAACTCAAATTTAGCACGTTGTTCATAAATAGCAACACGTCCTTTATAGGCATTTAGTTCGAAATTAGAATCATCGCACATGCAAGGTATTCATCAAAAACATAGTCATTGTTGACGCGAAGATGCATCACTTGGTACACTTTCACTTTCACTTTGTTTCACATATTGATCATATGGGATAATATTGATATTACCCATATTTTCAATATTTGATTCAATAGTTTCAGTTGAATGTACTTTGTCATGCATCTTTTGCACATCAAGATCATCGATAGTTTTAATACCTCTCGAGATGAGTTTGTCTCTGGGATGGGCCAACTAGTGGTGAAGAAGAGACCTTGGGAGAAACCATTGGAGAAATGCTAGCCATAAAAATTGTGTGTGCCGTAGGTCCATCATCCACATCGGAGTCGTATGCATCACAATCACGACTTGAAAGGCATTCTCGATGATTGTGACCTATCTCCTAATAGTGCTCATCCACATCTCATCATAGGTCTTGGCATTGCCCTCACTAGAAACAAAGAATTCCTCTTCATCCAAAGCAGCACCATTGTCCCGAGCTTGTACCAAAGATCTTATCTCTGAAGTAATCGATTCGTGGACGCTTTGGAGATGTACGCCTTGCAATGTGTCCCTCACCACCACAATTATAACATTTGATTGGCTTAGCTTGACCTTGGTTACCATTCCTTCCTCGATTCTGTTACCAACATAACCTCTACCACTCCACCTCTTCCCCGATCATACTGTCTTTCCCGAACCGTTGCACCACGATCCTTCCATCTTTAACAAGTGGCTTGATTGTGTGGGTTAGATGTCGCTCGAGGTTGTTGTTGGTATGTGGGAGAGAATTCATGTTTTGACTAATCAGAAGAGCTAGTTGATTAATGAAGTTACCCACGTGTGGATCAAAGATCGCTTGTTTGAACATTGGATCAGGAATGAGTTTGTGATTACCATTACCCAAGGGTATGACTTGTGATGCTTTGGTTGTGATTCGGATGTTTGAGTAGAAGGCAGTTGAGTCATTAGACGAGCTTGTCTCTCCCTCGGTTGGTTTTGAACCGATTGAGAATCAATTTTTCAAACATAGCATGTCTCTCATTCTCAAGGAGGAAGGCATAGAGTTGCTCATAGTTTGTATTCTTCAATCCTTTAGTGAGCTTCACAAAGGTGACAAACTTGTGCCATTCGGGATTCATGTTGTTCACAAATTTTGAGTTCAAATGAATGTTAGGCATAGTCATTCTGATGTTCCTCATGTCATTCACTAACTTATGAAATCTCACATAGTACTCATAGACACTCTCATCCGGTTTCATCTTGAAGTGTTCAAATTCGTCATAGAGTTGGGATTCTCTGTCTTCCATAGTTAATTCCCAACCGAGAGAAGCATCTTAACATTATCCCATACCGCCTTTGCATCGCTGTTATGATTGATCAGCTTGTAGATGTCTTTAGGAAGACCTTGAAGAACAATGTTTGAAGCCCCGATATCTGCATCGAATCTCTTTTTCTCCTTATCCTCAAGCTCATCATACATTTTAGGTCTGCCCATTCCGTAAACAGGAGTACCATCTTCATTAGTATCAAGTATGTCTCTAGTCGCCTCAACTCGATATGGTCCTTCATCAATGGATTTGAGAATGTTGACACCATTTTCCTTCCCAAGGCAGTACAACTGATTCGCTTGAGCCCAAGAATCGTAGTCGGCCTCACAAGCATGGGTGGACGAGTATCCGAGCCACCGCTTGAACATCCTCGCAACAAATGGAGATGACAAGAGGAGTTGGTAGACATGTTATCAGATTATACGGGATTTTATAACTCTATGATTAAACCGGGAAATAGATTCTTTCACGGATTTTACTAAATCAAGAGAAAACCGTAAACAATCACTCAAGTCGCTAGAAGATAATGCACTAAGTCGCTAGAAGATAATGCACTAAGTCGCTAGAAGATAATGCACTAAATCGCTAACGCTTAATTCACTACACCACTAAGTCGCTAGAGTCCCAAGTCGCTAGACAAATGCAAGTCGCTAAGTAGTAACTCGCTAAGCCTCAAGTCGCTAGCAAAATTTTGGCGGCAATTCGCTACTCAAGTCGCTAAAGATACAAGTCGCTAAAGAGCAACTCGCTACGACCAAGTCGCTATCACCAAGTCGCTACCGTAGTGGAGAGTCCACTACTTTGTACCGTGAAATCGCTAGATCTAAGTCGCTAGGTTTAGACCTGTAACTCGCTACAAATTTGTAAAGCAAGTCGCTACGAAGAAACTAATCCGTGAAGTAAGTCGCTAGCATGAAAAAACCACATAAACATCACTTTTCAATCCAAAAACAACCCAACCAAGATGATTTAAGCTTACCAAATGAAAACCTAAACACTTGTGATGATTCTAAACATAAAAGTACTAACAAAATCCAAACTTTAACACCAGAAATCAACCAAATGATGCAAAAACCACTAAACTTTTTCAAACTCAAAACCACCTAAAACCACTAGAAATCCAAAGATGTGCAAGATATGATCTAACCATGGCTCTTGATACCAATTGTAAGATATAACTTTTCACATACACATCAAACCATAACACAAAGTAGCATATAGATGGAATTCTAGAGAGAGAAAGTTAGAGGTTTAGGGAACTTAGTGAGAGAAAGTGAAAGATATTATTATGAGCTCCAACTCTCTACCTTGGGAGGTAGAGAGTATTTATAGTCTTACATAAATCGCCACACAACGGGTCGTGGATCGTGCATACAAGGTAAAGACCGTCCGTCCTCCACGGTGTTACTTAACTAAATACTACTTAACTAAATATTACTATGACTACGAGCTTTCTAACGATTACATATACTTGAGGTGACCGACTCTTTAATACCGGGAATTTCTAATTCCTAACACCACTCATTCCCCTAAGTCCCCTGAAGCCATCAACATTGAAAATCTGAGCTAACAAAGCGAGGAAATCCCCGCTACTCCTGTCAATGGACCCATCAATAAAACAGAAGCAAAAGCCCTTAAGGAGTACTCTTCCCCTCCGTGATCTGATTTACCAAATAGCATTGTCTACCCCTTTGCTTTTGAACAGTCAATGAGGTGTTGTATACCACCCACATTGGCATTTATCCGTAATGCATGTCAATTTCACGGATCCCACAAATAAAAATCCCATTCATCACATCAAACAATTTTAAAATTTGTGGATACTATCTATGCCGACGAGCATCCAAGGAGACATCCATACTCCTCGTTTTACCATTTTCTTCAAGGACAGTGCCAAGGTGGTTCGATAAGCTTCCTCCAAGGTCCATCTTCACTTGGGAACAACTCACAACCAAATTCACCAAAAAGTTCTTTCCCCCTAGGAGAACTGCATCCATCAGGAGCAAAATTCTTCATCTCCATCAAACAGATGGATAATCTATCATCCTGGACTCATTACAAAGATCTCATTCAAAAAGCCCCACACCATGGCATCAACCGTTGGTTGCTTGTTCAAATCTTTTACGAAAATGTCTCCCGCAATGATCAAAAAGGGATTGACTTCTCAACCGTCCCGAAATTCCAATCTCAATGCGAAAGAAGGATGGGACCATTGAGGAGTATATGTCCAAGACCAAGAAAACACTTAGAACGAGCCAAATAAATGTAATGAGTGTCTCTGCGCCTCAAATAAAGCCCATATCTCTCGATGATCGGATGAAGAGGGCGCAAGAGAAGCTTGCATACCTCACGAAGTTGCAAGAATCTAAGAGGTTGTTTAACCCATACCTTATATACGACATTTGTGGAGGGTCACACGCTTTCCTTTCCAGCCATGACATTTATGATGACCCTTCCCTTCTCACATTCTATCAAAATGATGAATGCACTTCTTGGGGTAATCTAAAATGGAAGACTGAGGGAAAGGAGGGATCTGAATACACCATCCGTGATGCCTTTGAAAAAGAACTCGGGAAATTTACCATGGAAGGGGTAATGCTTTTAAAGGGTCTCGAAGGATTCATTCAAGAGCAACAAGCTGAATTAGAGAGCCAGTTCGCCAAACTCCACAAAAGAATAAGCGAACCTAGTCCAACCCAACATGATCCAACTTGTGCCATTACTACTCGATCAGGAGTTACTACCAAGGATCCCCTATACCCTGACCAAAATCCCACCGTCAGGGAGCCTGAGTTAGGTAATGGAGCAATTCCTGAACCTCCTTCGACTCCCCACGACCCCCTCCACAAACATCAACACCTGTTCAGCGCCCGACTCTCGCAAGGATTCCTTATTCCTCGCTTTAAAAATCAAAGGTGAAGAAGACAATGAGAGAATATTGTCTTACTTAAACGGACTCCCATCAACATACCACTTCTAATTTATTTTATCATATCCCTAAACATAGCAAAATACTTTAAGAGGTTACTATCGAATCGAAGAAGCTTGGAAGGGTTGATATCATTGTGAGAAGAGTGCTTCTCGGCTATCATCCAAAAGCTTGCCCAAGAAAGAAAGAAGATCCGGCAACACCATTCCTTGCTCCATAGGGCACTCTCTATGAAAACTTCAGGATCTCTCTGGGGTAAGCATTAACTTGATGCCTCATACCTTATTCCTCAAAATAGATATTGTGAAACCAACCGTAATGAGTATTCAAGTGATCGATCAATCAAATATCCCATTGGAGTTTGTGAAAATGTTCTTGTAAGAGTAGGGAGTTCAAGTTTCCAATAATTTCGTGATCTTAGAAATGGAGGAAGATAACTCAAATTCCTGATAATCCTTGAAGACCATTCTTGGTTACAGCTTGTGCCATCATCGATGTTCATGATGGTAAACTCACTTTATTTAGTGGGGTCCGAGCTTAACCTTCATCATCAAGGATTCTACGAGTCATTCCTCCTCTTACAATCATCCTATTTATTTTGTTGAAGAAGTTGATGAATTTGTTGATGATACAGATGGTCGTATTGATGAGTATCTATTAAACGAATTCATGAATGATGACAACAACATGATAGATAGATGAAGAGATCAGAGATGGTTGGAGCTGCTTTCCTTTACCGCCAGTAGGGAAGAAATTGAACCTCAACTTCAAAAGCCGAAACAAGCTAAAATCGTCAATCAAGGAACCTCCTACCTTAGAATTGAAAGATCTCCCAAGCCATTTAGAATATGCCTTCCTTCAAAAGAGGATCAACTCCCCTGTCATGATAAGCTTTTCACTGACCACTAATGAACGTAAAAGGGAAGCTCTTAGAAGTTCGAGAATACAAAGGAGTAATCCATGGAGTGTTGCCGACATTAAGGGTATTGATTCTACTTTCTCGGACTCATAAAATTCTTATGGAAGAAGATTACAAACCAACCGTTCAACCGAAAAGGAGAGTTAACCCTAATATCAAGGAGGTAGTAAAAAAGAGGTCATCAAGCTTCTCGATGCCTACCTAATCTACCCCATTTCGTATAGCCTTCGGGTCGACCAAGTGGTTCCAAAAAAGGGAGGAATGACGGTTGTGAAAAATGAAAAAGGTGATTCAGCATCAGCAGAGAACGTTACCGGATGGCGTGTTTGTATCGACTACGAAAAGTTAAATGATGCCACACAGAAAAGATCATTTCCTTGCCATTCATCGACCAAATGCTCGAGGTTACTGGGCATGAGTACTCACCGCTTTCGATGGTTTCTCGTGATACTTCCAAATCCCCATCGCTCCCGAAGATCAAGAAAAACCACGTTATATATGCCCTTACGGACTTTTGCTTACGTTTAATGACCTTCGGGTTATGCAATCCAATTTCAAGTACCTTTCAACCATGTATGATGGCCATATTCCATGAACTAATTGAAGACATATGGAAGTTCTTCATGGATGATTTCTCATTTGGAAATTCCTTCGACCTTGTCTATCCAAGCTTAGGAAGATGTTGAAACGTGTGAAGAAACAAATTTAGTCCTAATTGGGAAAATGCCATTTCATGGTAAGAGAGGAATTGTCTTGGGACATAAAGTCTCCGAAATGGAATCGAGGTCGATAGGGCAAAAATCGTTTATATCTAAACTACCCTATCCTACTACCGTAAGGCCATTCAAGTTTTCTTAGTCATGCGGGCTTTTATAAAAGGTTTATTAAGGACTTCTCTAAAATTTCCGCACCAATGACACAACTCTAGTCAAGGACGCCTTTGACTTTTCGAAGAGTGTAAGGAAGCATTCAATCGCCTCAAGAAAGATCTTACCAGTTCCCGAGAATGGTTACCCCTGATTGGTCCCAACCATTCGAGATCATAAAAGCGATGCCAGGATTAATGCTGTAGGCGCGTGCTAGGCCAAAGGAAGGAGAAGCATTTTCAATCAATTTACTATGCTAGCAAAATCATGAATGTAGCGCAAGTGAATTATACAACCAACGATAAAGAGCTTTTAGTCGCTGGTTTTTGCCTCGATAAGTTCAGCAATATCTCGCCCTTTCCAAAACCGTCGCCTTCACAAGATCACTCCGCCATTACCATTTATACTTGTTTTCCAAACAAGATGCAAAACCTACTTATTAGGTGGATCCTATTACTTCGTGAATTCGACATTGAAATTGAGATAAAAGGGAGCTGAAAATCTTAGCGTGATCATCTATCACGATTGGAAAACCCGACTTAGAAGAATTAGAACATACCGAAATTTGCGACTCTTTCCCTGAGGAACGCTAATGGCCATTAAGGATATTGAGCCATGGTATGCGGATTATCCTAATTATCTATCCAAAGAGGGTCTTGTCAAACTACATGACTAGGCAAGACAAGAACAAATTCTTCACCGCACTAAAACACAAATTTTTTGGATGAGCCCTTCTTATTCCATATGCCCGATCGATCATTCGACGGTGTGTTGCCAGGAAGATTGATCGGATTCGGGAGAGTGTCACGCGGACCATCTAGGGCATCACGATGGAATAAATGTCACGCACGAAAAGTTTTCGATGCCGCCGATTCTACCGCTCATCTGTTTTCCGCGACGCAAGAGATTAGTTCAAACGCTGCGGATGCATGCCAACGATCGGAAACATCTCCGGAGGGATGAATCACCTCCGTAACTATATCCAAGTCTCAAATATTCGATGTTTGGGGAATAGATTTCATGGGACCTTTTCCATCTTCTAGAGGAAATAAATACATTCTAGTATACGACTATGTGTCCAAATTGGTAGAGACCAAGCCTTAGGACTAGCTTATGCAAAGGTAGTCATTCATTTTCTTAAAAGCTCTTCGCTGATTCGATTCCCAAGGCATTGATCGTCGATAGAGGAACCCACTTTTGCAATGCTCAAACGAGAATGTGATGAAGAAGTATGGTGTTCCGTATAGATTCTATAATATCATCCCCAAACCAATGGGCAAGTAGAGAACACAAAACATTGAAGTATACTTGAAAAAGGTCCATCGAATAGGTGGGCACCAACCTGATGAGGCACTGGGCATTCAGAACGCTTATAAAACACCTATGAACAACCCCTTTCTCTTGGTATACGGAAAGCATGCCACCTCCCTATTGAACTTGAGCAAAAGGCATACTGGTACCTAAGGCATGTAATATGGACTATTCCCCGCGGGGTCAAAAATAGGTTCCAATTCATCCTATTCTCGTCTACCTCTCGCTACTAAGAGAGTTAACCCTTTTCTAAAGTGGAGAGATTGAGGTGTCGATTAGCCAAGATGAGGTTGTTGCTAACCCTTTGATGAGTCTCGCTAATATATTTGGTGGTGGCCAAGAGTTTGAAGATGAGTATGATGACTATGACTTCGATGACTATGCTAAACAGTTCGATCTTCCGGGGAATTTGGATGCCTTTAATGACATGTATGGCACAAAGTTTCAAGGTCCTAGGAAGTAATTTTATATCGTTGAGTCTTATGTTATCATTTGAGTAGTGGTTTGTTTTCTTGTTTAGAAAATAGGAAGTATCTTGTTATGTAAGCTTTATGCCTATGTAACGGGCTGAGGTATGAGATTTCACTCATATCCACTGTACTTAAACGTTTATTTGGTTAATATATTTACCAGGGTGCAGGATTACTCCCCTTTACCCAAAAAAGACTTGAAGCTTATGAATCGTCGATCACATATAAAGAAAAGGCGATAAAATGGCATGATCAACGAATAAAGAATCCTAAAGAGTTTGTGGAAGGAGATAAGGTGCTCTTGTATAATTCAAGATTGAGATTATTTCCGAGAAAACTCAAATCAAGATGGTATGGGCCCTTTTCGGTGAAGAGGAAAATGGACAATGGGGCTGTGATACTACTAGACCATGATGGAAGAGAATTTACCGTGAATGGACAACGTATGTAAAACATTATCAGCTTGGACAATAATGAAATTATCAACGATGAGGATATTTTTGGAAGAAGGTGACGGTAATGAAGTCACGTAGGGGCACGACTTCGAGTCTAGCTACAAGACAAATAAATAAAGAAAAGCGCTTCGTGGGAGGCAACCCATGCTTAATTGTTTGCTTGTTTGTGTGTCGATATCTTTTATTGATTGTTTATTCTCATGTTTGAATTTGTAAAATGCTTTATTTTGTCTTTAACCTCGTCTTAATTACATATAAAGGTATTTTTACAAAAGGGATAAGTGTAGGGAGGATTACACACGTTTCCAAAAAGAACGTGAACATGAGAATTACGATTATTAAAAAGATATACATGTGTGTTTGTTAGAGTCAAATGCTTGTATCGAGTCATAATGGATGTTTTGCAGAAATTTTCCAGATTCTAAAGATATAAATTTTCCAGAAAATCGCACACCGCTTTGTCAGATAACCCGACGGCATGCCGTGGTTCGAACCCCTGACGGCGTCAAGAGGAGTAGAAACAACTTCTAACTTTTTCTCGTTTTCTGTGCTACTTATAAATTTTTGGAATTTTTCCAGGTCTTAATTTTCCATAAAATCTGTAAACATCCATTCCACAAGCATTATATCCTAGTTTAGTAGAGTCATAGATAATTGTTACCGCCGATTTTACGCGAAGGTTTCGTTTGTTTTCTTCAAGTGTGCATGTTTTATTTATCAAGAAGAAGATACATAAGATTGGATGGAGCTTTTCACGCATACATTCTTCTTAAAGAAGGATTTGACCACTACTTCACACGGATCCTACCGAGCTAATTAGGGGAGTATTAGTTTGTTTCGTTTTTTATTACCTTCCATTATCATAACTCTGATACTTTCGGGGAACATTGGGGACAATGTTCAGTTTAAGTGTAGGGATGGAAAATAAAACGGGAACTTTGAAACTATGCTTATCCTTGACTATTCGCCTTGTCCAATTTCAATTGTGTAATAAACCATGAGAAATATCGGTTAGGGTAATTTTGGCACAAAATTTAAAATTTTTCATGACATGTAGGAGTGGGCCATTAGTCTTAATAAAGCGCCTCATGGATAGGAAGTTATATGACTAGCACAAAACCCTTTACCACTTAACTTCCACCCAAAATGTGAGGATCACCCTTAGATTTGTAGGAATTAAAGCATTCCACTTTAATGCTTCGAGTGTATATTGGTAGTATAATAGATTCTAGAACTTGTTTTGTGATGCATTCCGAGATCGCTAGTGAGACTATACTTGTGTAGTTAGGAATAACTAAATGATAAGAGGCCTTAGGATAACCTTTGTTTGATACCCGTATTATAATTACTTGTTCCACATCGGTTGAGTAATTCCCCCACACCCTTGCGTTGTACTCATCTTTAGTACACGATACCGCTAGTTAACCCCTCAGAGCCTATCCTTTTCGCGGTTCTCGTGATGTTTTGGTTTTCCGGAATATCAATGAAGAGCATTGTTTACAATCCACCCCCAAATGTACACCCAAATCGCCTTAGCCTACCTTGTATGCACTCACTTTTAGTGCATTATTGTTATCATACTAAACCCTTGGTTCAATTATCTACTTGCTTGCATAAGTTGCTAAGTCGAGTCATATCCTTTGTACACAGTTTTGGGACGATTGAGACTCATGGGAAAAGTTAAATTTTATGTAATGACGGGAAGGAACGTTAAATTCAAATTCCATTTATTTACGTAATAATGTACTCCAAGTGTTTTGATCTTTTCAATTCGGGTCAAATTAGTGTTAGAGTAATAAAAACTCAAGTGTAGGGATGTGCCTATAAATCCCTATTATTTTGATGTTATCATAGATGATGTTAGAGTAAAAGTGTATAAAAACAAAAAAAAAAAAAAAAAAAAAAAAAAGAGAAAAAGAAAAAAATAGAGTGAAAAAAAAGAAAAAAAAGTGGCTACCATCCTACATTTTTCTTTAGATTTATGTTTGTTTATTTCAATTTATCTAGAGTTTAGAGTGTCGAGTCTTGGCTTAGCAACGCCATTCTTCTCATGCTTGTAACATAAATATTTTTTACTTGCCACCACTAAATCACCTATCCCACCAAACCTTTTGTTTCCCTACCGTAAGCCTAACGTTACAACCCTTTAAAAGACATCTTGGATAGTTTTTTCTAGGTGCTTACGCCAAAAGCGATGGAGGTTTGATCTAGTCTCAAGCCTATGGTAATCTATGTACTAGGACCGGTTAATGAGTGTTTATCTTCCATTTCCAACTTGATATATTTCATATACACCCGAGAGATGAGAGTATCTAAACACCACTTGTGAGGTGCTAGTATGTAATTTTCGTGCTTGTTATGACTTATGCGGGGCTTATACGTGTTGTGAATTATTCTAAACTAATGCTTCATGACCCCTAACTTATAAATTAATTGGCTAAAAGCACATTTGCTTGAGGACAAGCAAATACCAAGTGTAGGGATATTTGATAAGGATTTAAAAGGTACACTTTTGAGGGTCATTTAAGCCCTTAATCGATCACTTTTGTATCCGTTACTGCTTAATTTCGTTCCTTTTCACTTTTTAGGTCTCTTGAAGGCAAATTGCTGGAATGACACTTATTCGGACGAAAAGGCGCGAATATATGAACAAAATGGCCAAAGTCAAGAATCAAGACACCTCCGCTGAACTGAAGGTGACGGCGTCCAAGTAAAATGCGACGCCGTCGCAACACACTTTGTGACGACTCATTAGCCAAATTGCTATTTTGCACTTGACGGCATCAGTTTTAAAGAGAGCGCCACAACTCGACGGCCTAGATTTGGATCCCGACGCCGAAGATGAAGCCGACGGCGCCACAACCATAAGGTGACGCCGTCACAAAGTTGACGCGCCAAGACGAAAACCTAATGGCGACGACCCGACGGTGTCACAAATAAAGAGTGACGCCGTCGCATATTGTAACTCTATATATAGAATTCGAATTTTCAGTATTTAAAGGAGGTAGTTTTGTGTAGTAAAACCTAAACCGAACTTTGGTTGTCTTGGGCAGAACTTAGGGTTCCATACCCTATTTTACAACAAGATAAGTGATTTACTTCATTAATTCAATTATGTCGTCAATTGTTTGTGTGTATGCTTGCATGTTTTCCATGTCCGGCTAATTTACTTGTGTGTTTGCTTAGATCTATGAAACCTAGGTATTGAATATTGATTGGTTGTCTCTTATCTTAATTGTGATTGACCTAGTATTGCGATAGGTCATTCGTTGTGTTTTTAATGCTTGAGTAATCTTTGTGAACATTAGTTTATAATCACCTAGAGTTATTGTAGTCTAAACATCCAAAGATAACCTTAGAGTTAGTTTATGAATCCTAGAGTTCGTAGGCAATAACCTTAAGGTAGTCTCAAAGAGTTAGGGAAAAACGCATACCCTACGACCTTAGAAGACACAACGCGTTAAGAATAAGGACGTGACAAAACACATCTTTAAATCATCATAAGAGTAAACAACAATAGACATAGACTACACTCACCTTAGCTTAGATTAGATAATTAGATAGTAGAGTAATCGGTAGAAATACCAACCCCCCAAATCCAATACCCCGAGATTCATACCTTTCAATTTTCTAAAAAATATAAAAAAAGATAAAAAAAAAATAGTCTTCCTCAACCCCAACCTTAGCGTGGTAATTTCTCCCTAGCATTCCTATTCCCATAGAGAACGATATCAATTCCCGAGGCTTACCCTAATACTACACTACAACGATTAGGTTCACTGCCTAGGGTGTTGAAAAACTTGCTCTACGAAAAGGAAGTTCCTTTGACCCCGAACGTGCGTTGTACGCGTATCAGTATACCCAATAAAATTTTAATAGAAATTGAGCAAAAAATCTTTTTTAGAGAATCTGCTAAAATTGTCACATGGACAGTGGAAATATCACCGAATTTACGATGTGGAACGACATGGAACGCAAGTTTGACAAGGGCTCACTTGAAATGATGGAGATGCCCATCATTATTGTTGTCAGCTCATGTCGGGTGTCGCATTACATGGGTATTTACTTAACATTTAATGTATTCTAAGAACATTTTCTTCTTGAAAGAAACGTGAACTTATAGCATTGATCGTTAACATTACAGACTTGTAGTTATCTGCCACACTGGAAACTCACTATTACTTAAATCCGGACATTCCAGAAGTTGATCATTCTCAGGGTGAGTAAGTGACTTGCATTAGAATCAAAATTAGCCTAATAATATTTTAGCATCAGTTTTTGGCATGAAGTTGGCTATTTACATATGAGTATGGAACATATACAGGAAAAAGTACAACATGAATCCACCACTTGATGTATGTAAATACCGTCTCGAAGATCTAGAAAAAGAGAGGCTAAGGAACCGATATTCTTTAGCTTTACTGCTTCAGCAAAACCCAAAGAGCTACAAGGTAAGTGTTGGGTTCGTTATTTTGAGTTGATAATGGCAAACCTAATAAGCTACAATGTGACAAGAATGGAACTTGAAGGACTAAAGATGACAAAGGAGAAATCTTCATTCATGATGAAGATTACAGAATATATTTTTAATGTTTTAATATATTTAGTCTTTAATTCCCTGTAAACCTAATTCTTTAGCTTATAAAGAGAATACAGGTTATTAGTTTTAAGTGTGTCAGAAAGCGTGTGTGTGTGAGCACCAAAAAATGTAGTCGACTAGTTTGTGTACAACCTCAAGGATATTTGATCCCTATTATTGTTGAGTAACCGTACTACCATTGATTAGGTAGTATTGGGGCTTCGTGTATTTGTAGTAGAGTAGAGATGATGGTGAATAACCTTGTTTAATAACATTGATGTTTGTTTTATTCCGATGTGCAATGTCTTGTTCAATGTTATTATTAATCCTAATCAAGCCTAGATCATTATTAACATGTGGTATCAGAGCTTGGAGGCTCTCGATCTAGGATCTACAAGGTTTTTTGAAGAAAAGATGCAAAATTCGAAGCTGTTACAATTTTCGTAACCTTTCTGCAGGTCAGTTTTCAAATGGAGATAGCTCATTCGTTAACCGTTGGATCGGGCTGTAATTTTTGCAGAAGCTTCTCTAGATACCAAGGTAACGTTTCACGAGAGGGATCTTCAATATGAGGTTTAAGTCGTAAGTTATTCACTGGTGAAAACTGCTGCACAAAAGATAAAATTTTCAAAATTTTTAGGGTTTGTTCATTATTCACTAGTGAAACCCTAGATTTATTATGCATATGTAAACACTTATGACGGATTGTATTGTGTTTATGAGTTTTTGGAAGGTTGTATGCATGATAGGGTACTGGTTATTTGCAAGTGCACGATTAGGGTTTTGTGTATCTACTGTTGCGCTTAATTAAAGTTTCTTTTGTACAAAGTTGGTCGAAACCTTAACCTAATTTTGTGTATAACTAGGTTGTTTGGTGCTGAATCGTAATTCTTACTATTAGGGGTTTCTTTTGTTGACCTGTTGCTGCTACTCGTTGTTTTGGTAAAGAGATTATATGAGTGAAAACATGAAGGATAGTATTGAAACCCTAGCCCGACATAACACCCTAACAGGTGCAATTCATTAGGGTTTATTCGCGAATCAATCTGCCAATGATGTTCGTTAGTACTGTCAGGATATGATTAGTACTGCCAGTTGTTCAACTTAATATTGCTAGTATAATGTTTGTACTTCCCTCGTACGTTAGTACTGTCAATGGGTTATTTGTATTGCTCGATAAGGTTTATACTGCTACTACCAGTTTAATACAAGCAATGATTTGGTTTTGTTTGTGACTTAAAGAGATGGTTTGCTGAGTTCATAACGAGGGTTAGTGAGAGAGGATAAAGATGGAAAAACTACTTGTTTATACTGCCACTTAATATTGTTCGTGGTTATTGGTTAATCAAGTGTTCCTTGAGCAAGGTGACCGACCTAATCTTGATCCTTGATTGGTTGCTTCATTATAAAAACCTCGTACACATTGATTTTCTGGTTGGTGGCATATTGATTATTAAAATTGCATAAGATGGGTTGGTGATTTTATTTGGTCGGTTTGATATAATTGGATGGAGGGAGTATGCTATTGTTGACCTCCTATTTGATTTATTTTTATAGTCGACTTTGATTGGAGTTGGATGATCACTTGTTTGAGAAACAATATTACTGGTATTGTTTTAAGTTTGTACGAGATGTGTCTAAAAGGCAGAGGTTGATTTGTTTAAGAAGAGGAGCATATTATTCGATGGTATATGATTTGAGGGGAAGTTGATCATGATTTGGTTTTGGATTTATGGAGTTCTCAGACGACACATACATAAGACTGTTTGGAATTTTGGTATATGTTTTATATGTTCTTAACAGGTTTAGTGGCTTGTTCTTATTACTATAATTGATTAGGAAGAAAAGCGTTTATCATCTATTTGAAGTTGAAGTGGAATCTCTCGGGTTTGTGTTTTATCATACCTTTTAGCAGAAGGTAACTTGTTCGTGCGTTCATGTTGTAACGAATTATTGAGAATCTAGCAAGATGGTTTTGCTATTACTTTAAGGAGTTACGTTATTGTGCTCAGTGTCTCATTGAAGATGAGGATTATTGTCAAGAGATTGCGGTCTCCCTATACATCGGTTTTGGGTATACGTTCGAAGTCGCATCGATAGTACAAGATATAAGACGCAAGTTCGGGTTATTCTACTTCTACATCAAGTTGTTAATACTTGGTTTTCTTCATCAGTATTCATTACATAGAGCCTATATTCTTCAAATGGTTAACATATGGGTTTAAGAGGAAGTTTAATGTTAAAATGTTTAACCATTTATATGCTACATCGAGGTGAAGGTTTTTGCTACTACTTATTGGTATCTGTACTGCTGGTTTCGGATTTCTTTTGCCTTAATTTCATTTTTACCAAGCTTTTTTGTGTTCATTCATGGAGGGTATCTTGAGGCATTAGAAGGATGGATTAGAAGTATGATATTGGTTTGTGGTGGTTAAGATCAAAGTTGCTTCTACTTAGCTTCTCCTAGTGGATAATGGCAAAAAGGGGAGAAGAGTCTACTTGAAGATTTGCAACTTGAAGATCCTTGATGGTTTAGCATGGCTTAAGGGTAAGTTTCATTCATCGTCTAGTTTTGAAATTATCAACTAGGTGAAGATTGTTGGGTTCGTTATTTTGAGTTGATAATGGCAAAACTAATAAGCTACAATGTGACAAGAATGGAACTTGAAGAACTAAAGATGACAAAGAAGGAATCTTCATTTATGATGAAGATTACAGAATATATTTTTAATGTTTAAGAATATTTAGTCTTTAATTCCCTGTAAACCTAATTCTCTAGTTTATAAAGAGAACACAGGTTATTAGTTTTAAGTGTGTCACAAAGCGCGTGTGTGTGTGTGAACACAAGAAAATGTAGCGACTAGTGTGTGTGCAACCTCAAGGATCTTTGATCCCTGTTATTGTTGAGTAACCGTACTACCATTGATCAGGTAGTATTGGGGCTTTATGTGTTTGTAGTAGAGTAGAGATGATGGCGAAGAACATTGTTTAATAACATCTATGTTTGTTTTATTCCGGTGTGCAATGTCTTGTTCAATGTTATTATTAATCCTAGTCAAGCCTAGATCATTCTTAACAGTAAGCTATTATGAAACGAAGAACCTTTAAACTTACATCATATGTTGATTCCTATTTGAAAATTTAGTCCACACGTATTAAGTAGTGTTTGACATTGTATTTTAGAAAATACTTATGTTTGATAATGGTTAAAGGGTGTCAGGTTTACCTGCGAAGCAATAATACTTATTGTCAATAGATCTACAGATTGGTATTACATATCATGCACTAAGTGTACGAGCAAGGTGAGTAACGATAATGGAGTTTTGGAGTGCTTGACCCCAGCCCGAGCCCACCTACAGGTAATACCTAATAAATTACGCGCCATAGTAACCCTAAAAAACTGATGTTATCATTTTAAATATTGATGCTGATCATGCATGTATAATTTCAAAGCCATTGTGTCGAATGAAACGGCAAGAGCGTTGTTTACGTTCTTCACCCCGTGTGTCAATGTCATCGTCGGATATCCATGTCCCAAGTTGGTCCAGATGCTCGAAACACCAGACCCCTAGCGAATACCAGCAGAGATATTGCCGATAGAAAGGGAGAAACATGTCTTCCAATTTCATTTCAATACACAAAATGGAGTTGTTGATTTCATTCTAGATGATTTGTTGGATAGTACCATCAAAACAAATGGAACGATTGGAACTCCAAAAGATATCAATGGTTAGAATCTTTAGGTTCATATATATTGTTTTAAAATAAATGTTTGTGTTGCTAATTATTAACACATGTTAGCTTTTCTACTATCTTAGGTACAACATCATCATCTAATTTAGCTAAGGTAGAAGATATGGGAAAAGTAGCGCTCATAAGTGAACCTAGGACTAGGTCAGTTAAAAGGCTAGCATTTTCGAGCTCAGTAATGAAATTAAGGAAAAAGTAGTTGGAGTAGTGGATGTGCGATCGCTTTTGTTGTGTTTCTGCATTGTGGCATTTTTGTGGGGGAGGTGGCGCTATTCAGGTTTGGGTGATGCAAGTCATGATGATTATTTGATGAATAGTGTAGTTGAACAATTTATGTTTCTGTTTAAGTTGGCGTACGATCATATCATTAAACAAGTTTTTGAACAATTAATGTTGTTGGGAACTTTGTAATGTCATTTGTATGTTTTAGTTATTGTTTATGTGGTGTACTAATGGAAGAGTAATCACTTTTGTGGTCTAAAATGGATGGCAAAAGCACCCGAAACCGACAAGAAAACCGAAATTCGAACCAGTTGGGTCGGGTTCGGATGCGGGTTGGCGGGTTTGGATGCGGGTTTGGGTATTGATAAATTTTTTTAGCCGGGTACGGGTTCGGTGATTGGTTTTGCCCGCCCGATTACCCGTATCCGTATCCGTTTACCCGAATCTATACCCGCTTTACTGATATTATAATTAACTATAATATATATACATTATATACAACTTCTTCCATTATATATTTTTATATAAGTATCTCTATTACATAACACATTTTATTTTGTACATGAATAATTCAAAAGCATTAAATCGTTTAATACGATATTCATTTTCTTTAACTTTTAAAATTTTTGAATATACTAAGTTGTTTTTCTTTGTTTTGCCGGTTGATTTTAGTGTGACTTAATCTTAACACTGCCATTTTTTCCATATAATATTAAATTAAGGTTACCCGATACCCGCGGGAAAACCCGAAAAACCGACGTATAATATTAATCGGGTATCCGGCGGGTAATGAGACGGGTACGGGTTAGGATATTATAAACGAGTGCGAGTACGGGTACATTGAAACCCGCCCGACCCGTTGCCATCCCTATGGTCTAACGATATTGGGACTTATATAGTTATGTGCAGGTTAGATACGTTTAATTCCTAGCGATTATGAGTTCTGTATAGTATATATAATTATGTATTCGGTATTGCTATCTAATAAATTGAGTGCGCATGGTGTGGAAATGTGTGGGACTGCCAATGGGTGAAAATGGGTAATTCTTGTTGTATATACACTTTTATGTGAAAACTATTAATTCTATTCCATTTCGTTTCAGTGTTCCCTTGATAATACGATAAACGTTTAAGTGTTGGCATTTCAGTGTTCCCTTGCATATGTGTTTAAAAAGCTCTTGAGTATTGCCTCTGCTTTATAACTTTTGTTTAATGGTTTCGTAGATGATTTACGATGTCGTAGGAGTGTACTTTTAAACTATCTTTTGGTGTAATTCATACATTAAATGTCACTAAAATACTTAAAACTTAGAATTAAATACTACAAATAATAAAGCATATTATACAAACAAAAGCTACAATTTAAGAAATACAAATTATGAAGCTAAAATTACAAAATATTTTTCTATGTATTTTATTATACTGCACATATTTCTAACCCAACCTTAATTTGTTTTAAAACTATATGTATAAAAACACGGGTCGATTTAGGTAATCACTAATATTTAGAATAAAATCCGGAATCGAACCACGATAAGAGGGTTTATGGATTTCTGGTTTTTTTTATTCGATTTCTTAGTTATCATTTTTTGCAGTTTCGGATTGAGCGTGTTGGCTCGGTTTGTCGATTTTACATATTTTTTTAACACCCTTATCCATAAAACTTAGCTTTATATAAATCAAATAAATATTTTGAACGACGAAAAAACATTGCCCAGTAAAATATTTATTATCACAACCGTATAATGAAAATCACTGTAATTAGTTAAAGAGTTTAAATACGTCAAATGCAATTCTTGATATCCATAAATTTATTATCAAAAAAGAAAATAATAAACTATAATACATGATTCACAAGAAATTTTATGAAGGTATCCGCCGTCGTAACGCACGGATACCTTGTTAATAGTATAAAAGAACTAAATATTATTTTATATATTATATGTGATTATTACATATTACATTATATTATTATCCATTACTTTTTTTTATCAAATTATTTAGTACCTTATATTACATTAATTGTATTACTCTTATAAATATTTATTACAACTTATTTAATTAATTAAATATTATTATAGTTAAATTTTGTAATATTATTTATTATTATTATTTCTATTGTCATTACATATTATATTATATCATAAGTTTTGTAATCACCGTTTAAAAAAGTATATTTTTTTTGAAAACTAAGATAAAAGAAGATGAAAATGTTATTATTATTATTATTATTATTATTATTATTATTATATTTTATTTTATTTTTTATTTTTTTTAATAAAAACATCACTTTCATTAGAAACAAAACCATAAGATTACAAGAAATTAGGGGGAGCATCGAAACAATTTGGGCTCCCACACCTTTAAAAAAAGAAGTTAGTTTCAAAAAAGAATTTATTATTATTATTATTATTATTATTATTATTATTATTATTATTATTATTATTATTATTTTATTTTATTTTATTTTTTTATATTTTTTAATAAAAACATCACTTTCATTAGAAACAAAACCATAAGATTACAAGAAATTAGGGGGAGCATCGAAACAATTTGGGCTCCCACACCTTTAAAAAAAGAAGTTAGTTTCAAAAAAGAATTTATTATTATTATTATTATTATTTTATTTATTATTATTATTATTATTATTATTATTATTTTATTTTTTATTTTTTATTTTATTTTTATAAAAACATCACTTCATTAGAAAATCATAGGAATTACAAGAAATTAGTGGTGATGTAATAGTTAAACAAATCATGTAACTTAACTTTTATTACATAATTTCATATATCAAAAATAAAATTAAACTACTTTAGAACATGTATCACAAAATCGACTTATATAATTAAAACAAAATTAAGTTAGGGAGGGAGGAGTGGAAGCCTAATACCCTAATACCCTGGGGGTGCCACATCACCTCTATCAAATAAAAACCTTCCAACTCAAAACTACCCCAATACTATCCTAACACTACCCTAACTAGACGGAGTGGTACCCGATCCTACCCTAACACTACCTTTCATAAAAAGACAAAAAAAAAAATAGAGAACAAAGCTTAAATCGAGCGGGTTCCGAGCTCGATTTGGTACAAAAGCTCAAGTACCCTAACTAGTGGGGGCGGTGTACCCTAATACCCTAACACTACTTGATCATCTACCCGATGACCACTCCGTCCACCCTTAGGGTTGGCTAAGTTGGCAGATTCTTGTAATTATTATCATCACTAAAATATTAGATGTTTAAATTTTAAATAATTTTTATGTAAACAACTTTGAAATAATTACGTCGCAATTGTTCTCAAAATTTTTTAGGCTTCAAGTGAAAATTCAAATAAGGCTCACATGACTAATGACTACTAACTAGAATTCAATCAAATATTGATACTCTCCGTCTTTTATCTCATTTTGATTTTTTCGGTCTTTTTTTTACGTCTTTGACCTTAAATACTTTTGTTGTGTCATATAAAACTTGATGCAAAATGTATGAATGGATAGCGTTTTAGATATATTTTCATAAATATAATTTTCATCAACTATTGTATAGCACAAATAAAAATATTCAAAGTCAAAGGTAAAAAAGAGACCGAAAAAATCAAAAGAGAACAATAATTTTGGGACGGAGGTAGTAGACAATTTGCTCCGTAATATCATTTTTTTCTATTGATATAATAATATATCATGAATTGAATGCAATATTGTTAATCTAAGTAAGTTTATTACGTCGTTATAATTAGACGCGTTGGGCGATCGCTCATTTTCGCCGCCTTTAATAACGAATCTAGTCATGCTAACCTCTAAGAAAAAGGATTTATGCCGTTTGAGCTTGCATAGATTATTAAGCGTAAAAATCTAAAAATATGTTTACGAAAATACAAATACATAAAAAAAAACTATTTCCTAATTCTCGTGGCTAAAATGTTTGAGGTCCGATAGGTGCAATCAACTTTGAAGTGATCACACCTATCTATTAAATAAAAAATGTTTTATCTGATTTCATTTTGCGTTCAAACCTTTTAAATTAGTCTGCTAAAAATTCATAAATTCATAAACAATGAAAAAAAATATCTTTTTTTTGGAGTTGACACCATTAATTCACTTTCTCTACATTAAAAATCCAAGGTTATAATCGTAACTTCCCACACTCAAATTTCACTATATTTACACGTAGCAACACTCTTCCAATTCTCTTCATCCAGCTTTTTTATTTCTCTCTCGGTTTCTCAGATTCTCAAATATGAATCTTTTCATAATTTATAAAAAAGCCATCTAAACACTCACATTTACAACACTTTTATAAAGGGTTTTATAAAAAACTTAAAAAAATTATACAGCTTGTCACAACACAGTTTTTTTTATTATTTGTTTGTTAGTTAATGGTTGAGTTCATGTCATCAGAAAACAACAATGTGTGGCAGTTGCCTGACCCTTCACCGGAGGTTCTCACCGGAGATGATGCTCCAATGATAGTTGATCGTTTTTCGAACGACGAGCCGCTTGCTAAACGATGGAAACCGTTGTCTTCGTTTTCGCAAACGGCTACTAGTCAGGTTGATTTTTTTTAATAACTTTATAATTTTTTTTTATCGCGTATTTGTTTATTTAAGTTGTTCTAAATGTTTAGTTAATAATGTGTGTTTGTTGTTTTGGTTACTTCATTAATGTGTGTTTGTAGGTTTTAATGAAATATTTTTGTTACTAATTATGTTTTGTTTATTTGGATACTGATTTAATTATTTGTCATAAATGGTTAAAAATGGGATTTGCTAGTTTGATTAGAATTGACTACTGAATCTTATGATTGTGTGAACCTATGCATGCAACTAGTTTATTTCCTTTGTTTAAGTAATTTACATGAATAAAATAATGAATGTTCTATATACAGTATATTTGTTTTTTTTAATTGCATTGTAGAAGTATGTTTTTTTTTGTTAGAATAAAAATGATATGTAATGATTAAGATAATTTAGGTGTGTGTTCTTTCATAAACAAAATCAAGTTTTACGGTTTATAACGAGATTTTATAAGATATTTTTACTATTTTTTTTGGGTGTTTTATTCCTGTAAGAATGGTTATATTTATAAAAGTTGATACATTGCAACAATGGATGGAAATTTTTTAAGCATAACTAATTTTTAAAGGAAAATGCTAAACATATTCCTAAGGTTAGGGCTATGTTTAATTTGTTAAAACATGCATCATCTTATTGTTACACAAAATAATAAACGTCCATCCACAGTTAACCACTCTTTAACCTTAGCCCTTAGGGCTATGGATAGCAAATCACATGTTTGATATAACAATTATTAATAGTTTTAGTGTTTTTTTTAAGGTTGATGCTAGTTAAGAATGTTGATGAGTTCTGCTAAGATGATACAAACAATTTATGTCTTGGAAAAATAGAAGCTACATTTTGATTTTTGATGTCAAATATGATAGTAGAAAGTAAAAGTGATTGTTGTTTGATTAGAGTTGATATTATCCTTTTGGAATACTTGCTATATGATCTAGTAGTATCACACATTAGATGAATTCTAGGCATCTTCGTATAAAAATTGCATTTACCAAAGACTCTACTAGAATTAATGATTCAATAAACACACCTCTGAAAAGTCGGTGGTGGTTAGCATAGAAGTCATGTAAGAAAAGACTCTAGTCTAATTTGTCAATTTTACGTCATAAGTTACGTGAACCGCTTAGCGAGTTGCGTGACTTGTCATGAGTGTTTGGTTAATTATACATGGAACAACTTCAGTAGGGCTAATTGCTTAAATATGTATCATATTTGCCACTTTTTGTAATTATGTGTACTATTGTTCCAATCCAATTATTATGTAACTAACTTTTTAAAATTCGATTATTCTGTGTATCGATTGACGTATTTTTAAGTATCGAATAAATCATTTTTGGTAATTGAATCAAGTATTTTAAGGAATCGATACACAAAATAATCGAAATTTAAAAAGTTTGTTACAGAATAATCCAATTGGAATGATGTTACATACAACTATAAAAAATGACAAGATACATTTTTAACAATCATACAGTCAATGTTTGCAACAAGTCTAGATACTTTTAGGGTTATTTTAATGCTTGTGCAAGTTACGATATGTTTTAGACTTGTAATCGAGTGCTTAACTTGGGTTCATAGATAAATGTTTAAGTTAGGAAATGATGATACACGCAACTTATGCCTTGACAAACAAGATAAATTACGATTTTTATTGTCAAGTATACTAGTAAAATACAAGGTTAAGTTAGATTGTCAAGCGAGTGTCAACTTGCCATAGTGTTAAGATTTTGTAGTCTCACACGAGATAAGACTTGCTCATATTTAAATTTGCATCTATAAAAGTCATTACCAGATTACAAGAAAGACATTGTTAGAGTTAATAATTCAATAAAGGCACTGCTTGATAGTCGATGTTGTTTAATGGCATTCTTCAATTGAAGTCGTGTAAGATAAGCTATGTAGACTAATTAGTCACTATATCGTCACTTGTCCAATGAACTGAACTGCTTTGTTGTGAGTTTGAGTTAGCTTTTTGAAGCCAAAAATAGTATAGTAAAATGTTAAATTCATTTCGATCTAGTTGTGAGTTTTAACTTGGCTCTAATGCATAGTAAATTTAAGGGAAAATTACCAAAATAGATCAGTCGCCTTACGACTTGTCACTTTCTAGACATAAAATTTTTAAAAGTCCAAAATAGACCGAGGGCAACTCATTTTTTAGGCAACTCGTGTCTGCGTTTGACACGTGTCCTTAAAAATCGAAAAAAATATTAAATCACATATCACAAGTGGACATTTATCGACTAATGGTTGAGTTGTACAAGTTGCCGAGTCGCCCGGTCTATTTTGGACTTTTGAAAATTTTAGGTTTAGAAAGTGATAACTCATAGGGCGACTGGTCTATTTTGGTAATTACCCCTAAATTTAATTATGATCTTGTAATTATCACATACGATATGAACATAGGACTTGTACATTGTTTGATCTTTGCATTTCTGTAAGACTACTAGAATTAATCATTCAATAAAGGTGCCACTTCATAGTCGGTAGTGGTTAGCGGCATTATACAACTGAAGTCGTGTAAGAAAAGACCATGCAGACTAATTACTCAAATGTATCGTCACAAGTCACGTGAACCGGTTTGGTTTGTGAGCGTTGGCACTTACATTAACACGGAAAAAACTACTAAATGTATATATTTAGTGTATCGTGACACTTGTAAGAGAAATTTCTTTATAAACGGTGGCAAATGTCGTCATACGAAACCAATTTGTTCTATTTTTATTTCTTCATTCATTGTTACCTAATGATTCATATGGTTAATAAAAAGACACGTTTTGTTCTCTCAATTGAAATCGTGTACGTTTGACAAATAAGTTCACATTGGTCTTTTTGATTTATTAAAAGATAACTGCATAAACATTATACTTTCTCCATCACACAAGAACTGAAACGTTTTTCTTTTATTCTAATGCCCACAAGACTTGCAATCTTAGTAGAAACCTTTGTAACTTTAGTGTAGAGCGAATGTAGTTGTTTTTCATAATGTTTCTTAGTTTGCGTGTAAATTGAATGCTTTCATAATTTTTGATACATGGTGAGTAACAGAACGATGGAGGAGTTGAACTGGAGTTATGTATCAGAATAAAACTAACCATGTGATCTTTTGGGAAATATGTATTTCCGAGTGAGAAAATTTGTTCTAAAAGTATTTACCTTAAAAGCTTATGCAATTCAAGTACATTTTAGATAGCTACTATAATTGAATTGATGAAAACGTTTCTATGTTATGACAAAGTTTCAGGCACATTTTATCATCCCGATTCCATATGTCCTTGGATTTAGGTTAGTTTTAGGCGCATGCACACAAAGGCATCATTAAATAAATATCTTGAAAATGTGTCCATAAAAAATATTCAGTTAATTATATATAGCATAAAGATGTTTACTATCTTATAGGATCTGTCGCATACAAATGACCTACTTCTTTTTTTTAGGCATTATGCTTTCAATATATACAAATATGGCATTACATTTTCATATAGACTCGTTTCTAGTCAATTTCAACTTGTTAATTGTATATTGCCGTGTGACCATGTGTGTTATTGACTTGTTTAGCAACTGATCCATAACAACAACGAGCTTCCGGTCCCAGAATCTCACTACAACCCACTCAATGAACCGAGCCCTTTGGGTTTGCGGTTGAGAAAGAGCCCATCACTGTTGGAGCTAGCTCAAAAGAGGCTCAATCAAAGCAGAGCTGATAAGGGTGAATTGCCCGTTGAAAATGTTGAAGGGAAAGCCAAGAGAGAATCAAAGTCAAGGACACGGGCCCGTGCCTCAGGTTCCAATGATAGGCTGAAGGCTTCTCATTTTCCAGCTTTAGTTTTAAGGATCGGGCAATGGGAGGTATTTGTTTTGGATTTCGCCTTACTCGTATTATTTAGATGTGGCAATGTCGACACATTTATTAAATGGGTCGGTCTGTGTGTTTTTTATATCTCGAACGGATCAAATAAATTTATTAGCTGAAACAGGAATAGGTCATATATTGAAAGTTGCCGAAATCACTTTTTAGTGTATATAACCTCCTAAATCATTTTCCTTACGGAACTGGTTTTTTAATGTAATCATATTAACACATTAATTGTTCTATAAAAGTATAAAATATATGGAAAAAAGTGTTTGTGGGACAACCCATCCTGACCCGGTATGTTTTAACTCGCAAATTATCCGCTGCCGAACCCGCACATCTTATATCTCAGAATGCTTAAAAGATTTTGAGGTCAAAACTTGTATTTTTGTTTCAGTATGTGTCAAAGCATGAAGGTGATCTAGTGGCGAAATGTTACTTTTCAAAGCATAAGATTGTATGGGAAGTTCTTGATGGCGGACTAAAGAAAAAATTTGAAATCAATTGGGCGGATATTATGGCTCTGAAGACAAGCTGTGCAGCTGATGGACTCGGAACTTTGACCATAGTGGTGATGTTCTCTTTTGCACTCTTGCATCCTGTAAATTTTGTTAGCATGGTCAATTTGTGTTCATATAGTATTGTTTTATTTCAGCTTGATAAACCACCACTCTATTTCAAGGAAATCAACCCGCAGCCTAGAAAACATACACAGTGGAGGGCAACTTCAGATTTTACGGATGGAGAAGCGAGCACACACAGGTATTAACTTACTGGTTTTTTCTTAATTAACCACTTCAACGAATGACCTTGATGTAATTACAATAGCCCTATGTTAGAATACCAAACCTTTATGAGTTCTTTTTACAATATTAAGGTGACAATTTTCGACCCATTTACTTATGCATGGGCCGATTCAGTTTCTGTAAAAGATAAAAAAGGAAACATGTATCTATTGGCAACATCTTCTGCAATAGAAAGTTTCCCAACCCGTAGGTTCACTGCATAAAATCTCCTAATCATTTAGCTAAGATATAATTTTCTTTTCTGAATATTGTTTCTAGGCAACATTTTCTGCAATGCGCACAAGGAGTGCTAGACAAGCACTATGAAAAACTGATCCAGTGTGATACACGCCTCAACTTTTTGAGCCAGCAGCATGACTTCGTTTTGAACCACCCATATTTCCCACCAAAACCTTCCATTAGGGATTATGATATATCAGGAACCAGTGGCTTTAACATACCCGAAATGTATATTGCGAATATGGGTTCGCCATCTACTTTACAAACTTCTTCGTCAAATATCTTGGATTCCAGCTCACTTGGTTTGAATCATCAAGATATGTCGGCGTACTCTTCCAGTTCAGGTACAGTTTTTACCGAATTTTTTGATGTTTTGTGCTAGAATCAGTTGCACTTTTTACACACATGGTTTAATTTTAGACTTGCCAAGATTTGTGTGTCGGTCGAGTTTCATAATGGGTTAAGTCAAGTTACTTTTTAGCATGGGCTGAAAAGAGCCGGGTTGACCCGCATACATAATAAATGCTTAAATTATGATTGCAAAAGCAAGATGATTACACTTGGTCGACTTCCAATCCGTTTGACCTGTACACCTTTTAGCTAAACTTTTATTTTGACCCATCTATGTTGAGAAATAAAAAGAGTTGCTGGCGTGGACTATATAGTTGTACACATACTTTTTCTCTGTCTGTATCAGTTCATTTATCTCTATTTGGTGTTTCTTTATCAGGTATATCTATGGATATCGATGGGCAGAAAGATTCTGAACAGGCAATGATTTCTGATCTTGTTAACTTCGTTGATAACAGTTATTCTGAGCAAAATATATCCGGGAACCTACCATATTCTGGCAAATCAGCTGCCCACGATAGCGCGAGAGTTGTGTTAGATAATATTTCAGAGCTCCTACTTGGTGATAGCCAATTAACATCAGCTTCAGACGAGCCAACTCTTATGTCAAGAGTCGATTCCTTTTGCAACCTTCTTGGTCAGCAAGATGGAAACGTGCGTTCTACCCCACAAAACAGAATTGATCAATCTGCCTATGATTCTTTCCTACTGCCCCAAACTATGACTCAGAAAAACGGAAATGACACTTCTACTCCTAGTTCAAGTCAGATGCCACCACAAGATGGAAATGACAATTCTACATATGGAAATGAGACTCAAAATGACGGCCAGGAATCCGGTATTGCAAGAAATGACTCGTATGCTGATCTGGTGCATCATCTGCCGCGTATCGCGTCTCTACCAAGGTTTTTGTTTGACATTTCTGAAAATGGCGAGATTTTGAAGTGATAGTCCCTTGTTTTACAGGGATTTGGAAGTGTTGATATGAGCATTCATGAAAAGTCCCAAGACCTTTTGCGTGAATATGAACATCTTTTATGTGATTAGACGAGTAAGAGTTATGATGCTTATAGGTTGGTCGTTGTTTAAGAAGTTTGCATATGTTTATCAACTACATAGTATGTTTAATATAATATGATATGTAAAACTATATATGCAACTATATTACAGTTTCTAATATCATACAATAGTTATCGTTATTGATCATCTATTCCTGTTTATCATTTGTTTATTGATGATCCCTGAGCTGAGCGTGTTTGGATGTGTATTTGAAAGCAATTATTATGCGGAATAATGGTAATCGTATCCATCTGTAAGAAAACCGGGATGCAGAAAATAGCGTTGAAACGTTTTTTCTGCTGTCTAAAATTGCAGCAGTCTTGAAAATTGTAGGATCGATTATACTAGAGATTTATGTGGTTCGGGGGGTCGGGGAAGCTCAAAGAATGAATAAGACATGGTATTGCTTTTATTGATGTAAAGGGAAGATGTGTGTGTTTCTAGAGAGAAGATGAAGAAACCACACACACTTCTTATTTTACAATGAACTTCCTACCCTCCTAGTTGGGACTAGGAGGTGTATTTATACTAAGACAAGAATAACTTATCACTATTGACTAAACTAGTCCTTGTGAATAAGTAAAAGAAGAAACTAATGCAATTCCCGTAATGACTTCACTTTAGCGAGGCTAACAATCTCTCCCCAAGTGATGTCATACGGGAGTTGCTTACAATGTTCCCTACAAGCAAAATTAAATACAACAGATAAGCAGCAGATCAAGAGTGTCTTCACAGTCATCAAACTTCATGAATCTTCTCACTGCCATCTCTTTACTTGCAGAAGAACAATATGAGCAAATCTAATTAGGGATTAAATCTGACCTTTTTGCTCTCCCCTAATTAGTGCTCTCCCCAAACCGACAACCTTTCGATGAATTTCAATTCAAGAAGTCTTTTGATAATTAAATTAGAACCGTCTTTAGTCTTCGACACAATAAAATGTAGAAAAGACTGTCGACTCGACCTTCTTCAAGATTGTCCATTCGGGAGAATAAGATATCAACATCTTCATCTCACCAAATGCATTCCAGTTATCTTTCATATATCAAATCAACCCATAATGTACACATTTCTCTCCCCTGAAGGTTACGATTTATCGGAATCAAAGATACAATTGTGTACATGAAGCATTAACTGGAAGCATTCTATCATAAATCAAATCAGCCCGTGAGAAGATGTCGATGAACAATACCATTTGACATTGTCTAACTCATCTCAACCCCCTGTATCAAAATTCAACTACCGTCTAGTAACCACATGTGAAAATAACCCAATATGACGAACTTGAGGATGAAGTAAAATCTCCCGGAATAGTTACTTAAGCTTGTACTATCCTTGTGAAAAAGAACGGTGTACCCATTGTACAAAACCTCTTGAGGATAACCCAATATGACGTATCCTCAACTACGTGAGACACCGAAGTGATAGCTACTTTGTGGGTTAAGAGAGAAAGAATCACAAAAGTAACTAGATAGCAAGTCTTCATCACACTCAACATATTTGCCCAGACAAGTCATCTTCGTGGAAGGGAAGAAAGAAAGAAGACGAAATAAGTAAACGCGCCTCCAAACTTCACTTCAACCCAAATAAATAATAAAGATTCATCTCCGTGGTCACGATTGAAGTACATCGAAACCTTTAGCCGTGAACATATATCCTCGTGAAAATTTACGTGACCAAAATACCAGCTCATTTTCCAAATATTAAAAAATTGTATCCAATTTTTGTAAAAAATGAATCACAATTTTATATGATATATTTGATTTACGAGCACCACAACCTATCCATATTAATGTTAAGTATGTAGGTCCAACATCGCTTGTAACAAAAATTCATCACCCAAAATCCATTGGAGAAGCCCACGTCCCGAAGAAGTGAATACCCGATCCACCCAAATACTACAAAATTCCATATCCGGTTATAAGACAAAGTGACATTTCACTTTAACCTAAACCTAAATCACCCTTGTGATAAAAACGCCTACCACAGATACTTTTCTCTTACCACCAAACTCAGTTTTTATCAAAAACAAAACTGCCAAATCTCATCTCTTCTCCCATATTCAAGTATTGCAATATCGAAAATCAAACATCAAACCCATTCAAAGCAATGAACGAACTCTTTTATCCTTGATGCTCATAGTGACGAGGCAAACCCAACATCACAGTTGACCACTTCGAAGACACAAGGAGAAAAACGACTTCAAGATCTTTTAATAAAAGGTCTCGGGTAGGTTTGATGTGTTGATGTTTTCGTTTTGAGATTTTGAACGAACCAAAGGAGACAAATAACATATTTGTTATGTTGTATCTTTGATTGTTCGGATATAAATGATGAGTAAGGATAGGATAGATGTATTGGATGAGTGGATATTTTTCAGTTTCTCGTTATCAGTTTATATCTTTCATGGACTGATGATGGTGGTGATACCTGAAGTCATTTGAGTTTTTGTATATGGTATTTGGTGTTGTGGTCAAGGTCGAGTTTACGCGTAACTTTTGCTTTCATTTCCTTATGCGTAAAAAATATCAGCTACGCGTAACATTTGGTCGGACCTTATGTGAACTTGGTCTTACGCTAAGCCGCTGCATATGTAAACCCGTGTCAAGTTTATGCGTATAGCAAGGGCTTGCGCGTAAAGACTTACGCTTAACAATTCCTACGCGAACTTCACAGCCTACGCGTAATATTCTGAAGATTCTCCTTAAGTTAGAAAAACTAGGGTTTTGACCCAGTTGACTTTTTCCGACGAGTAATTCCGACCAATATTCCGACCATCTTCATGACAAACCCAAAGAAAACATCATATAAAATGCTTTTGACCCGCTTTGACCAGATGAATATGACCATATGACCCTTTGTTTCACGGATTTGGTACAAAAAGTAAAAGTAACCTCTGTTTGGATAAGATGACCCAAGACAGATATTGACAGATGATAGACCAAGACTATTTTGACCAAAACAAGGATACCAAACATGTATAAAACTGCTTTACCCACAAATCGGAAAAAAATTTCCGACCACCAAAATAAGCATAAAAGACAGTTAAAAACATGATTCAAACCAACATAAATCAATAAAACAACAACCTGGCTCGTTATACCAAATGTAGGATCGATTATACTAGAGATTTATGTGGTTCGGGGGGTCGGGGAAGCTCAAAGAATGAATAAGACATGGTATTGCTTTTATTGATGTAAAGGGAAGATGTGTGTGTTTCTAGAGAGAAGATGAAGAAACCACACACACTTCTTATTTTACAATGAACTTCCTACCCTCCTAGTTGGGACTAGGAGGTGTATTTATACTAAGACAAGAATAACTTATCACTATTGACTAAACTAGTCCTTGTGAATAAGTAAAAGAAGAAACTAATGCAATTCCCGTAATGACTTCACTTTAGCGAGGCTAACAAAAATGAACATAGACGGTTAAACCTTTAGAGAAAGCGCACCACACCCATGCTGGCTATCATTGCGGGCTACCAGTGTCGCATCAGCATCACATCAGTTTTCCTTTTCAACCACTATCCTACCCCTTTTACTCTGCAATGTGTTTACAATCTTCGTTAACCACTTTCTCCACTAAAATGTAACCTCAAGCATACAAGACATACCATTTAAAATGATAAAAAAAAAGAGGGGAAGAAGCTCGGCTTCTAAGTTCTAACCACGAGCATGGTCTTTATCAATTAGCGCTGACCAAAGTGCAATGGACACCCGACTGGTGCCGAACCCGAGCAAGAGCAACTCGAGCCAAGCAACATCCGAAGGGATGGTCCTGATAAAACTAGTTACACGAGATAGTGTTAAGATTTTAAATCACATTTGTCAAAGCCTATGAAATTTTCTTGCAGTTTTTCTCACAACTCATATGATTCAAGTTCAAAGAAAAATACGGAGTATGTGCAAGTAAATGTTTAAACTGACTCAACGGCCTGCTCAAAAGAGTGTCCATCCACTTTAAGAAATGGCTATTTCTTTACATTCCTTTAATCCTACTTAATAATGTATATACTCCACATATGTGTTCAAATATTGATAGTGTTATCTGTGAGTCCAAAATATAATATACATGCAAAGTATATTTAGGTGGTCATGCATGTGAAACCATAATATTATATATATGCAAAATATACAGGGATGATCATACATGTGAACATGTGAGTTGCTAAATAAATTGATTTCTAGAAGGAGCATTAAATGCTCCCAAATTGAGCTAGTTGCGCAAGATTCGGATAATGTCAGATGGAAATATTCGGATAATGTCAGTAGATCGAATATGAGATATATTGTTCTTATCCGATCCCAAGGTATGATTCGATTACTCGCCTATAAAAGGGAGGCAGGTAAGTTGTTAAAACACACAACAAAGTACAATTGGCTAACTCTCTTCCAATAATAAATGCTTTTTGTTATGATATCATTATCTGACTTGAGCGTTGGAGCTTAATCCCGGGGCAAAACCCCGGGATAAGTTCTAACGTGGCTTTTCTTTCTTGAGTGATACAGATAGCAAGGTTCGCCAGTTCAGCATCACGGACCCCACTTACGGACCTGCTAATTTTGGTATCATCATTTGGCGCCATCCGTGGGACCGAAATAATTTTCACCAACTCTTGAAGCTAGTTCCATATGGCGGAAGAAACCCCGTTTATCGTACCGGAAGGAACTTTGGAGGAAGAGCCCAATGGGCCCGACCCAAAGGAACCACCGGTAAGGACGAACACTTTCCACGCCACTACCGAAAATCACACACCTGATCATACTCCCGAAAACACGTCTGAAAACGCATCCGGAGACCCAGTCATGCAGTTCGTGGTCCAGAATTTTGAACAAATCAATGCCACGTACTCAGCATTTTCCTCCAAAAGGAAAGAAATTAACCACGCATCAATACCCTTCAACGATGATCATCCCGTCATAGAACCATGGCAGTCAGATCTTGAAGGTTTGACCGAAGGAGCGGCTCAGGAGACGCCAGAAGATGCCACGCTGCCCGAAAAACCAATAAAGAAATGTAGGGTGACAACCGATAACCCAGAGGGGTTCCCAAAGCAAAAACATACATCCAACGCTACTTTTTACAGCGAGCCATTTATGTTCAAAGAGACGGAATGGAGCATACGCAATTTGGTAGCTTCGCCTTTTACGGCACGAATCAGAGACTATGATATGCCAGATGGGCTGAAGGTGCCAACAAACCTAAAGACATACGATGGTACGACAGACCCTGATGATCATCTGACAATTTTCATGGGAACTATGGACGTGCATAAACTTCCAGAACCTGCGTGGTGCCGTTTCTTTCACATCACCCTAAGCGGGGCAGCAAGGTTCTGGTACGATAACCTAACACCAGGATGCATAAATAGCTTTCATGAGCTAAGAGACAAATTTCGAGCATACTTTTTGCAGCAAAGATGGTTCCAGAAAACCCAGGCAGAAATTCTGGGTATTCGACAACGTTCCGACGAGTCACGTAGGGACTACTTGCAAAGATTTGGAAAAGAAACGCTGCATATGACCGACCGTTCAGATGGGATGATGACTGGGGCATTCATCAGTGGACTACGACCAGGGAGGCTCTTCAAAGACCTCATAGCACGGCCGCCGGCGTCCATGGAGGATTTGTTCACACAAGCTCACAACTTCATAAGAGCCGATGAAGCGAATACGGAAAATCGGCTACGGGACTCGAGGTGGGCGCCTAACGACAATAAGTCCAACCAAAGCTACAAAGACACCTCAAGGAGACATAAAGAAAAATACATCCCTCGCCCCAACGCAAGAGCTAATGAACGTTCCCACATTCACAAACCATCTTTCACACCTCTAATTAAGTCTCCAGCAGAGATATACGCCACGTCCGAAGGAAAAGCGGTTCTCCGACCTCCACCACGAATGTTCGCCCCCGCTAATCGGAGAGACCGCACAAGGTATTGTGAGTTCCACAATGACCACGGGCATGACACCAATGATTGTATCGACCTGCGGAAAGAAATTGAGGCATGCATAAAGAGTGGTCGTTTAAGCCATCTTGCCAAAGGTGCAAAGACCCAAAGTAACAATCAAAATCCAAGCTCATCAGGAGCCCTTGAAAGAGCGAAAAGTCAAATTGATTGGAAGCAAAAGATAGCCGAGCCTAAAGAAACAAATGAAATACTGATGACAAGCACACATCGGACCTCACAAAATCGCCAACCAGAGGAATTGCCGTCAGACATCGATATCGCATTCTCATCTGAGGATCCGATTCCAGAGCATTGTAATGGCGATGACCCACTCATCATCAAAGCCTACGTGGGAGGAAGGGGCATACATCACGTCTATGTGGACAGTGGGAGCTCGACAGAAATAATGTATGAACATTGTTTCCAACAACTAACTCGCGAGGCAAGAACATCAATCCGACCGCTAACATCACCTCTAACGGGATTTGCAGGACAGGTACTATGGCCCCTTGGAGTTTTAAATATCCCCTTAACCCTTTTTTATTTCAGTAGAAAATGTAGCAAGACAATCACCACGGATTTCATGATCGTTCGGGCCCCGTCGCCTTACAACATAATATTGGGACGACCAGGAATGAGGCGACTAGGTGCAATTGCCTCTACAATACACTCTTTCCTTAAATTCCCTATTCCATCAGGAACCGCCATTGTCCGAGGAGACATACCCAGTTAAAACGAATGTCTCCAAGTCTCACGAAAAAGAGAACAGGAGCTGGAGGAAGTAACCACACCCACTCCACAGGGGAACGAAAGCGAGAAAGAAGAAGTGGAGATAAACTCCCTTTATCCAAATCAGAAAGTCATGGTCGACACAAACCTGCCACTAAAACTGAAAGAAGAATTACAAAAGTTGTTGCGCGAAAACCACGACATATTTGCATGGTCGCCATCAGACATGACTGGAATACCAAGAGAGCTCGCAGAACACAAGTTAAACATACACCCACGAACCTTTCCAGTTAGGCAGAAGAAGCGCGTGTTAGCTAAGGAACGCAACGACGCAATCAACCAAGAAGTCATCAAGCTTGTGGAAGCACGAATCCTCAAGGAAGTATACTTCCCCCGCTGGGTCTCCAACCCAGTGATGGTAAGAAAAAATGATGGAACTTGGCGCATGTGCATCGACTTCACTAACCTAAACAAAGCTTGTCCAAAAGACAGCTACCCTTTGCCCGAGATAGACCAAAAGATTGAGTCCTTGGAAGGATTTAGATTCAAGTGTTTTCTCGACGCATACAAAGGGTATCATCAGATACGAATGGCAGAGGAGGATGAGGAGAAGACAGCTTTCCACACGGAGCATGGGACTTTCTGCTATGAGAAAATGCCTTTTGGGCTTAGAAACGCAGGAGCAACATATCAACGATTGGTGGACAAAGCATTTTCCAACCAACTCGGCCGAAACATCGAAATCTATGTCGATGATATGGTGATCAAAAGCAGAAACGCGGGAAGCTTAATTGAAGACATTGAAGAGACCTTTCATACTCTGCGACGCATCAACATGAAGCTAAATCCGAAAAAATGTGTGTTTGGTGTCGAAACGGGTCAATTCTTGGGGCATATGATCACTAGAAAAGGAATTGAAGCTAATCTAGAAAAAGTCAAGGCCGTTATCGATATGGCCTCCCCTCGCACAGTCAGGGAAGTCCAAAGCCTCAACGGAAAGCTAGCAGCCCTTGGTCGTTTCCTATCTAAGTAAGCAGAAAGAGCATTGCCCTTTTTCAAAACGCTGAAGGGATGTATGAACAAAAGTAACTTTCGATGGACACACGAAGCCGAGCTAGCATTTCAAGAACTCAAGCAACACCTACAATCCCTCCCTGCCTTAACCGTACCAACACCGGGGGAAACGCTAATACTTTATTTAGCAGTGTCTCATGAGACAGTAAGCTCGGTACTTATGGCGGAAAGGGAGAATGTCCAGAAGCCCATCTACTTCGTTAGTAAAGCCTTGCAGGGGCCGAAGTGAATTACCCCCCTCTCGAGAAGTTAGCACTTGCGCTTGTGCACACCGCGCGTCGTCTACGTCGATACTTTCAAGCACATACAATATGCGTGCTAACAAACCAACCGATCTGACAAGTGTTGCTAAAGCCGGAAAACTCTGGCCGATTAGCTAAATGGGCCATCGAGTTAGGAGAGCATGCTATAAAATACAAACCGCACACGGCAATCAAAGGGCAGATAATTGCAGACTTTATATCCGAATCCCCAAAGAACAGCGAATCTGAAATGTTGGGAGGAACGACGACATTGAAGCCAAAAACTCAAGAAGAAACACCTATCTGGATACTTTACATTGACGGGGCATCAAGTGAAGAAGGCTCAAGAGCAGGTCTTATTCTGACAGACCCGGACAGAAAAGAAGTTACGTACGCTTTACGCTTTGAGTTTCCGGCATCCAATAATGAAGCTGAGTATGAAGCCCTTATAGCGGGACTGGAACTGGCTATTAAAATGGGAGTTCATCGCCTACAAGTTTTCAATGACTCGATGCTCGTGACAAACCAAATAAAAGGGACGTACGAAGCATGGGAGGAGTCAATGAAGCGATACTTGGCTAAAGTTCAGCATCTGCAAAAAAGTTTCAAAATTTTCTCGATCACGCAAATTCCACGATCCAAAAATAAACGCGCAGATGCTCTGAGCAAGCTTGCTTCGTCCTCATTTTCGCATCTCACTAAAAAAGTCTTAGTTGAAGTCATCCCATGTCGGAGCACTGAAGCCACAATAATAAACACAGTAGCTGAGCCAGGAGAAACCTGGATGGATCCCATTATTGATTACCTGAAGGACGGGAAGCTCCCGGACGACCCAAACCTTGCAAGAAAGATTCGAATCAAGGCGCCACAATACTCTCTAGAGCAAGGTATTCTATATAGAAAAGGTTACTTAATGTCGTGGTTAAGATGCATTGGCCCGAACCAAGCACAATATATTCTCCAAGAAGCGCATTTTGGATCTTGTGGAGCACATGCGGGAGCCAGGACCATTGCTCAAAAAGCGGCACGCCTAGGGTATTATTGGCCAACCATGTACCGGGATGCAATACAAGTCGTTAACACATGCCAAAACTGTCAAGAACACGCCCCCATATTGCGAAAACCGCAATATGATATGACAAGCATCTACAGTCCGTGGCCATTTTATCAATGGGGAATCGACATAGTCGGCCCTTTTCCTGAGGCGCCAGGTAGAGTAAAATTCTTAGTCGTAGCGATTGATTACTTCACAAAATGGGTAGAAGCTGCACCGCTGGCGACAATTACCGGTAATAACATTCTTAAATTTGTTTGGTCCAACATCGTGTGCCGTTTTGGAATTCCAGGTGTCATAATAAGCGACAATGGGAAGCAGTTTTCAGAAAACCCCTTTCGTGAATGGTGTAGCGATCTCAATATCAAGTAGCGATTTACCTCAGTGGCACACCCCCAAGCGAACGGACAAACAGAGGTGACTAACAGAACCCTCGTACAAGGAATCAAAACGAGGTTAGGGAAGTCAAAAGGTCAGTGGGTTGAAGAATTGTCGAATGTGCTATGGGCATACCGCACGACAGCAAAAGCAGGTAACCACTGTACCCCATTCAGTTTGGTTTACGGATCTGAAGCTGTGCTTTCCCCAAAAATAGGAATCCCTACCTACCGCATATCCTCGTATGACGAAAGTAAAAACAATGAAGAACTCCGATTAAACTTAGAGTTTCTAGAGGAGAGAAGGGAACTGGCAGCACTACGTGAAGCCAAATATAAACGCCAAACTGAGCAATACTATAACCAAAAGGTCCGCCATCGGCAACTCAAAGTTGGAGACCACGTACTCCAAAAAAATGAAGCAAGCCGACAACAGGGACAAAAGAAACTCGACCCCAACTGGGAAGGGCCATACCAAATCATTAAGGCTAAACGTCCAGGAACGTATGTACTTGCAGACATGCACGGGAAAACAATACCAAGAACGTGGCACGCTAGCAACTTACGCAAGTTTTATTTCTAGCCAATGAATCGCCATATCTTGTACCAAGTGTACCATGTAAAGCAATATGTATATAAATAACATGTGCGATCACATTGTTAAATAAATTTTTTATCGGATAAAAAAAGGGAGGTACTTTAGTACCTTTTGTGCGTTATAAAGCATGACTAATAAATGATTTTGTGTCTCGTAGCACACAACGCCCAAGTATCCTGAAAAATAAAGGATAGATATGTAGCAAAAGCTACTTAAATCAAGCTCAAAAGAGCAACATGATTAAATCCGGATAATATCCCGCCATTAAAAAGGATGAAACAAAGTTGGGCCCAACGCGCGGATGCTTTCCCGCCATTAAAAGGGATATGATTTATGAGGCCCAACAATACATGCTCGATTGAGTAAACAAAAGCGCTATATAAAAGTCATGACCAAATAAATAAATAAAACACAAAAGTGCGTATGAAAAGAAAATAAAAAATAAAAAAGAGGATTGTCATTATAGCACATGAGAAATAAAACATTATAATGTGTGTTTACACATGCATTCTAAAATTGTCATAGTGGTATTTTGGCAATGACCCAAGTTGGGTAAAAAGCTACAACAAATATAATAATGTTATTTTGGCATGTGAAAGAATCACTTTTAAATTATCATGCATGAACTCATGCACACTAGTGCACTACTATTAACTTGATATACTGAATATTTAGTTGATCATGCTATTCGAAACAGAGTAATATTCATTTGATCATAGAGCAATGTTAAAGCATAGGGTTATATCAAACATGCATACTCTTAATCTATTTCTTCCACATGGACCATGCAACAGCTGTAAGAAAATATAATTGCAAGTTATTTAGATATGTTTTGCCAAAATTTAAAGGCCAAATCTGTTTTCAGTGTCGGACCTATTATTGTGTATCTTGAAGAAGCAAGCTAACCAAATAAACTTTTGCATTAAAATACACTAGAGCGAGAAAGATGGTTCGTCAACATCACCCGAAACAAACCATCACTGAAATATATATTACACATAAAACCGTAAAAACTAACATATATCACAAGGAGGAAGTACATGTCTGACGTAGCCTAATATATTACAAACTTCAAAACTTGGCTACGGTATCCGCTTATAGCGATACTAACTATAAGCTTTAGCCCATATATCACAGATAATGAAACTTGGCTAAAACACATCCGAAACGAAACGACACAAACATAAACTAAAATCCTTGAAAGGATATCTCAGCCACTGCGAACTTAAGCAACATGACTCGGACCCTCACCACCGCCACCATGTCGAAGTACATAGCGAAGCAAGGTGTATGACAACTCGGGAGCCTTGATTATGTCGTCCATGATCACCCAACTCTCTTTTTTCAGCCCTGAAACGGCTTGCGCAATCCTTTCCATCATATTGGGATCAAGGTCGATATGCCCTCCATCACTAGCCATAGACAAAAAAAGATCTTGGGCTCCCCTTCTTCCCAACAGACGACCCTGCTCGATCATGACCTCTTGGACCTTGAGCATCTCTATATCGAACTCCTCGCTCTGGAGAACCCTCACAACCATCCGGGGAATGGCCTCACGCATAACCCATGCTAACTCATTCTCCAAGCGCTCCTTTTCGCTTTGAAAGAGGTGTAACGTATTGATCATACCCGCCTCCTGTTGCCTCAGCTTCTCAAGTTCTTCCGCTACATAGTTGTAACTCGAACATGCTCCGGAATACTTACCTTTCAGCTCATTAATTTCATAACGAAGAACGTTGCCTTCATCGGCTAACTCTTGAATCCTTTTTTGGTATGCTTCGGCCGAAAGGGTTAAGGGAGGCCCCATGGTGGCATACTCTGTAACATATTGGATTTCACTTACACATCAAATCACTAAATAAGGTAGGCGTATAAGATGAGTTTTAGAGAGAGAAAGTTAGAGGTTTGGGAACTTTAGTGAGAGAAAGAAAAATCTTATTATGAGCTCCAACTCTCTACCTTGGGAGGTAGAGGGTATTTATAGTCTTACAATAAAACGCCACCTGACGGGCTGTGGATCAGGCATACAGTGGGTAAAGACCCGTCCGTCCTCCACGGTGTTTCTTAACAAAATACTACTTAACATTAAATAATCTACGACTGCGAGCTTTCTAACGATTACATATACTTG
>OU343221.1:45736844-45828589 GCA_910596185.1 Chrysanthemum makinoi
AGTCAGGATGACATTCCACCCTCGTTCGATCCTTAGGAATGACCATTGTTTATACCCTCTCAATTTTAGCAGCCCAATGGCGAAGAGAACCGTCCTTATGAGAATCTTCATGGAATGGTAGAAAGTGGCGGCTTCTTGGAAGCATTAGATGGAACATTATGCTTTAAAGCGTAGTGGATACCATTTCATGGTGGAATCCGTGAGTTGATTATGCACGAGTCGCATAAATCAAAAAACTCTATTCATCGGGCCGTAAGATGTATCGGTCTTAAGAAACTTTGGTGGCCCAATATGAAAGTCGATATAGCTCATGTCGGTTGGTGCCTAACTTGTTCTAAAGTTAAGGCGAACATCGAAGCCATCGAGGACTTTTAGTTCAACCCGAACTCTGGAATGGAAATGGGAAATAACCATGGACTTTATAACTAAATTACCAAACGACTAAGGCAATGGCGCTATCACGGGTAATAGTTGATGCTTTAACTAAATTCCGCTCAGCTTAGCTATTAGTGAAATCGATAGTCTTGATAAACTTGCGATTATCTTAGGAGATAGTATCGCGTGGAGTACCGATATCTATCATTTCCGATAGGATAGTCGTTTACATCCCACTTTTGGAAATGTTACAAAACGGCATTAGGAGCAATTTGGATATGAGTCACGCTTATCCGTCCAGCGAGCCAGATGAATTGGCGAGAGAACCATTCGAGAATTTAGAGGGACATGCTTAGAGCATCGTTATTGATTTCGGCAGGCTGGAGAGACACCTCCCTTTGGCCGAATTCTCTTACAACAATAGTTATCACTCTAGCATTAAGATGGCCCATTTGAGATTTGTGGCGTATGAAAAATGTCGTTCTCTGTTTGTTGGGCTGAAGTTGGCGAGAGTCAACTTGGTCCCGAACTTGTTCTAGAAACCGAAGATGATACGGATTCATAATCGGTTGCAAACCGCCGTGATGAACAAAGAGTTATGCCGATAAGAGACGTAAACCTTTAGAATTTCAAGTTGGAGATCGTGTTATGTTGAAATTTCCTCCTTGGAAAAGAGTGATTCGTTTTGTGAAGCGTGGAAAACTCAATCCCTGATATATTGGTCCCTTTCCAATCTCGGAAAGAGTAACTGATGGCATACGCTGGACTACCATCGGAACCGAGTAGTGTACACAATGTCTTTCATGTTAGTAATCTTTATAAATGTCTTTCGAGAAGAAAACATAGTGGTGCCTTTAAGAATGTGCATTGATGATTGAATTTTGTTGAGGAAGATTGAGATTATGGATGATGAGATCAAAAGGTGAAGAATAGCCGTATTCGATTATTAAGGTTCGTTGGAACTCAGGCATGGACCGAGTTCACTTGGGAACGATGAAGCGTTTCGTAGGAAGTATCCTAAAGCATTTATGACACCAGCAACTTCGAATGAAAGGGGCCGATTTCTTTTGGCTGGGAGGCTGTGACAAGCGGCAAATTTAGAGGAGTCTATTTTAGGTAGCCGCACGTTAAAGCGTTAGACTTTGCCTTTAACACTATTTTTATAAACCATGACTTGATTTTATATCGTCTATTGGTTTTACGGATTATTTCATTATTAAATGAGTTATCGTATGAGTTTTAACCTATTTGGTGGACACTATCCGATTCGGCTAGAAAAACCTAAAACGAGAAAGATTGTATCTTTTAGACCGTAACTCAAAAATTGACAAATAAATAGTCAAAACTCGTGGAAAACATAAATAACGATGTTAGAATGTTGAATGAACGTCGTGGGACACTCGAGGACAATTTATGAGCTTCGGGGAATGGGTAAACGGGATAGTTACGAAAAATTACAACTCCGACCCCTCCCCTTTCTCTTGAAATCGGCGCCCCCCTCCTCCAAAATATTTATTTTTGGGTCCCTAGTGTCCATGTATAAAAGGGGATCCCATCCCCTCATTTCAACTATTTCATTCTCTCACTAAAAACACACACACCCATTTCTCTCTCTACCTTTCTCTCTCTAAAAACCCTAGCCACCACCACCCTTGGCGTAGGCCAAAATCCGACCACCACACCTTCACCACGGTAGCGTCTCACCATATACCACCCACCACCATCTTGAAGCTTCTTTTCTCTCTTTCCAACCATATATTACACGCCCATTTGGACCTCCATAACATGCAAATCTTTGAATCAAGATTCGCACTTTTAGGGTTTCAAAGGTTTTTGCAATTGGTTGTTGAATAAGGTAAATGGAACATGATTTGAGCTTGTTTAAGCAATAAAAAGCCACGAATTGAAAATTGGGTTTTCAATATATAAACAAATTTGGAGCTTTTGGGTGGAACATGAAATTAAGTCTAATTAGAGTCTAAATAAACAAGTAATTAGTATTTGGTAAATGTGTGGTGTATCAATTTGATGGGTTTTTGCATTTTAGGTTTAGTTTCATCTTTTTGGTTAGAATAGATGATGGGTTTTGTGTTTGGTTAGTGATTGGAGCTTGAATGATTGATTTTGGGTGTTGTAGAATTGATTTGGTAGTGCTTGGATTGGAGTGGAGTGGTGTACGAGCCACAAGAGACGCGTCACGGAGGCCTTTGGTTTATGCGTGACCCACAGGTCATGGGTCGGAAGTCGTCGATTTGGTAGCTTGTTGGTTGATGTAGTTGAGGTTTGGGTGAGACGCAGGAAAAAGCTTCTAGAGCTTGGTTCGATGGTCTTGGCGGCCTTAGGGTCATAACATTGGTTTCGAGTATATTTGGTTGATTGATTGGTTGGTGAGATTGTTTTGAGTTGGTTTGGGATTGAATTGCGATATTATGACATTTAATTTGGACTTGATATATATATTATCAACTTTGAGCTACGTCGGTGTTACTTTGACTTTTTAGTCAATAGTTGACTCAGACAAAACCCCACATGGACTTTAGTATAATTTGGACTATTGATTGATTAAAAAGCGAGAAGTTATGACTCGCTCTTGTGGACTCAAAACAAATAACGATATGAGATTAATATTGGATTTGGCTAAATATATATATTTACATGAAAATGCTAATAGACTATGAAATATAAATAATAAATGGGTTTTGTTCCAAAATAACGATAACAAGAATTATCTTGTTATTTACTATTTTTAACGGAAACTATCGACTAAAAATGGAATTGTTTTCTAATAAATAAACAATTGATGTTTCGAGTACACGTTTATCGATATATGCCAATTATGGGCATTTAATACTACTTTTTTTCAAGTATTCATCTACCTACGTTGTGTATGAGTTACGGATAACCTAGCATTAATAGTGTTGATCCGTGGGTAGGGATTTATTAGGTTGACTAATCTAATAAAGTCCGCTAGGTATGCGTTGGGTAACCTTATTAATGGGTGACTTATCCTTATAACTCGTTAGGATGCGACCGGTTTATGGAATAATAAGCTATCTGAATGAATATTGAGTTTATCGAGTTGTGAATTCGATAAGATCTGCTGTTATTCGAAACTTATTGTGGACTTATCACTTGACATCTCATTGTTATGCGATTGAGTCATATATTATGTTGAATGGAATGCATATTTAGTTAGCGATGCATAACATATTGGTTGTTTGAGTGCATTCATGGCATCATATTGAGTCGATACACCACATGAGGAATACCAAACACTAGGATTAAATGGTGAAACGAGACATTTTGGAAATAACGAAATGGAATACATTGGGGTAGATAACATTGATTTTGAGGAATGTATATATTAAGTTTGGTCTACATTAATAGGTTGTGCCGAAGCCGATAGTTGCTTTGTGCCGTGATACCGCTATCTTCGCTAGTGTTTATTTGTGCGTTGATTGCTTGAGGTGAGTTTCATAGCCCCACTTTTATATACGCTTTAACTACGTTTTGAACTATTTTGGGGTGAGAATCATGCTACTATTTTTGGACCGTGAATAACTATTTGGATTTGCTTATGTGTGCGTGCTGGTAGATGAGATGCAGTAGTCTGTTAGTCTAGGTTTAACCGTGCTAAAGAATAGACTACTACATCGACCTAGTCCGGTTGGCAATTGTTCTAGATTTTGCCAGCAATTGTTGAGACTAGAGTCGCTGAGCTCAAGTAATCCCGGATGCGATTTGATTGGAGATTCGGGTAGGATCATGTGTGAAGCGGTATTTATCTATCTTAGGTCTTGCATAGCAAATCAACTCTCTGAGTCCACTATGATTTTGTTGAACTTAAACCTATGAACTCATGAGCTGACCCTTTAGCATCATTTCTCGGTTATTTGAGAGATGTTTGGAATACGTAATTGGTGGAAGCTTGGCAAGAAGGCGGGGTTCAAGGATCATTTAAATCGATAAACTTTGGGGACCTATCTTAATAAATCATGTTTTGGGCCTAATATTATATTTTGGATTAAATGTTTTGAATACTTAAATTTGGGATTGGTTTTAAATGTTAAATGACTATCTTTTTGGCTATACTTGTGTGCGTTACCAATCCAAAAAGTAACGCCCCGAAAACTTGATTAAGTCTTTCGATGTACCGAGATTTTGGGGTGTTACAATATAATACTACAATAGCTACCATAAACAATGCATATAAATACAAAACTAGCAAACTACTAGACTACTAGCATATACTATTAAAGAGCAAATCAATACTCATGACCATGGTTCTAAAATTCGTGTCATGACGATGCAAATGCGCGAGGCGTGACCTCCGCATTACGTAATAAATTAAGGTGTCAGCTCAAGATTTGACGTGTATGATGAGGCGTGAAAAGCGCATAGGATTCGCGCTTAAGAAGGCCGACGCTTTTTCAATTCAACCACGATGAAAGTTTTTTTTTTTAAGAAAATGAAGGAAATTGAATGAAAGGATAGTTTAATGACTTAGTTCCTTATGTATAATATTTTTTGTGAACTCGATATATATAAAATATGATATATAATATATAAATCTATAAGTATTTTTCAATATTTTGCCACTTTAAGTCACACATTAATAAACGCTGAGGCTTCGCCATAACTCTTAAGGCGTGAGGCTTGACCATGCCGCCACGCCACGCCTCGCGCTATCTAGAACCTTGCTCATGACTAAAAGCATACCAATCACCAATTCATCAAATATGACTACATTTCCTCCTGAATATAATCCAAACGCGGCTTACATCCTCACATACACGAGATCAACAACATATCAGTAGTAGACATCATTTCTCCTGTCAAACCAGCCACGCTCCAATATGCATTGTGGCCATATATGATTACATTTCCTCACCCATACTAGAAAAATCAAGACCAAATTATGTAGATTCGTCCTCACATATTCTGATAATGGTTGCTGATATAGGAAGGTTTTATTATAAGTATAGCAATACCACTCCTCCACAGAATATCCATTCCATTTCTTAACTAGAAACTCTCTCTCAACTCGAATAATGTTGCTTCATCTTTACATCAAAGAGAAGAGATTGAGGAACCGGCCAGCAGGAATCGGGCATCATCAACAACATTGTGTTATCCTACAAGTTGTGGGAAACCGTGTACACTTTATATATGAAAACCAGATTACAATACCAATAAATAAATTAACAGAAACAAAATAACAAGAAATTAAAACCGTAATGGGGTAGAAGCGCGGACACTATTCAACGTAATTAAAACGAAGCAAAAAAAGAATGCACAGACGAGGCTCGTATTGGATACGATTCCCTTAAAACATTCGCCCGTCTTCCCGTATCTAACGCGTAGTCAAGGTGGCAGTTAAACAACTTGCCCGAAAGATCACGGAAAGCTTGAGCGCTTCGATCGAAAAGATTGTGAACGCTTATGTGTTGGAGCTGCATTTTCTTTATCTGGCGGAATGAGAAGGCGCTATTATATAGGCTAAACCTATCTTGTTCACCAAGACAAGATATCTGCCAATAATAAACCGATATGCATAATCTGTTAACTAATAAAAACGATTTGCATATATCTTAATTACACACAAATATTCTCGTTAAACTTGTCACCAAGTTTCAATCTATTCCTTAAATAGATTTACGTAAAATATTCGGAAAAAGGGAACCCGACCTGCGGAAAAGATATGCACGCATCGCGCGGCTTCTGAGTCGCGATCGTGTCCGGCAGATCGCATGAGTTCGAAGCTTCAACTCATTTTGGCCCGTAAATCCTCGAATCTGCGACTTCACAAGACGTAGGTGTTGGAGTAAAACCAACAAATCATTTTGAAGGTTCATATCAAGATTTCTATATAAACAAGGTTTTACTTCTTGTTTTGGGCGATGTGGGATACTCCCATTTTTCCATATTTTGTGTTTTACGTGCCTCACTTTGAGACACGATATCTCATTCATATTAACTCCATTTTGGACATACTTTAGCTCGTTGCGAAGCTCTCGTCGAGGAGAACGCAAAGCTATCAAGAAATATAAATATATATAACATATACATATATTAAATAGTGTCCAAAATTTGCAAAAACTCATTTTGCAAAACTACTTTTCCAACACAAGTATTATCCAACTATTAACCACTACACCTCTGGCCATTCCCAATTATAACTAGAAATCTTCCTTATGATAATGACTACTAAAATCACAAGAATCAGAGCATATTTTTAGAGTTGCTAATATTTCATAGCACGCTAAATACACATAAGTTGATCATTACCAAGATACTGGCCAAAGTTATAATCTCCACATCCAAATATGCCCATACTCCCAGAGCATAGCTTAGGAGGTAGCCTCATCTTTCATGGCTCACCAGCTAAGTTGCACTCAAGACAACAACTACATTTTTTCACATACTTTCCAGTTAAACTTCCTTTCACTCTCCAACGATAAACACTTCTCTTACAATTCTACTTTTTAAGCTTAACATTTTCAATCAGAACATAGTTGCTGAAAACACATGCGTTTTCATCACAATCCATATATTTCTTTTGTTTGGCAAAGCAACCAAGTCTTCCAAGATCCTTTTCCAATCATTACTTATGGTTTGAATTATGCTCATTCGTTTTGCCTTATTTCATACAGTGGTTGAATAATGCATGTGAAAAATAAGTATTGGTGAGAATTACTCTCATTAGAGCATAAAGCACACAACATCACTTCATTTAGTTTCCACTTGAGAATTTTGTCTTGAGTAGGTAATCTTTCTTAAACCAATAACCATTTAATAAAGTTATGTCTAGGTATAAATGATGGAAACCAAACAACCTCATACGATGGCACCTTACTTTCTTGATTGCTCAAGTCCTTCCAAACTATGTTTATGTTGAACTTCACAATCTTCCTTTTATTACTTATCCGTTGCACACTATCTTCTTGGTTAGTGTTCAAATTAGGAGTTTTAATTTGGTATAGGATTGGATATTGAACATACCACTCTTTAGGCCATCTCCAAAATTTTGCAGATACATCAATATCATTTCCAAACTTTTTTATTTACATCAATATCTTTCACAAACTTTTCAATTCTCATATATATCATGTATATTCAAAGACTCGATGCCAAAAAGTATATATGAACAACATGTTCCTCTCATATTTACATCCAAACTTTTGTAATTACATCATTATGTTCTTTCATCACTCGAGGCCATAAAGTATACATGAGCAAATATAATCATGATCAATATAAGGGTTAACTAATATTTTCAGAATTTAAAATCAATATAATTATAATTTAATTGATTTTTAGATATATATGAGAATTTAAAAGTTTGAGAAGGATATTTATGTAATTACAAAAGTTTGAGAAGGACATTTATGTAACTACAAAAGTGAAAAGGATATTTATATAATATTGAACTTTAAGAAGAATATACATATAATTGTATCTAGTTTATTAGTTATTAGGGCTTTGTTGAGTTTGTTAATCCTAGTCCGGTTATGTTTGTATCTAGAATATACCAAAGTGATTATATATTGTAATTGTCAATTAATGAATGAAGAAGCCAATTTTATTTCTAATATGTTATCTATAGAAAATTTAATCCATTACTAATTCCTCTCTAAATCTCACGTCTTTTTCTCTTTTCCCCGCTACCTTAACCAAACTTTGTAAAAACCCTAGCATCGTTGTGGGTCTAGCTAAGTGTATGTTTAGATGATAGTAAACATTTGTAGTTCTTGAGAACATGAAATCGATGAATAAAAAATTGGGTTCTTATTTAAGTAATTGTGTTTGGTTGTGCATCATTATCCGCTTGAAATCGCTTTTGCATTTCTTAATAGGTTTGACTTACCCAAGTCATACCACAATAGTAAGTTACAATTTGTTGCCTTTCATAAGTTTGTTTGACTTGGGTAAGTCAAAATTCAAGATGTTACAATACACCATTATTAATACATTATTGTTTCTTGCTAAAAGCGCTTGCATTTTCAACCCATATTTTTAAACCATCGCTTCTAATTTTGTCGATAACGGGTGTTTGGTTTTGTTGTAACAACTTTTACTGATAAAAGGGGTGCTTGGTTTAACTGATACAAGGGGATGTTTGGTGATACATTATGATTTAGTGCTAAAGTATTTGCATTTTCAACACATATTTTTAAACCATTGCCTTTGCTTTTGCTGATACAAGGGGATGTTTGGTTTTGCTGATTAAAGTTTTGCTCTTGATAAAGGGGTTTTAGTTTATTGATACAAGGGATGTTTGGTTTTGTTGATACTAATTAGACTAAAATACACTCAATATCACAATACAAGAACAGATTAAACAACACAAAACCAAGATGATATTTTATCATTAATATAGTCTGTTAAAGATCGTAAACAACTACATCAAACCAAGACCAACAACTAGACAAAAGATCCAATTTACATACCCTTTTTACCAACCTATATTTCCAAAACTAGCACCCAAAAGACTACCTTTATCTACCCCCATGGAAAACCCAAAATTCGTGCATTATGTTCACCATTTTCTTAGCAAAATCTTGGTTGAAACGAATAGCTTCATCGCTTGACCAACAATCCGTATGAGTTGAACAAGTTGGTGTGTGTGCCTCGACGGATTTTTGTCGAGATCACACAATACGCTTAATCGAGGTCCCGTGAGCTTCATTCTCTTCGACGCCTCCACGCTTCATGATTCCTCTTCGGATGATCAATGAATCAAGAACTAGTTTTTCTAATCCCTTCAGTACTCTTGTTCAAACCACGTACCATACGATCATTCAAGTTTGATGAACCAAGAACCTCCATGAGTTCATTCAAAATGGGAAATCGCCATTGGAAAATTGTTTGTGTGAAAAAGTGGTAGATTGGTTTATCGCTTGGTGTGCGCTTAGTTAATAGCATCTCCTGTAAGAGACGGTCAATGGTCTAATAGTGATTTTTTCACACTCGGTCCCTCGAATTTGTCTTGTTGTCATTGTCATACTTAAAACTCCTACCAATAATCACCGTAAAATACACAATTGGTCCCTCAAGTTGCCAAGTTACGTATACTACAACTTAGTTGAAGATTAAACAACACAAAAAATGTATTAGAAGTTTGACTTTTTTAAGTCAAACTTCTAAAACATATCAAATTAACAATAAACTCTAAAACAAATATTGAGTAATGGTTTTGCAATTTCGACTTTACAAAAGTTAAATATTTGAGTAATGGTTTTGCAATTTTGACTTTACATAGTCAAAATGCAAATATACCTACAAAATAGCCATTCACCATTTTCAAGTATTGACTAACTAAAGTAAACTGGAAATGCAGTTTTACTTGCCACAATCAAATTGAAATGCTAAATGAAAGTTTGACTTTCGAATGTTAAACTTGCATCACCTACAATACGCACAAACTACAACATATGAACAAACTAATTTTAAGCAAACCATATCAACAAATATTGTACCAAAATACCAAAACTATTTTGCAACATTAATTGTCATAGGGTATTCAACCCATACATAAACTACAAACACTAAAAGAAATCTACCACTACCGGGGAAGCTTCGATGGAGTTTCAACGACTTCCTAGAAAAATCCAGCTTGTTCTTGATATTTCCATTCCCATCATGACTCCTATCGCCGACTCGATATTGATTGTCTTTAGCGATCGGGAACACGCAAGTATAAACTTTATTAAAGTTAATTCATGCTCTGTTCTAGGAAATGCTCGAAACACCACAAATTGTAGTCGCCATGGTCAATGTGTTTCGCAATTCACAACATTGGGAAAATTTTCCAAAGGTAGAACACTAAGCGCTGTTTAATTACCGAAAAATCAAATAGTGTTGAGAGATACACAAACATGGCAATTTAGGAATGTTTATTTGCTACATATGCTTTACTCCAAAACACTTACTCGGTATCCAAAGATTTTCAAATTTGGACATCCACGAATCATTTCAATGATGAACGATAACATAACAATATTCCCAAAATCGACATGGGACAAATTTTAAGGTTTATCAGGGATACAAAGGGCACATTCATCCTAGAATTAGCTTCCCGTATCAACTACAACAAGTTATAAAGATTAAATGTCATTATCAAGTACTCATTTTCTTTAACATTGTAAAATCATAAGTGCAAAACTCAAATTGTTCTTACCGTGCAATCATCAAAATCCAATGTAAAGGTCTCAAGATTTTGAAGTCTTGTCAGGTGAAAGATATCGGATGTTGTGATTGTCATCACAACATTATAACGCAAACTCAAATCTAACTTCCTCAAATTCCTAACTTTTGCAATATCCCATAGTCTCATCTCGTTTATACTAGGACGATTCATTTTAAGAGACTCAAGTGAAGGACAACCGACAATAAAGTCCCAAGCTGCATCTTAGAAAATTGACATGAATCAATTCTAAGCTCAGTAGATTTGGAAAGCCATGAAAATATTCCAAACTAGCCATCTGACAAACATGAAGTACCGTGATGTTTCCAACTACACTTAGAGTAAAGTTGGTTGGTAACGTGAATCGGGTCACCATACCAGCTTGTAATAATCTCCTCAATTCCATGCTCACCAAAAACAAGAGCCACTCACGAATCTCTTCATAATGAAAGTTGTCTATTCCAATAATTGATCTTGGCTCTACAAATAAGACAAACTTTCTTATTCGACCCATGATTTAAGAATCTAGTAACAAGCCTCCCATCAAACTCATATGTTAAATAATAAAAGAAATCCTCATCAACTATGACATCGGTGAGCAATGTCCACTTAGACCTCCGCTTAAACTGGAGGTTCTCACCGCTTCTAACAAAGGCAACCGATTCAAAATGTTAGTGATCACTACATCTGGCATGTTGCTAATATAATCGATCGACATGGTTTGTGGGAAGTCGGGTTGGTCTTTTGAGTTCCGAAATGATGATTTAGACTGGATTTCGATTTTCGCCATCGTTTCGATAATGGTATATTATGATTGGTAAAGTTGTTTGTTGGGCGGTGTATTGGTTGGTATAAAATTAAATGCAAGCGTATGTCGGGAAGAAACGCCTAGAGGCATAATCACAATTGGTCCTTAGGTTGAAGGTTGGGTCAAAATTGTAAATGATCTATTATACCCTCTAAGGAAATCCAGAAAATTAAAGTTGACTATGCCAATCCTGGTCAAGGGACGAGTTTGGCATTTAAAGGCCAAGGTTTAGACCTCCGGCGATGATAACGCCCAGTTTTGTCCCATCGCGAAGCGGATTGACAAGTTTAAGGACCAACTGTGTATTTTGGTCTAAAATTAATAATAAATAAATAAAATATTACCAAATAAGGTATGAATTGATTTTTTTTAAGTGAAAAATTCTCACTAAGAGTTTTGTTTTATTATATGAGGAGAGTTATTTTACATACCAAACTTTTCTCACATACCAAGGGACTCATCTCCACCATCCATTTAAAAAGAAAATCAATCAATACCAGATTTAAAAGATTTTATTATTTCACCCATTTTTTATAATTTAAATATCTCTTAAACCGTTTATCATTGCTTAAAATATTTACTGGCACCGTCGCTGACGAGCATTTAATTATCTTTCTATGATGGGCAAGACTTTGATATACTTTCAAAAAAGAAAAAATCATTTTTTCATCGCGTTGCCTAGATTTTTCGTTTATTTTACGCTACTAAAATTTGCATAAAAAATCATATATGATAAAACACTAAATTGAATATCACATGTGATATTAGTGTTAAATCATATATGATATGTAATATCACATGTGATATCATATGTGATTTTACACTAATATCACAAATGATATTACATATCATATATGATTACACAATATCAAATTAGTGTTATATCATATATGATTTTCAATGCAAATTTCAAGAACAAAAAAAAGCGAAAAAACTTAAAAAAGCGGAAAAATACGAAAAAAATTTTTTGTCGAAGTATATCAAATCGTTCATCTATGTAAAAGATAATTAAATCTTCGTCACAATGATATATTTTTTTCCGCTTAACGATTAACGGTTTAAAAGTTATTAATATTTGAAAAAAATGATGAAAGTTGGTTTTATATTGTTGGGATTATCTCATCCATTAGATCAAATAAAAATGAAGGGTGGAGATTGATCCCTTGGTATGTAAATAATCTTTTGTCCTCAAATGATCTTATCCTTGAGGGACTTTATTTTGCTTACTTAAAATTTCATGCTTACCAAGGGACAAATCCTAACCTTTCATCTAGTTTCATCTAATGGTAGGGATTAACCTAAGATTTACTACTTAAACCTAAGTCCATGTTTTTTTTCTTTTTGTTTTTTTGTCTTTCTTTTATTCACTTTTTTTTGTATTTTAATTAATTCACGTTTTCAATAATGAAAGTTTTTCACGTTATTCACGATTTTATAATTCCGTTCCTTCACGCATTCCTTTCATTCCATCCGATGCCCTTAAAAAGATTTCGAAAGACCGATCCTCCTGATTCACATTCCGTCCGCATTCCATTTTTCATATCCATTTCATGTATTTTCATTGCTGCTTTATTCCGTTATCCGTCCGTTCATCCATTTTTCTTCAAGTTTCATACGTTTAGTCCATTATCATCCATTTTCATCGTTTTAGTCCGTTTTATTATGCCGTTTCTTACTTCCGTACTGAAGCCCAGTTTTTTTATCTTTAACACCGTTATTCATTACCTGTTGTCCATTCTATACATTTTCTTCGGTTTTAAAGTTTATATCACGTTTCGTCAATTTTTTACGATTTTAGATCCATTTTAAGATGATTCCGTTTATTTTGATTTTAACGATACGATGTTTTTGTCCATTTCATCCGTTTTATCATTTGGTCCGTGATTTCCGTTTGTCCGAACGATGTTTATATCTTTCATTTTCGTTTTTATCGTTTTGTCCATTTTCAAGCGTCTTCGTCCGTTTTCATAAGTTTCGTCCGTTTTCGTTTGCTTTTATATCGTCTATTTTATCGTTTCCATGCTTATTATTTAACTTTATTATATTATATGTCTAATAACAATTGTGATATTTTATTAAAAAAAAAAAAAAAAAGTTAATGTTTAATATGATTTGTGATATTTCATAAACAAAGAAGTATGTTTTTTTAACCTTTAATATCATTCTTTGAAATATTTCTTTCACTCAGATATTTTATATATTATCACCTATCTATTTTCTAATATTTTTATAATGTCGCCATACAAGATAGTTTTCTTTCATCGCAATTGATAAGCACATATTTTTTAATGCAACCAATGTTATCTATCACTTGTGATATTATACTCTTAGTAGAAATAAAAGGGTTAAAGTCCTCTTTAGGTGAATTCTTATTTTGTTCAAAAAATGCTAATTTAATGCAACACTTGTTTTATTTTGATAATATGTCAAGTATCTATTTTCATAGTTTGCTTCCTTTTTATTCATTTTGATATTTTTAAGTTACACTTATTTATCTCGTGTGATATAACATCAGAAGAAAGATGAAGAGTATCATACTCTTCATCATATATATACGTATCGGCCATGATACTCAACTAAGAATGTGAAATATTAAATTCATACCAAATGTGATAAGAATTTAGTATTTTACCAAGTATATATGAAAGAAATGATAATAAACATCACTTACTATATTATTGTGATGATTCTCGATTCACTTTTCTTATTTAGTTTTTGAAAATATTTAGAAGATTTTTGTGTTTATGATAATATGAAATATTAGAAAGTGTTTAACCGAAAACAAGAGATGTTATGAAACTTTTTGGTAAGACTTGTAGTGAATTTTTATTTAATGGATACGTTGTGCACGTTAATAGGTTTTATAGCGAATTTAAAATATCTATGGTTGAATCAAAGAAACTAGAAGTTATGGTGGAAGAAAGCACATCTTTATAAACAAACCGACAGTTTCAAACACATGTGATATCACTCACTTGTGATATCACAAATCATATCATGATATCACAAGTGATATCACCCAAGTGATATCACGTTGATATATCACCGTGATATCAAGTGATATCACCTGTGATATCACAAGTGATATAAACTACTATATCACACATGCTATCACCTATTATCACATGATATCATGTGTGATATCAACGGTGTTATCACATGATATCACGGTGATATCATGAATGAGTGATATCACCATATCACAAGTGTCCGAAGCTTCCTCGGTTTGTTTATAAAGATGTGTGCTATCTTCAACAATAGCTTATTTAGTTTGTTGATTCAACAATAGATATTTATTTTCAAATTATAAAACCTATCGAACATGCACAATGTATCCATTAAATAGAAAAACCCACCACAAGTCTAACAAAAGTATCATAACATCTCTTGTTTTCAGCTGAACAACTTTTCTAATATTTCATAATATCATAAAACACAAAATCTTCCTAAATATTTTCAAAAACATAACCATCACATTCTTAGTTGAGTATCACAACCGATAACACATACATGATGAAGAATGTAATACTTTTCATCTTCCTTACAAACAGTCGTTATATCACAAGAGAGATAAATAAAGTGTCACTTACAAATATAAAAAATGAAAACGGACAAAAACGCAATCAAATCAAAGTAAAAAGCTATAAAGCGGACAATAAAGTCAAAACGGACAAACATATAAATGCTAAATGGCTTAATGTAACGGATGAAAATGAGGATGAACGAAAAAATGAATGGACGTATCAAACGCCTCAAATAGATCGAATTGACAACGCAGTAACGTCAAAAACCTAAGAAAACATATAAAAGTGCGAATACATGAAAATGTCCAAAATGAAACGCTCCAAACGACAAATCCACTTGAAAATCAAAAAACTAAAATGGAAATGAAAAATCTCTGGCTGGAATCGAAACATAAAACAAATGAAATGAAATGGAAAGGAATGGATGAAATCAACGAAACATGAAACGCCTCGTTAAAAATCAAAAACGCTTGAATGAAAATCTTTCAGACAACGCCAGTAACGGAATCGAAACGAATGGAATGAAAATCGCTGAAATCCGAAAACAATCACTCAGAAATCACTAAAATGGACCAAAACGAAAACGGAATGGATGCCAGAAATCAACGTAAAACGAAACGAATCAAAACGATGACAGCAAAATGGACGCATGAATGCATATGAATGATAACGTCTCATAAACAATCGAATGAGGAATGCAACGACATTTCGTAAATGATTTTGTTAAAAAAAGAAAATCGAAATGTAACACTTTTCTTTAGGCTTTTATTATCTTGCGCTTTCCTCACCATTAAATTAAAGGTCCGTCAGATGGATGGTGGGATCATTGTTGACCAAAATAAGAGTAAGCATTTGAAAATTCCTCTATCTTATTATATAAAAGATATTTAGAAAACTAGTTACTTTAAAGAAAGATATTACGTAACAAGAATTTATAAATACTTTTATCTATAAAGAAGATAATTAAATATTCTTCTAATGATGACAAAGTAATGATACATAAATAAAGAAAAAGTAGAAAGAATAAAAAGACAATTACCTAAATAATCTTTATAGGGAGTGATTTTACGGTATTGAACCTTTTTTAAATGCTTTACCAAACTGACCAAAATATGTCACTATCAATGTTTTCATTTTTCATTACGGTATTGAACCTCATCATACTCTCGCCCAAAATACATATTCGCCTGGTTCCCAAACATTTAATTACATTTGAAAATAACATAGGCCATGTATTGTATTCCCAGATTAAGGTAAAAGGTAACCATTATTAATCCTCTTTATTAACCCATCGACCATGTATTATATTCCCAAATTAAGGTTCATTGAGAGGATTAAGGTTCATTTGGAGTCAATGTTGATAGTGACAGCAGAATACAAGGCTCATTTGTTTTCAATATTTCACATCTCGCATAGTTAATGTATCGTATTCCCAATTCGCCTAGTAACACGCCTACCACCTTTGTACATAAATATCCAATTCAAATAACACTCCAATTCAAATAACACTCGCCCAAACACATTGTACTCGCCCAGACCTAGCTTCCACGCCCACGTCCCACCCTCAGCCCCTCAGCCTAGTTCCCTGCACTCTAGCTTCCTCGCCCGGACCTTGCTCCTCGCCGATTTTCCCCGACTCCCAAGACTCGCCCATCACTTTTTTTATACACGTGTATGGTTAAAATTAATCTACGAATCCATCTAACGGATAATATTAAGAAGTTCATTTTGGAAAATTTCTCGTGCGAGGTGCAAATTCGTAAACTACTCCTATAAAAAGTTCATTTAATAAATTTTCTCAAGAATAAATATATGTGATATAAACATGATGAATGAAGGTTTTTTTTTTTTTTTTTTTTTTTTTAAATGTTGGAAGTAGTCCACTATACAAGCAAGTGGAAATTTCAAAATGAACAATTTGCAAATTAAAAGCTGAAAACATTGATTCTATTATAATAACAAACAAGTGGCCAAAATCTTATATAACATGTGATGCATATTTAAAATTCACGAATAGAACAATTAAAAAAATGACTCGATAATATAACAAGTCTATTTTTACAAAGATAATTTGTAAACTTAAATGATAAATTACATTTTTAATAGTCATTTAATTTGCATCCATTTTTATTTGTTTTCTTGTGGGTAGACTAGTTTCACATGTAAACAAATATATAAAGTAAAAGAGTTAATTAAAATGGGTTATTCTCAAAGGACAAAATGGAGATGATCATTTTGAGCAATATGAAAAAATAAAGATCTTCCCATTTGAATTACGTGGCGATAATGTGGACTGAATTCCATCGAATGTCGCTACAGTTGCCCATTTTTTTTTTATAATAAAAGAGGTGGTAGGTGGGTATTTTTTCAAATATTCATTTTTTGTCTTATTATTAAAGATGTTAAAAGACTATAATACCCCATAATTTATACAAAATAACTTCTCAACACTCTTCTCTCACTTTTTTTCCTCCGTCTCATTTTTCTTTTTTTTCGGATCAACACCACCGCCACCAAGAACATCACCTTCACAATGCTCGATATTCTCTAATTATTATAACAGATCGGATATGTGATATTCAAGACTTCAAGTGTTCTTGACTGGTTGTGAAAGCATGAGCTTGCAAACGAGAAACAAAAGAGCATTACACCACAGATCCGGCCATGATCAACACCTCCACCATAGATCCGACCAAGAACATTAAGAAAAACCCAGCACTTCTCGATCTCGACCTCTTTATACCAAAACCCGGAACTAAATCTTTCTTGTCCAACAACAAAAAATCAAAACTCGATCTACTCACGAATCTAAAAATCCAACAACAAATATCACAAAAAATCCAACAACAATATCACGATCTAAAAAAAAACAAGCTATTGTTTTTTTCCGATCTACTAGTCTTTGGGATGTTTTTTTCTTTAGTGAAAAGAATAGGTTTGTTTAAGGTTTGTTTAGTGAAAATAATAGGTTTGTTTAAGGTTTGTTTAGTGAAAAAAAAAACTAATCATCGATGTAATAATTAAGGTTTGTTTAGTGAAAAGAATAGGTCATTTTAGGAGTCGACGAAGTTGAGAAATGGCAGGAAAAGTTGGAGCCGGCGGTGGTGGGGTGGTTTAAAAGTGGATTGCGTTGGTGGTTTAAAAGTGGAAAAGTTGGAGCCGGAAAAGATGGTGGAAAGATGCCGGAAATGGAGCATGTGTTGGTGGTTTAAAAGTGGATTGTGGAAGAAAGTGATTGATGGAGAAGATGAAGGAAAAAATATACAAAGTCACTTTAAAAGTTAAAATTTTTGTTTAGTTCAAAAATAAAACGAGTGTGTTGGAGTTTATGAGAGATAAAAGGATCCGACATTAATATTAATTACCCTGTTGGAGTTTATGAGTGTGTTGGAGTTTATGAGAGATAAAATATGAGGGTATTATGGTCTTTTAACATCTTTAATAATAAGACAAAAAATAAATATTTGGGAAAATACCCATCTACCACTGTACTTTATTATTAAAAAAATGGACACTTGTCGCACATTCAACTAGTCAAGCATTCGATTACCGACCAAATTGGGAAAATACTTTATTTTTGTACCTCAAAGTGATCACTCTCCACCTTTTTGTCCCCTTTTAAGAATTACCCCTAACTAAAAAGGTGTGTATTTTCTATTTTTGCTTCACCATGAAAAGTAATTTCAAGGCCTTAAAGTCCTTATTTTCCTCATATTGACCATAAAAAGTGTAACATTGTCATATGTTATGTTAAAGAAAATAACGACCCAATAAAAGTCTTGCTTATAAACTAAAGTGTATGTCAAAAAATAGCTAACAAACTTTTTCTAAAATTCCGTGTTAGTTTTTGAACTACAAAAAGTACTATTAAATGCAACGAACTTTCATAAAATATTCCAGTATGCATATTTTTCAGATATTTTCTTTATTTAACAGTGTAACAAAGTCCTTATTTTCCTGATATTTGACCATAAATAGTGTAATATTGTCATATGTTATGTTAAAGAAAATGACGACCCAATAAAAGTCTTGCTTATAAACTAGAGTGTATGTCAAAAAATAGCTAACAAACTTTTTCTAAAATTTCGTGTTAGTACTTGAACTACCAAAAATACTATTAAATGCAACGAACTTTCATAAAATATTCCAGTATGCATATTTTTCAGATATTTTCTTTATTTAACAGTGTAACAAAGTCCTTATTTTCCTGATATTTGACCATAAATAGTGTAATATTATCATATGCTTATAAACTTAGTGTACGAAAGTATAAGCAACACAAGATGAACAATAGAACCTTTATTCAAACCTAAGCCGCAATAGTCAGCTTAGATTAAGTTTACAATAGTATCCAAAATGTTACAAGGTTAGATTAATGTCAATGAGACAATAATCATGTAAGTACAAAGACAAGACAAGACCAATGAAATGATCGAAGAAGAGAAGAGTGTGATACAATGACTTGCACACACAGTGTTTTAACCCTAGATTAATGGACTTATTAAATAGGAGATTAAGTTACACAAAGACCCCTTTAACGGCTATAAATGACTCATCGTGAAATGAGAATAGGCTTCAGCAGTTAAACGAGCATCTTGGAACTTTAAACCTTTTATTCTTTGTCCATGATTAACCCCAGTAGAATCTCGAATGAACATAACTTGAAAGCCATTAGCAATTGATAGAATGATATGTTTGCCCGCATTGATACCCCAAAATTTAACATTCCCCCTTAATCGATGGGCAAACATATCAAACAATATCAATTTTTCACACAAAAATTTATGCCGATGAAGCAGGAGGTTTTTGGTGAGTATGTCGCAGCTTGGTTTGAAGAGCCAATCTTTTTAGCACTTATAACACCTCTAACAATTTTTTCCCTGATGAAGTGAACATCAATTTCAAAGTGTTTTGATCTTTCATGGAAAACGGGGTTGATGACGTTAGTTGTAAAGCATTTGTTATAAAAAGATTAACAGGGAGATTAATATCAACTTTAGATCCTTTAAGATTTTTTAATCCAATGATTTCACAGCAAGTATGGACATAGATCTATACTCAACTTCGTGGAAGATTTTGAAAGTGTGTTTTGTTTTTACTTTTCCATGAGATCGATGTCATTAAAGAAAACACAATACCACAGTGATGATTTTCGGTTTCTTGCATTTGGCCCAATCAAGATCACTTATATATCCTTCAAGATGATTTTCGAGTTGCCGAAATTGTACCTTAGACCTTTTCCGGAGCTCCTTTTAGATATCTCGAACATTGAGGCACATTCCGTGATGAGATTTCAAGAGAGAATGCATATATTGTGCCGCACAATGACCCACTGAGTATGAGATGTCGTCTTGTATGGGTGAGATAGATAAGTTTCCCAAGTAACTCGACAACTGATGTTGACAAGTAAGGGATCATCTGCGCATGGGAATGTATGGAAGGACAGAGTTGGGTTCCATAGGAATTGACACGTTTGCACCAAGAAGGCCAAATTTTTGAGAGTTCAAGACAAGATTTTCTTTGGGAGAGACAAATGTCATTCCCAGTTTTTAAAACCTCAATGCCAAGAAAATATTTTAGATTTCCCAAGTCTTTAATATGAAATTTTGATTTTAGAAACTCTTTGAATATATTTATCTCATCAATGCAGCTTCCATAAGGACAATATCATCCACATAAACAAGCAGAGCAATAAACTTGTTATTCTCTGTTTTGGTGAACAAAGAGTGATCATTAACAAATTGAACAAAGTTATTTTCTTTTAAAACACAAGTTTTTATTCCATTTCTGGGAGCTTGTTTTAGGCCATATAGAGACTTGACAAGTTTACAAACTTTATTTTAATTGTTCTCATTACATGTAACCCTGGGATGGTCATATAGATATCTTCATCAAGATCTCCATACAAGAAAGCATTGTTAACATCAAGTTGGAAAAGAGGCCATTTGTTTTTGACTAAGGCAATAAGACATCTAACAAGAGACATTTTCACAACAGGAGAGAAAAGTTTCATCATAGTCTATTCCTTCCTTTATAGCCTTTGACAACTAATCTAGCCTTGTATCTATCAACTTCACCATTGGCTTTATATTTGATTTTAAAGATCCATTTGTAGCCAATAGGAGTTCTATTAGGAGGTAGATTGGGCTATGTCCCAAGCATGGTTTTCATTTAAGGCCTCAATTTCAGAGTTCATAGTATCAACCCAATTACTATCAAGGATAGCTTCTTCATAACAGGTAGGTTCAATACTTTTATTAAGGCTAGACATAGCAAGAATTATCTTTGTTAAGATTAGAGTAATTAACAACCTTTTCAACACCATATTTGACTTTTCCTTCTATAATAAAGTCGTTAAGATTATTGGGCAACTTAGAGACTCTGGTTGACCTTCTAGCAAGAGCTGGTCGCAAGCCTCTTTCTTGTTCATCAGAATCGTGTTGTATCAAGAGAATCGAAGATGCATTAGCAGGATGTGATTCATGTGATATGGTGCCCTCAGGGTGTGTATTATCATCTATAGATGTTGCAACCTTGGGTTCGTCAATCCTAGTAGGATGACTCTACCACTGTGCCATCATCATAGGATGTCACTCTCCCTTCATCATTGGGACTTATTTGTGAGTCAAAGAAATTTTTGTGATTTAAATCTTTTGGCACAAAAGTTTCAACAAAAGGTTTTGACAAGGTATTTTTCATTTTGAAGGGAAAAACAGCTTCATAAAATTTGACATCTCCGAGTAAAAGATATTTTTTGTTTCTAGGCTCAAGAGTTTATAGCCTTTTTTCTCATTTGAGTAACCAATAAGGACACTTTTTTCGCACCTACTACCAAATTTATCGAGATGTTGAGAATGGTGGCATAGCATAAGCGACCAAAGACTCTAAGGAGAGAGTGAAGTGTCATGCCCATACACAAGGAAGAAGGGGACTGCTGCATTTAACCAAGAGGGTAACCTGTTATGACATAGGCGTGAGTTAGAACACATTCAAGCCAAAGATATAGGTAATTCCCTCAAACATAAGGGATCTAGCTACATTAAGAAGATGCCTATGTTTCCTTTTCCAATACCATTTTGTTGTGGTGTATAAACACAAGAGGTTTGATGTAAAATTCCTTTTTCATGAAAAAAGTGTTGAAGTTTATTATTGACAAATTCGCCCCATTATCACTTCTAAAAATCTTAACATTGTGTTCAAATTGATTTGATAGCATATGAGTAAAGTTAACAATTGAAACATAAACATCATCCTTCCCCTTAAGCATATAAACCCACACCGCCTCGAATAGTCATCAACTATGGTTAAAAATATTTGTAACCATCTCATCTAATGACTTTATATGGTCCCCATACATCAAGATGAACAAGTTGACCAATTTTAGTTGATTTATGTTCACTTAGAGGGAATGGTTCCCTAGTTTGTTTAGCTTTATTACAAGTATCACAGAGATGATCAGTTTCATATGTACTATCAATTTTAAGAGCTGGTTTATGATGTGTAGGACTTGGTCGTAGGGATGACCAAGTCTTTGATGCCAGATTTCTAGAAACATGACAAATGATATCAGAGCTATTAGAAATAATCTTACATGTAGAATCAATATCAAACATATATAACCCATTGTATTGTTTACCACTCCCCACAATCCTTTTTTATGTAAACTCAGATATAGCAATTAGATTCATTAAACCCAACAAACATCTTATTGTCTCTAGCAATTTTATGAACGCATTACAGACTAACATTATACTCAGGAACAACTAGAACATCAAAAGAGTTAGGTCATTATTGACCTTTAAATCACCAATTTTAGTAATTAAGGCCCGAAAGCCGTTGGGATGTCCAACGGTTAAGCCAAGATTTGAAATGTTAACAACATTGATTAAAAATTTCGCATACAGTCATGTCAATGTTGATTTGCACCAGAAGTCAACAATCCAACCAAGACCGATGTTTCCGTGATAAGGATTTTGTGTTGTTGTTAAAAATTTGTTGAAGTTTACATTAAACTTGACACGCCATTAAAGAAGGTTCTCAAAAATTTTACCTCGCCAAGTTGGCATTAGCAGATGACACATTGTTGTCATTGAGAAGACTCATAAGTCCGGAGAGCGCTCATTAGACAAGTGAGACAGAGAGTTGCTAGCACTATTATCGGTGATATGATTAGTTTCAGCAGAAACATTGTTACCAGCTAAAGGTTTACCATTAAAATTCCTTTTAACGTATCCGGCCAGGATAACCAACAAGATCATAACATCTATCAACATTGTGACCGTGTTTTTGCAATTAGTACATTTGAGATTCATGTTTGGTCCTGCTATTTGAGTCGTTACGTAATTAAAACCGAAACTTTGTTGTTAAAACTTTTTGTTGTCAAAAAATTTCCACCATCGTAAGTTTTGCAAAGAAAGGTCAGAGTATGGGTTTAGCGAGCTATTCCCAGATGAAACATTTCGTGAGATTCTTCTCCGTGAGACAAAGAGAAAGCAGCTTTGACATTAGGTAAAGGATCTCTGGTTAAAATATTGCTTCTGATGGGGACATAGGAATCATCAAGACCCATAAGAAATTGCATTAACTTGATTAGCTTATTGTGTTTTTCAAAATGTTTGCGCACTCACAAGTGGGAGGCAAACTAATCATACAATCAAATTGTTTCCATAAAGAATGGGTTGTTATAATAATCACAAGAGAGGACCCACTTTGACTAAGAGAGTTTATATTTTATGCAAATTAAATATAGCCAACCATCAACCTTATCATAAGTATATTTAAGATCATTCCACATTTCATAAGCTGTTTTAGCATAGATAGACTAGCAAATAGTTCGAAATGAGAGAGTTAAGAATCCAAGTAACCACAACATAGTTACAAGTATCCCATTGATTAGCAAGACTAGGTTCAATCATTTCTTATGCAAGTACCATCAATAAACCCTAACTTATTATGATTCCTTAAAGCAAAAGTCATGGCCATATTCCATATTTTATAATTTTCGGTTCCAGTGAGTTTAATAGAAATAATGGGAGTACCATTGGTATTGTTGGAGTGTAAATACAAAGCATCACCAAAGGATAAGCTTTTCTCAAAGAAGAACCACCACCACCAATATTATCATCACCAATAGCCATAATGCAAATAAAATAGACAGATATAATAAGACAGTGCAAGAAATCACGCATGAGATAATAATAAGAGCAAATAGACAAAAAAAAAAGACTTTGTATATAAGAAACAACAAGCACCAAGCCTTGGTTGGGGTAAACCAGAAGCGGTATCAAGTAACCACTCAAAGGTGGCAGATCAAGATGTTAGTCTACCCGCTTCAGACCCACAAAGACTTAAGTACAGTATGTTTCAAGAAGAGATAAGACTTAGACTTACAGAGAAATATGCAATGAAGAACAAATCACAATTACCCTAGATTCACTTAGTCTAGGCTAATTGTAAGTAGAAGATAACCGTGATTACCAATAGCAATAACCCCAAACCACCAATTTGTGTCATAAGAGAATCAATGAGCCCAAGCTCGATACCATAATCTTGAAAAGTATAAGCAACACAAGATGAACAATAACTTTTATTCAAACCTGCGCAATAAGTTAGCTTAGATTAAGTTTACAATAGTATCCAAAATGTTACAAGGTTAGCTTAATGTCAATGAGACAATAATCATGTAAGTACAAAGACAAAGACAAGCCGTGAAATGATCGAAAGAAGAGAAGAAGTGATAATGTTTACGACATACACAAAGTGTTTTTAACCCTAGATTGGGAATTTATTAAATAGGAGATTAAGTTACACAAAGACCCTTCTAACTGCTATAAATGACTCATCGCCAGAAATGAGAATAGCTTCAGTAGAAAACGAAGATCTTGGAACTTTAAACCTTTATTCTTTGTCCATGATTAACCCTTGTAGAATCTCTCGCGAATGAACATAACTTAGTTTCATTAAAATTGATAGAATGATATGTTTGCCACAGATTGATACCCCAAAATTTAACACTTAGAGTGCATGTCAATAAATAGCAATGAATTTTTTTCAAAGTTTCGTGTTATATTTGAACTATAAAAAATATCATCAAATACAACAAATATTTTAAAGTGTTCTAATATGTACATGTTTTGTCACGTTAAAAATAGTGGCACGTATCAGTTTTTAACTTTTTATAGTATGATAACACATCAAAACGTGTACATTGAAATGCTTTAAGAAAGTTTGTTATATTTAATGATATTTTTTATAGTTCACGTATCAAAACGAGACTTTGAAGCTATTTTTAGACATGAACCCTATAAACCTTGAAGAGGCAGCTTGACATTCGTGTTCGGCCTAACACATTATGTTAGCAAGACACAAGTGTGAATCGAGGAAGATACATTAGCTCGTATATGTGCATACTCGTTTCCAAAAAGTAAAAGAGTTCGTATTGTTTTATATGCAAACATGTAATCTTACATTTAAATAGTACTTTCAAAGATATTGCATATCGATACCACATTGTATTTAAGTGTCAAGTTGTAAGAATGGCCCCCAATGCTTTGAGTGCTCATTTTCGTTCGTTGTATTGTCAAAGAGAAACTAAGCACCAAAAGTGAGCCAAACTTGGTCCACCTGAAAATTAAATTGTAGATGGATACCTCGGGTCACGGGCCAGTTGAACGGGTTACTCATTGGATCACTGAAACCAGTTTATTAAAAAAAAAAAAAAAAAAAAAAAAAAAAAAAAAAAAAAAAAACCCCCGAGAAACCGAGAGTCGGTTGGTTTGATTGTTCACGTTACTTTCTTAAATAAAGTGGAAACAATTCTTCTTAAATAAAGCGGAAACAATTATCAAAAGGCATGTGTCCAAATGGTACACCTTGTCGTGTGAGAAGGTTTAAGTCCTGCTTAGGACATATGAGATAGTTTGTGGTTATATATTGTGAAATAGTTATTTATCGTTTTAAAAAAAATAAAATAAAACGGAAGCGGTTTAGTCTATTCGTGTTCAGGTTTCTCTAAACCAAAGACCTTCTTTTTTCTTTGAGAATTTTTTTTTTCGAACGGCAACTTTCATAAAACAGCTCTAACCAGGAGCTAGAGCCAAAAAAACCAACAATTACAAAGAGATTAACGCTAACATAGGGTTTTGTAAGAAACCTATCCAATTACATCTCAAATTTTTATTCCTATTAGACATCCAAAAGAAAGCTTGAGATACAATGAAATCGAAGATCAAGCCCTTCTTAGGCTTGTCAACACTAAAGACCGTCTCATTTCGGAACCTCCAAATGCTCCAAGTTGCTTGATCACAACGCTTGTAGCGACCCTTCTCTTTTGAATTTTCGAAATCTTGAGATTGTCCACCCAACCAAGTAAATCCTTCATCGTCAGCATGTGAGGAATATCCAAATCCCACCACCGACCAATTTGCCTCCATATCTCCAAAGCAAGCTAACATCTCAAGAAAACGTGGCTACTGGTCTCCGTAACATCATCACAAATACCACATAAAGTAGAAGGGACATCCAAGCCTTTTTTCGCCAAGTTATCGCGAGTTGGGAGTTTATCAAGAACTAATTTCCAGATAAAGACATTAATCTTTATTGGAGCAACCTTACTCCATCTTGTGGGAGTATTATCAATAACCAAAGTGCCTGTGTCAATAATGTTCATAGCGGAAGCAACAGTGAACACCCCCGTTCCGTCCCCCAACTACACCCACCTATCTTTTTGTGGAGATAGGGAACAAGAACCTAGCAAAGTTAGAAGTCGGTGCCACTGTTGTGATTCACCTCCTCTGACATCTTCAAGCCATACCGAGTCCAAAGTCAAGACAATCCGGTCCTTCACCATCGCGTTCGCCTGTATCCAATCTAAAAATCCTAGAAAATTTTTCCTTAATAGGGCATTCACCAATCCACAAGTCTTCCTGCATTTTCAGATCCACTATCTCCGATTCGTTTTTTGACAAGCGCATCTAATCTAACATTTTTGGATTCCAGCTCCTTGCTAGCTTTAAGGATATTGACCCAAATCGAGTTAGAGTTTCCCGTGTATCTCGACGCCAAAAAGCCACCATTATGTCCGAATATACTTTTAATGATTTTAACCCATAAAGCATCCGGAGCCGTACGAAATCGCCACTTCCATTTATAGAGCAATACCCTATTAAAACCGTAAAGGCTTCCAATTCCCAAACCTCCATCTTTTTTGCTAGCCATAGACTTCTTCCACTTAATCCAGGTAAGTTTCTTATCACCCACTTCCGCACCCCAAAAGTATTTATATTCTAAATTCAATTAGATCAAAATGATTGTCCTACACTGTATGCCACTTCAATAAGGTATCGATTCGATTTGAACATACGACTATAAGGGTTTGTTTGGTAAAACGGAATGAAATGTCAACTGAATGGAATAAACGATATAAAGGGATCAAGAGTGTAATGTAATGTTTCATTGTAGTTATAAATCATGTTTGGTTTGTATGATAAGACTTAATAGAATCAATAATAAAAATGCTAAAATACCCATTAATGCTTGAAAGTTTATTTAATGTGGTTAATTAATAAATTATTTTTGTGTAGTTTTGATTTCATTACAAGATGTAATGAAAAAAAAGTAAGAGACTCTTAAGGAATGGTTTTGGTGTAATGGATCATTACTTGTAATGAATCGTTACATTCTATAAATGTATACAAACATTATTTTTTTATTATATAGTAATAATCTTTTTCATTATGGCTTTTATTACGACATACCAAACACTAGTAAGAGAGCCATCTTTTGATGATTCTAAAAGCCAACAAAATACTGTAGAAAGCAAAAGCAAAATGTGGCCCAAACACAAGTGGATCAAGCAAAAAGGTATAAGAACACGTTTATACATTTTGTCAACGATCTTTGAATATATTCAAATCTTTGTGTTGTAAAAAATTGAAACCGCTGTTAGTTAATGTTCAAGGTCAATATATAAAAAGTTTGTTCAAAAGGTTAATGTTGTTCGATGACTTCATGGAGTTGAAAGTTTGCTATCTTGAAGTTAATTACTTTGTTTTTATAAGGATTATATGACATGTAATAGCATCGTACCAACGTACTTTCTTACACCGTGACGTTAAACGCGTAAAAAGTATAATCAACGAAGGCTCGTATCTCAAGCTAGTTTATTCACTTTTGTCTTCAATTAGTTTTTGTGTTGCAGTGCTTTTGTGCATTTTGTGTGATCATGTACGGATAACCGGAGGTTGTTATGTGTACTACTTCGAGATATATGCTTAATACGGTGACCCTGCACAATCGGTGACCCTGCACAATCGCACCATCTGCACTCCCCTCAAGACGGCCCTGACTTACATACGACTATAAGAGATGGTCATCTTTTGATGATTCCAAAAGCCAACAAAGTACTGTAAGAAAGCAAAAGGATAATGTGGCCCAAACACAAGTGGATCAAGCAAAAAGGTATTAGAACGCGGCTCTCAAGCTAATGGGTAGAATGAAGTTATACATTATGTCAACACTTGTTGAATATATTCAAATCTTTGTGTTGTAAAAAATTGAAACCGTTGTTGGTCAATATTGTTCAATGTCAATATATAAAAAGTTGGGAGTGGTTCAAAAGGTTAATGTTGTTTGATGACTTCATGTGCTTGGAGTTAAAAGTTTGCTATCTTGAAGTTAATTACTTTGTTTTTACAAGGATTTTTACAAGGATTATGACATGTAATAGTATCGTACTAACGTACTTTTTTATACCGTGTCGTTAAATGCGTAAAAAGTATAATCGTATGAATATTTTGGTGCGACTTGAATCTCTCGTCTAAGATTGATAATTGACAACTTACAAGCTAGTTTATTCATTTTTGTCTTCGATTAGTTATTGTTTTGCGGTGCTTTTGTGCGTTTTGTGTGATCATGTATGGATAACTGGAGGTTGTTATGTGTACTACTTCGAGATATATGCTTAATAAAATAAACCCTATAAACCGGAGAATATCAACTAGAAGTAAATCAAGAGAATTAGATAATGTACAAACCTGATCATTGACCACTTGAAAAAGCTCGAGCTCATGATACCCCAGATCGATACTATATATGTCTGCAAGAGGGAGACGAATATATGGAACAGTGAGGTCAAACCAAGAGGCGAGATTATGTAGGCGAATATAGAAAACGGAAAGAAGCCGATGATTTTAGACATAGCAGGAAGATATTTCGTCTAATACTGGAGAGAAGCCGGGAATGGAAATCTAAACCTAACCATTTAGGCGAGTACGAAAAATTTCCAGTTTCATGGGTATCCTCAAATCAAAACATATCCAAATGCTATCAAACCCATACCCTCAAACCAAACACCCCCATAATATACTGACTGGATAAACAGCTTACAGCTACTTTTTAAATCGTTCAACTGGGCATAGGTTACTAATACTCGAACCAAAAGGTTAGGGCATGGTGGTTCTCGTTCAGAATCGATATTACATTTCTACTCATACTCATATGAACAAAACCAGCAAGATGAAAGTTGCTGAATGAGGTAAATACAAAAGTAAAATGGACCCAAATCTTAGATGTGCAGTGCTAGGTGAAGCTTACATTAGTGAACCAAGATTATTGCATCTGTTGAAACTTTTTCCTCAAGTATAGCCTGACTACATACATGACTGCTGAAAACATAAGATGTTGTCGGTTTTTTATCAGGGACTCCCATAACTAGAGGTGGCAGTACGAACCATTTACTTAGGAATGGGTCGATTAGAGTTATGCTTTATTTCAAAAAGACAAAATAAAAATGTAATTAGCTCAAAGGGAAACAAGTAAGATGGGTCAAATGTTGCCCAAAATGTATTTTAAAGCATAAAAAATTCAGATTATTACGTTATTAACATAGTTAATTAGCTATTGTAATCCTATTTGAGACAAGTGAACCTGACCCGTACAAAAATTTACCCGTTTTGACCCTTTACATAGCTTGCTCGACCCACCCATTTTTTTGCCGCATCAACCAATAGCATAAGAAAAGCCATCCTTACCACCCTACATACCTTCAGTAATTATGCTTAAAACAAACCTTTTTCCAGTAATGATGAACATGGATAGTAATCATTGATTGCTTAAACAATCAATTATTCATTTAATTAATCACACAGGAAAGCTCTTCCGTTAAAAAGTCTAAAAGTTGGAAGAATTGAGTTATACATGGAGACGGAAGACAAATAATAGCTGCAAATATGTTATATAGTAAAATCTTTTAGCAGTGCCCCCTGTAAAGAAGTCATACCTACAACACTACACAATAGCAATAAATAAACAGAATCCGATAAAACATATAGAAGAGCAAAATACATGATAATACGTTGAATGGAGGAAAATAACGCTTAGGCACTTGCAGAACCAAAATTACCATTATAAAACAGCAACTGTGAAAATTGCTCAGAACCTCCAAATTTTTGACAGCTTTTTTACAGAAAAGAAAAGGTCAGAGAGAAGAATTAGTGACTGAGAATAACGATTTTGGAATCAAAGTACTAATTCTTCAAGAACTACAGCACAAGTGAAGCCAGAATAAGACTAGATTTTGCTTGATGTTGCAAGATGGATAATAATAGGTCAAGACTTGTTCGGGTTGAAACAGGTCACTTTTAGCATGATCCGAAATGGCTGGGTTCTAACAGGTTGACCCCGCAAACACTTTTTCTAGTTTATTATTTTTTATTTTTAGTGTGCTAAATGAACATATAAATACAAGAATAAATTGTTACAGTTATAATCTAAATGATTGAAATAAAATGATTCAGAAGGTTGCATGCATTCAATCTTTAACCCATTTGACATGTTTGAGCTAAAGCATAACCGCAAATGGATGTATTGATAAGTAAATTGGTCACAAATAGTGTTGGTTTAATGGACAAAATATTAATAGATGTGTGTTAGGATCGAACTCGAGACCTATGGGGGACAGACGTCAACGTATTTGAGATTTAATTATATTAAGTCACGAAATATTTATATGGTCGAACAAAAAAATGAGGGTTGAATGTAGAGTTTTGAAACTTAAAAGATGATAACCAGAATGACTTGTTGAATAAGATTTAATGCTATATAAATAATTTTTGGTCTCATTCGGTGTAAGATATAACACACGACCCACAACCCTTTATTTAGATATTATATATATCTGAAATTACGTGATCTGTCAGTGGATATCATAGATATGATGCCATGCATGCAAATTCTATATGCATGTGCATGCAAGCATGATATTCTTGTTCTTCTGTCTTCATTAAATTGATAGATCGACGACTGATTAATATATAAGGGTTCGACCTGTTTGTTTTAATACAAAGACAAACCTTGTTTGGTTTTTGTGCTTTATTCAACTTAACTTCAAGATTCTAATTAAATCGCATACGCCGCTGCATACATGATCGTAGAAATCCTACTGGATTTTGGTGATTTACACTATTCGACTTTATTAAGTCGATTAGCACTCAAACCCTAATTAGGGTTCATCCTAATTGCTAGTTTGTGGATTTGATTCTTGTTCTTTGCTAGAATCAAGTAAAGATGCACGCATACTTTATTCTTTAGTTAATTAATTATTCATTATATGTTCCCAGACGCCTCGCACTTACTTTGATGTTTATTGTTTATATTTATGATTAGTCATGTTATATAATTCCAAAAGTGGCATCACGAGTCATTGGTTTTAATGAGTAATTAATTACTAAACACGTAATAAAACGGATATTGTATCATTGGTTTGATATGATTTATTCCAGGGTTTTGGTTATGATTATATAAACCCTAATTTTAGGGTTAGGGCTTTTGCCCTAATTTGATTTTAAAAATCTATTATGGATCGAAAATTTTTATGGGTGGAAACCCTAAATTTTTTTTAATCGATTTTCTTAAATTTTTTAGGGTTTATATTAATTGTTATGTTATCTATATCAAAACCTAGATTTAATATATTTGTTACGTGATAAATTCATGAATAAAGTGTTATGTGACATGGAATTGTATGCGATCTTGTGACAACATGAATAATTGTTATGTTATATCCATGATGATACATGCATGTTCGTCATGGATGGTTGCTTGAATATTTAATTGTTAAGATTGGTTATGCTTGTATTAATTGTTAAGTTTTATACACATGTATATTTATGATAAATCTTGAATTGGGAAAACTCCAATTATATACATTAATGAATCAATTAATGTGCAATTTGGTATATCATTAATTATGGGTTTACGCAATCGATTCGTAGATGTATGTACCACTCTCAATTGAGAGAGTGAAAGCCCTAACTAATATATACATTAATTTAACCTAGATATTGATTATTAATAGGTTTTATCGAATAAGTTGCATGTGCTACTTGTTTACACGTATAAATTGTTTATTATGTGCGCATTGTTTTTAGTAGTTTATTTTTTATTGGTATTACTTGTTTGTTTATTATGCTGTAGCTTTAAGCAAAGGGTAATTTTGAATAGAAAAATAATACGGACTAAACAATGGCTAAATTTGATTTGTTTTGGAAGAGTTAAGTTTTCAATAGTTTAATTGATTGGTGACTTTGGTACAATGACCGAACGGCTCACCCATTCGAATGAACTATAAAGGGTTATTTAAGTCGCGCATGACAGTCACAATGAATGGATGTCTAAGGTTATGCGCTTTGCTTACACTGTCCTCTCCCCTCTGTGAAGTTCGAATGGAGCTACTTAGTAAGCCATATAATGTACAAGCTCATCTTAAGGGAGAATTAGTTTTAATTCCATGCGCTACTTCACTTACGTGGTATTACCAAACACTAAGTGTTTACACTTATGCAAAAGTACGGTATAATGGATGATAATTAACACTAAATTCCTTGATTGGTGAACCCAATACCTCAATCAAAACTTTGATAATTTGATCTTTATGAATTGGTGATAAAAAGTTTTTATTAAAAAAATTATGCTACAAGATGAATGCATGACATCTTTGTACATATTTGATTTGACCACATAAATCAAAACTAGTACCCTTTTAAATTAAGGTATATGCCATCTAATTAAAAGGAACACTTGAAGTTGCAATTTAAGTCATGAGAGTACTTGGCTAGATTGTGATGGAGAGGTAAATCTCTATGTTAAGTGAGACCTTACATGGACATATTTGCAGTTCTTTAAGTTAGACACTTAAGTTGAGTAGGAAGTGAGATCTTTGACTCAATGGCATAAGATGGGATAAAACATGTTTATATTTGCAATAGCGTTGGAAAATATAAATCCCATAATGATCTAGGAATTGGAAATTGGTTGCCAATTATTGTTCAATGATTACCCTATTATGTGCTTTCGTTACTAGCAGATCAACTGATGTAATGGAACTTCGATAATTTGGATCCTAGTTTTCGAGAAAATTCTATGGTTATATGAATATTACCTTGGGTATTTTATTTTCTTGAAAAGTTTAATTATCGAAAATACTAAAATTGAATTTTGCTAATTCTTTAAATGTATTAATGCAACAGTAAACCGTAAACGAAGTTATTCCGTATTTGTGTAAATTGATCTACACCTGTAAGGGTTTTTGGTAGAGTCAACCTTACTAAAAGAATAAACCTAGTCCTCTTTTCATAAGAAAAGAGTGAGATTCAATCCTATTCCTTTTCATGAATGAAGAAAGGTATGATAGGACATTTAGAATTGTCTAAATTCTAAATACATAACTCGTAAGCAAATTTTAATAGTTAAGAAAATTGCATATGTTCCGAGTTATTAAATTAGAAGCTAGACTAATTATCAGATAATTGGTAAAATACAAACTAGCATATTTTATCTAGTTGTTTTGTTTTGACCATTTAAAAGTACTACTTACAATTGTTGGAATAGTAGAACTATTAAGAAAGAAATTGCATGCCCAATTTTTCAAGTTAATAGCATTGATGGATAATTCATCATCTACATAGTAGAATACATTCTTTTAAGTACATTTGTAATTGTTATGTATGGACTTTCTCAAAGGTGTAGAGAAGTAAATAGAACACTATTTTCTTTCATTGGTTAATGAAACACTTGCAATGTTGTCAAATCCAATGGAGTATTGTTCTTATTGAATAAGGAATTAATGTAATGATCTCTTATTCAGTGGGAGTTACAAGCTTTGTCATCTTGGTAGTAACCCATATTATCTCTAGAATGTCTTAAGATAATTACTTTCCACTTGTAGACACTTATGTTTTCAAGGATAGTCATGTACGCTTCCTTATTAGACAATGAAGTGGTTCTACATCTACTAGTTATGCTAATATCAATGACACAATCATATTAGTCACATAAACAAACATATGTCGTGTTGTTTATCTGATACATGATGTTGTTCAATGCACAAGTGGGAGAAATCTATATTGTGTGCAAGGGACAACATATAGGTATATGATTTAATGGATTCTCTTGACTGCAAGGTAAGAGACCAACATTCTAATATAACTTGTACATATCTAATTCAAGAAACACTTGGTGTTGCAATTTACGTCATGTGAGAACTTGGCTAGATTGTAACAACAAAGTAAATCTCTATGTAAAGTGAGATCTTGCATGGACATATTTGCAATTTCTAAATTAGACAAGTATTTAGAACATGTGTCAAAATGATATATAAGATTACTTTAAATTAAATATTTATGTATTATTAGAATGACATAAATGAACTAATCTAATACTACTTCAATTTGTTTATTTATGTATTTTGGAATGACATAAATGAAAAATAATGTAGCCCTACATTATTGTGAAGTAAAAATAAATTAACTTGAAATTACTATTGAAACCAAGAGTTGTGTTCATAATTACTTTAGTTAAACATGTTTATGATTCATTGTAAAGACATAAACATAAAGTCTTTTAAGACTTATAATAAAGTAAGACGTTAACTTGTTATGTTTTTTAATTAAGACATATACATGTAGTCATTGAGTTGATCAATGATTTATAACGTATAATGGGATTATAACAGTTTATGTTTCTTGTTGAAACATGGATATGAAGTGACTTGGTTAAAAGGTACTTGTGTTATAAAGCATGCAATTGGATTGGAAAGTCTATATACCATTAAGTTGACTTAGTTGGTAAATAGGTAAGCCAAAAGGAATATGTTTATCTTATATATTGTTGGATTGTCTTACAATATTAAATTCTAATGAATACCACAAGTTGATGGTATGTTTAGTTAGGAGAATCAAACTCTATTTGATTTGTTTGATTTATGATAACCATAACTTCTTTCTTAAATAGTAACAAGGTTAGAAATTGAGTATGGATTGAATATACTCAATATGACTCCAACCTAGAAGATTAATAAAAACACCATTTTATTATGGAATGTGATGAATCACATTAAGTTTTAAAATTGAAGATTCTGAATTTGTTAAACTATTTATTAATAGGTTATTAACAAAGTAAAGTCATGAATTATCAATGTGTATTTGTAATGTCCCCAAAAGAGAACAATATAGTTTTGCTCTAATTGCTAAGTATATATAGATAGTCTATATATTACAAAAGGCAAGTGGGAGTTTTTTTTTTTTATCTTGAAAGATAAAATTACAAGATACATAATCTTCTAAAACACACTAGTAAATATCATGATGAGGTTAGACATGTAAATGATAAACCTCATAATGATGGAATTTTCATTCACAAATCTGCAAGGATATCTCGATATTTGACATATATGCTCGAGAAATATGAGTTACAGATTCTAGTAAACCCGATAATCATTATGATGGATTACCAAATATTGGGTAAATTACTTATACTATGAATGTTAAAGATGCTGTCCATAAAGATAATCAATTTTGGAAATTTTGTTTATTTTAATAGTTAGACTAGAGAATGGAAATGAGTTTCTTCAAAGAGATGAAAACCCTAGTAGTTTGAATTTCTATGTAGAAATCATATGGACAATATTGTACACTTATTTAATGCATGTTTATGACAAGATTATTAATCATACTTAAGCAATTAATTGTGATTGAATATTCTTTCTAGACACATTAAATATATAAAGATAATAATGGTCATACTTGTTTTCATTAATATGAAATATGACAATGAAATATCAAAACTATTTCTTGAGAAATTACTTGGCGAGGACGGCAAGTAATTGAAAGGTTTTGAATTCATAATTTGAAAGTGTACGAAAGTGCAAATAATTCATGAATGGATAAATGCATGCATCTATGAAATTATTCTTATGTTTAATTATTAAATCTTAGTTTTGATTTATAATTGAAATAAGATAAATTTTAAGTATTCCTGAAAGCTAGTTGGAGTATTATGTTAAGGTTTTAAATCTTATATGTTGTATAACATATAGGAAGTAACATTCCTTGTAAGCTAAAATGTTAAGTCTTAGATTGGAATGAAACTTCATTTATAAGATTTAAGAATTAAAACATACAACCTTGGAATATATGTTTATTATTAATAAACATGTGCAGTGAAATAAATGATTCTAATAAAACATGATATATCATTTGGGAAATGGATAAATATTTTTTGACAAGATAGAACGTGAATGAATTCTAAGTTTGACCTGTAGATTCATCATGTACATCATGTAGTGTATTCAAATTGTTGTATCAATCTTAAATGATAGATGATTTGACAACATTGATATCTAACTAAAGGTTATTAGATAACTTGTGTAATGAATATTCTAATAGAATTACATCCTCAAACCAGGAATTGCTCCTAGATTCTATAGATGAACAATATGTCAAATGTTGTGAAAATTGTCATCAGCTTTAAACTTGAAAGTTAGGAAAGCATCAAACATTACACAATGAGATATTAAAGTTTACGGAGTTTTAATAAGCATATTGTTGTTTGTATACAATGATTTGGTTTAATTGAGATGACACTCAATACTAGTCATGGTAGGATTTCATCCTTGTTAATGGCCATGTGAACTAGTTGTGCTACTAAGAGCACACTTGCATTATACATTAAAAGAATAAGAATACTTTAAACTTTAAAATGTTTGAAAGTTTAAATTGTCATAAATTGGTGATAGAGGATGTTTCACACTTTATGAATTATGAATTGTTGAATGCACACATACTGAGGACTTCATTAATTGAATTCTTGAAATAAGTATTCTCAAAAATTATGATAGATCAAGTTGGTTGATTTATGCCTTGTCAACAAGTATGATTGTCATTACATGAGGCATAATTCATCAGGAACTCAATCATTGATCTATTTGGTATTTGGATAATGGATGTTAAACAATTGTTATAATAAATCAAATACTTGGTATGTTTGATTTTATAATATATTGTATCCTATATTTGCATGTTTAATCCGTGAATAAATTTATTTATTCTAAATCGTCCGTGTCAATTAATGATATGGGAGTATCATTAAACTAAGACAAATCCGAGAGATATGGTAGAATATACTTGAAAGTATATTGATGAGAATGCATACCAATTTGGAGATGATATTAATTGAATATGAGACTTATCCCAACACATAATTTACTTTGGATATTGTTATAAGTAAATTATGAATAGTTATCCCTAACTTGAGATACCGTGAGATAAGTGTCATGAATGTAGTGCATTTCTCATGGAACAATTAACGCTTAAATGGCTGGTAGTCATAAGGTTGTTTCCACTGGAGTGTTGCAAAGTTTGCAGTTATTCTCGTAGAGATGTGAATTTGTTCCTTCAAATTTATTTCGAGTTTAATCGCCTTCTTCTGTGGGTTGACAAGATGTTTGTGTACACACCCAAAATCTCCCAAATATGTTTAGAAGATTTGGTAATCTTGTTCAATCACTAATAACGAAAACAGAATGGTTGAATAAAGAATGACTTAATTCCATATCTTTATTTAACATAGTATTAGAAACAAAAGGATAATAATAATGAGAAATCATTAAAAGGTTATTCCAGGAGACCTTACTCGAAATGCTAAGGCATCGAAGTGTTGTCAAGGACGCTAACCGAATATGTGATCACTCTACAAGATACGCCCAAGTGGGGACATTTGGTTAATGGACAAAATATTAATAGATGTGTGTTAGATCGAACTAGAGACCATTCTTTGGATCACACGCGTTGTATGAGATTTAATTATATTAAGTCACTAAATATTTATATGGTCGAATCCAAGAAAATGGGGTTGAGTGTGGTTGTTCAGCTAAACTTAAAGAGGCTTTTGATGATCATTTGGACAAGATTTAATCTATATAAATACATCTATTCTTTAGGTCTCATTCGATTGTAAGATATAACACACGACCCACAACCCTTTATTTAGATATTATATATATCTGAAATTACGTGATCTGTCAGTGGATATCATAGATATGATGCCATGCATGCAAATTCTATATGCATGTGCATGCAAGCATGATATTCTTGTTCTTCTGTCTTCATTAAATTGATAGATCGACGACTGATTAATATATAAGGGTTCGACCTGTTTGTTTTAATACAAAGACAAACCTTGTTTGGTTTTTGTGCTTTTATTCATTTGACTTGAACAAGATCTAATTAAATCGCTAACAATACGCTACGTGATGATGATCGTAGTAATCCTACTTTGGATTTTGGTGATTTACACTATTCGACTTTATTAAGTCGATTAGCACTCAAACCCTAATTAGGGTTCATCCTAATCAAGTTTCAAGGATTTGATTCTTTGTTAGAACTAATCATAGATGTACGCATACTTTATTCTTTAGTTAATTAATTATTCATTATATGTTCCTCTACGCTTCCGCACTTACTTTGATGTTTATTGTTTATATTTATGATTAGTCATGTTATATAATTCCAACAAATAGCACACGCACATATGATTTTCCATGAGCATCAGCGAGGGCTGTTTATCAGAATAAACCAGGGCTCTTCAAAATACATACAAAAATAAATCAAGCTCGGATTAATCACTAGATATCACCATCACTGTGTAAATGCAACAGGACATTGATAAACTCACTAACGGAATATAAGGTAAATATCACAAGAAAACCATCCAAAAATAAGGCAACCATTTATTTAGTCAATAAGGAAAAAAAAAAAAAAAAAAAAAAGCAAACAATATAAGCTCAAATCACATCATTTTTCACTCCAGCTGATTGCTCCTATCTAAACAAGGCTTTCCTGATAGATATATGAAGAATAAATAAAGAATCCAAACGGAAATCCCATACACTGTATACGGATACTAATCTCTTTGAATTTCTTCTTTTCAAGATCATACAGCAAAAACCCGTCATGGTTTACTTCCAACAGCACTACCTTACCATTGTTCAAACAAATGAGAGGCCTAACACAGGGCATATACCTCATACCCGAGATTGCTAGCAACTTCCTCCATGATTCCTTTACTCCATACTTTTCCATCACCCAAATGTCCACATAATCATCATGTTGAGGAATACCAACCATACAAAGACATCCTCCTAACAATCCTACATCTATCGACATATAATAAAGTGGAGGATAATCAGGCTGTGGCACCAAACGGAAGCTATGACTAGCAAGGTCAAAAGCAACTATTACTAGGTGATTCAAATCTTGATCGTCTTTTCTTGCTACACTCCAATGGATCGCACCACGGACGCACACACTATGTGACATTGGAGCATCACAATACACACGGTGAAAACACTCAGGAAAATCCTACTCCACATTTTGCCAAACATTCGATTTTAGACTGTAAACAAGAACTTTATAATCACATGAGCCCCGTCCTGATGCACTAAACTGTAACAACCTAACCACCTTGTAGTCATCATTGGCATTATCATAACCTAATGTATCTACGATAAGATATTTTTCGGTATGAGGTGGATAGTGTATCGGCATTGTGGGTATCAATTTATGTTTTCGGGTTGACGGGTTCCACAATGAAAGTTCTTGATTGGATTCTCCCCAAGATAAACATATTAAGCCATTACAAGAACCGAGATCTCGAGGGAAGAACCCAGTGAGATTGAAAGGAGGTTCCACCTTAACAAAAGTTGGATGTGAATTCAAAGATAAGGAATGAGAGGATATTATGGAATAATGGTGTCTCAAAAAAGTGAGAACTTTGTATGTTCCTTTGGATTGATTCAAATGAATTTTGACAAAACCTGGGCTATCAATTAGCTCACGCCAATCTTTGGAAACAGACCTGCATCTTAGCAGAGTCTTCACTGGCAAGCGAGAGAGAATTTCTAGGAATGGAGGTGGTTCATCGGACATTGTTGTTAGGGAACAGGGGTTCTGATTTGACAGAGGAGGTGAATATGTTGTGCTTATATAGAATACAAATGGTAAGAACAGCCAAACAATCAATTTCCGGATAAGATCAAAATAATTGCACTTCTACGGATTACCAAATTATAATCACGACCACTTTTATTAAATCGATATTATGTAACGGAAATGCTCTTAATTTTACTTATAAAAACTAAATGCTAACGATTCACTCATAATGACACACGACCGATCTTTGACTCTGAGAAAAACCCCAAGTCTAGACTTGGAAATGAGCTTAATTCAAGGCCTTATCTCTACAAGCTCACCAAGTGGGCTTACTTCTAACTAGTTCAACTAAATGTGGACCCTCGACGACTAAGTCAACCAAAAGAGCAACACAAGAGATGGGTGGGGGAGGGAATAGAGAGAGAGATATTTGAACAAAATGGGTACAATTAAACCACTGAGGGGCCTAGTGGCAAAAAGGCTTGCGACTATCACACTAAAATGTGTGAGGTCTCAAGTTCAATTCACCTTCTGAAAAGGGAGGTCTTTACCTAGTTTGAGTGTCAGAGCAATGAGTTCAAACCCTATGAATTAGTCGGTCAAAAGTTCGGTAACCATGGTTAACCAAAAAAAATGGGTACAATTTGCGTTTTAAGGCAGACATGAAGACACCCTATAGACATCAGATCACTAATCTGAATCGATTCCTTAAATTATATTCTATAATTTCACCCAAAATTTTCTTACCTAACATATATCAAAATTCATGAATGTCTTGTATAATAAATTGAATCAAAACTTATGTTGGTACTCTCTGGAGATGTAATAGACAACTAACAGGACAGCACAAAGCAGTATATTATTAAATATACATGTTAAATAAGAAAATGAGATTATTATGCTACACCCGTATCTCTACAAACTCAGTGTGTGGCCTTAGTAATCTAAAAAAGGACCCGAATCTTAGATGTGCAATGCTTGGTAAAGCTTACATTAGTGAACCAAAATTATTGCATCTGTTGAACCTTTTTCCTTCAGTATAGCCTAACGACCCTATACATGACTGATAAAAACATAGAATGGTCAGTTTCAGTTCTTTATGAGGGACTCCCATAACTAGAGGTGGCAGTTATGAACCATTTACTTGGGAATGGGTGCTTTATTTCAAGCAAATAAAATAAAAATGTAATTAACTCAAAGGGAAACTGGTAAGATGTTTCAAAGGTTGCCCAAAATGTATTTTAATTTTAAAGCATTAAACCTCCTAGATTATTTAATTAAAAAAGTTCAGATAATTATGTTATTAACATAGCTAATTAGCCATTGTAATCATATTTGAGACAAGTGAACCTGACCCATACAAAAATGTACCCGTTTTGACCCTTTACATACCTTCAGATAAGTCTCAAGATTAAGAAATATTACTAGCATAGTTGATAAATATGATCATGGGAAAGACTGGCCTGTGGACTGCTTAAAACAAACCTTTTTCCAGTAATTATGAACATGGATAGTAATCATTGATTGCTAAAACAATCAATTATTCATTTAATTATATCAGAGGATAACTCTTCCGTTAAACAGTCTAAAAGTTAGAAGAACTGACTTATACATGGAGACAGAAGACAAATAATAGCTGCACATATATTATACAGTAAAATCTTTTAGCAGTACGCGCTGTAAAGAAGTCATACCTACAACACTACACAATAGCAATAAAGAAACCGAATCTATTAAAACATATAGGAGAGCAAAATATATGATAATACATTTAATGGAAGAAAATAACGCTTAGGCACTTGCAGAACCAAAATTACCATTATAAAACAGCATCTGTGAAAATTGCTCAAAACCTCCAATTTTTTGATAACTTTATTACAGAAAATAAAAGGTCAGAGAGAGGAATTAGTGTGTGAGAATAACGATTTACTAATTCTTCAAGAACTACAGCACAAGTGAAGCCAGAATAAGACTAGATTTTGCTTGATGTGGCAAGATGGATAATAGGTCAAGACACGTTCAGGTTGAAACAGGTTGACCCCGCAAATACTTTTTCCAGTTTAATATTTTTATTTTTAGTGTGCTAAATGAACATTAAAAATACAAGAATAAATTGTTACAGTTATAATCTAAATGATTTAGAAGGTTGCATGCATTCGATCTTTAACCAGTTTGACATGTTTGAGCTAAAGCATAACCCCAAATGGATGCATTAATAAGTAAATGGGTCACAAATAGTCACACACACATATGATTTTCCAAGAGCATCAGCGAGGGCTGGTTATCAGAATAAGCCAGGGCTCTTCAAAATACATACAAAAATAAATCAAGCTAAGATTAATCACTAGATATCACCATCACTGTGTAAATGCAAAAGGACTTTAATAAACTCAGTAACCAAATATAAGTTAAAAAAATGTCACAAGAAAACCATCCATAAATAAGGCAAACATTTATTTAGTCAACAAGAGGGGGAAAAAAGGCAAACAAAAAATAAGCTCAAATCACATCATTTTTCACTCCAGCTGATTGCTCCTATCTAAACAAGGCTTTCCTGATAGATATATGAAGAATAAGTAAAGAATCCAAATGGAAATCCTGTATGCGGTTTACCAATACTAATCTCTTTGGATTTCTTCTTTTCAAGATCATAAAGCAAAAACCCGTCATGGTTTACTTCCAACAGCACTACCTTACCATTGTTCAAACTAACGAGAGGCCTAACACAGGGCATATAACTGATATCCGAGATTGCTAGCAACTTCCTCCATGATTCCTTTACTCCATACTTCTCCATGACCCAAATGTCCACATAATCTATATTATGTTCAGGAATACCAACCATACAAAGACACCCTCCTAACAATCCCACATCTATCGACATATAATAGTGTGGAGGATAATCAGGCTGTGGCACCAAACGGAAGCTTTGACTAGCAAGGTCAAAAGCAACTATTAAAAAAGAATTCAAATCCTGATCGTCTTTTCTTATTACACTCTAATGGATCGCACCACGGACATACACACTATGTGACACTGGAGCATTACAACACACACGGTGAAAACAGTAAGGAAAATCCTGCTCCACAATTTGCCAAACATTTAATTTGAGACTGTAAACAAGAACTTTATAATCATATGAGCCTCGTTCAGATGCACTAAACTGTAACAACCTAACCACCTTGTAGTCATCATTGGCATTATCATAACCTAATGTATCTACGATAAGATTATTTTCGGTATGAGGTGGATAGTGTATCGGCATTGTGGGTATCAATTTATGCTTTTGGGTTGACGGGTTCCACAATGAAAGTTCTTGATTGGATTCTCCCCAAGATAAACATATTAAGCCATTACAAGAACCGAGATCTCGAGGGAAAAACCCAGTGAGATTGAAAGGAGGTTCCACCTTAAGAAAAGTTGGACGTGAATTCAAAGATAAGGAATGAGAGGATATTATCGAATCATGGTGTCTCAAAAAAGTGAGAACTTTGTATGTTCCTTTGGATTGATTCAAATGAATTTTGACAAAATCTGGGCTATCAATTAGCTCACGCCAATCTTTGGAAACAGACCTACATCTTAGCAGAGTCTTCACTGGCAAGCGAGAGAGAATTTCTAGTAATAGAGGTGGTTCGTCGGACATTGTTGTGAGAAAATAGGAGTTTTGATTTGACAGAGGAGGTGAATATTCGAGCAAAATGGGTACAATTAAATGACTAAGGGGCCTAGCGGCAAAAAGGCTTGTGACTATCACACTAAAATGTGTCAGGTCTCAAGTTCAATTCCTGTTAGGTGCAAACAACCTAAAGTGGTCACGTCAACCTTCTAAAAAGGGAGGTCTTTACCTGGTTTGAGTGCCTGAGGCAGTGAGTTCAAACCCCGCAAATTATATTATTTAATTATAAAATATACATATTATATAAGATAAAAAAGTTTATTAACCTTGAAGTAACTCATACTCCTGTGTGACCAGGAAAGGTACATAGTTGAGTTTTCGTGTACAGGGGTTCTCTCTCCTCACATACAGAATTCACAATCCTATTTGCACAAGGATAACTCATAATGTGGTTTTCACCTCTATGTAACAAAACTGAATGTGCACAAAATCTACAGTAAACGATGCCTAAGAGAGAGATTCAAAAGGTAAGACGGAATACAACAATTTACACAGTTATCTATATAGTTGAGAGTGCAAACTTTTATACTTTAGAACCTGTGATCGAAGCTTGATTCAGAAGGAAACACATCTTGAAAGCTTACACTCAACAAGCCAATTAAGATCGCCTGCAAGAAAAAGAAACAACTTATCTGAGATTGGGGGATAATCATCTAGTTACAAAAAGTAAAAAAAAAAAAAAGAAAGAAAAAAAAAGAAACCTAAACAACAGACACATTCACACATAAGTAAAAAAACATTCCATTACCAATACTCAAGTGGGAATACAGATATCAGTCAAGCATATAATAGACTTCCGTTATGAAGGCATCCACTATGACAAGTTTATCAAGACGTTTATAAAAACTTGTTCAAGAAAAACATGTATAAAAAAACCAAATGGTCTACAAATTGTGCTCGACTTATATCATAGTGAAGTAGGTTTCTTAAATGAAAATGTTTATGGATCGTAACATGGTATGAAATGCAACTATATTAACCTTTATAAAGGTTTATCTTAGTAGATACTATTGAAGGTAAATTAGTAAAATGGGCAATGCTGATCTTGCATAATCAGAATAGGAGATGATGGTATTTTTATGATTCAAATAAGTAACCGTTTATATCTATAATTAGATAACGTTATAAGAATTGGAAATAATAAGAGAGATTTACATACCACTGGTACAAATTCCAAATATGAGCATATACATGAAAATCAAAAACTTCAGATCCCCATTTGTTTCATCCACAAGGACCACTTGAGCGCCTCCAAAATCATATCGTTCTTTTGCATAGCAGAAATCAAATTAGTATATGTTAATCTATCAGGCTCTATGCCATTTTGTCTCATTTCTCTAACCAAATCCACCGCATCTTCAACCATACCCGCGATTCCGTAAGCCTTAATCAAAGAATTATACCCGCATAAATCCGGCTTCATCCCTGATTCCTTAAGTTCCATTAGCACATCACCAACTTCTTCAATCCATCCTTTTTCACCATACATATTAATCATAATATTAAACGTATAATGATCCGAACGACAATTTGATTCCTTCATTCTCAAAAGTACGTTTTTAAACTTTTCCATTTCACCCGCTTTCCCATATGCATCCAACATACAATTATATGCTTCAAGTGAAACAGAAAACCCATTCAATTTCATTCTTTTAGCAACCGAAGCCATATTCCTTAAATCTTTACCTTTACCATAAGCAGCCACAATAGTATTGTAAGAAACAACATCAACACAACCTTGTTTTTTAGCCATCCAAAACACTTGTCTCACCTTTTTAAAAAGCCCGGATTTCCCATAAACATCAAGCATTACATTGAACGTTATGGTATTAGGTGAAAACCCATGTTTAATCATATCATTAAAAAGCCTAGAAAGCTCATCAACAGGCAATGCGCGGGCACAGCAATTTATAACACAATTGTACATTTCTTGATCCCAAGAAAGACCAGCCTTCAAAATTTTGTAGTATAAATCAGCCAACTTATTTACCATCCCCAATCTTTGATATATACGAAGCATATCCCGAAATAAGTATATGTCTGGAACAATATCCTTTTGTTTTTCCATTACTTCCAAAACCGAGCATGCATCATTTAACGATCCTGATTTCACATACATCCTTACTACTATGCTAAAGGCTATTAGATCCAAAGCAATATCTTTTGACTTTAGCTTTAGATATAGGGATTCGGCTTCACTAAACTGATTCAAACAACTATAAATATCGATCATGGTGCAAGTGATATGTAGGTTAGGCTTGTCACGTTTCGGCATAGATGTGTATATCTTGATAGAATTATCTAGACGACCCAACTCCTTACATGTACAAATTAACAAATGATATAAACTATCTTCAAACACTTTATCTTTCCACTTTTTTATCCTTAGAACTTCGATTGCATCATCTACCAAAGAGTGTTTCACATACGCCATAACAAGAATCGAACATGATGTTTGGTTATTCAAAACATGATTGTACAGCAAACCTTTCACGACAAAAGGGACTTTTTCAAACCTTTCCGCCTTCTCATATGCTTGTGATACGATACTAAGAATTGACGACAACTGGCATCCGATCATCATCATATCGTTGATGGTTCTAACAGCACCTTCTTCGTCTCCATGTTTGGCTTGCAGATTAATCATCGTAAACAAATTTGACGAGTTCGGTTTAAAACCTAATCTATTCATTTCCTTATAATACCACTCCGCCTTGTTTAACTCATGTACTCGACCCCAACCTTCAACCATGGTTCTATAAGTACTTTCGTCAGGCTCCAAACCAGCCGACACGAGATTTTGAAAAATTCTTTCGGCATCCTTCATGTTCGAGGCTTTACCATATCCGGTTATAAGCGTATTGTACGCAACTATATGAGGAGCGAATCCGGCTTCATGCATCGAAACCAACGCCTTCTCGGCCTCGTCTAATTTCCCACTTTGACTATACACATTAAGCAAAACCAACCAATTTTCTCGATTCAAAACCACCTTATCCTCCCTCAAAAACCCGATAATCCCCTCCGCTTTCTCATACAACCCTATCCGCGTATACATTGTAATCATAGCCGAATACGCACTATTACACACAATCCCAAACCTCCTCATCTCCGAAAACGCAAACGCCGCATCACCAACATCCGCACCCGCCTTCTGATAAAGACTCATAACCATACCAAACGTAGCTACATTCGGCTCAACACCTCTCTCCAACATCATCTTAAACCACTTCTTCCCAACTCCCACATTCCCCCTCTTACAACACGCGTAAATCAACGTATTAAAAACATGAAAACCAACTTCACACCCCGACTCATTCTCCATTTCAGAATCAACTTCTCCGCCCCGTCCCAATCTTGCCTCCTTCCCAAAACCCTCAACGCCAGCTTATAACCACTCACATTCCTCACCAACTTCCCGTTCACCCTCATCCACTCAAAAAGCCTCATCACCTCATCATCACGCCCATCGTTCTCCATCTTCTCCAATACTACATTACACCGTCCTACACTCGACTCAACCTCAACTCCAAACACACAATCATCTCCTCCACCACTACTAATCCTATCATCCAACGCTACATTTTCAGCTTCAACGTTATCTACGATTTTTACCATTTGCGCGTCTTTTGGTGTGGTTTTCATGCCGTCTAACCGCGTCCATATGTTTCTTCGCCGTTTGGACTTAGTGTTATATAACTTAGGGGTTTGTAATTCAATAGGTCTGTCTATGTAATCAGTGTCTAATTTGGAAGCCCTAGGTATGCTAAATGAGGCGATAAGTGTGCGGTCGGATAAGCGGAGTACGGAATTAGGTTTTTTGGAGTTGTGAGTGTCTAAATGAGCATAGCATTTACTAATTGAACAAGACATGATGGTAATAAAATATTAAAAAAAAAAAAAAAAAGTGAGATGACTTACTAGAGAAGATGATGATGATGAAAATAGCAATGGGGATTGAATTGATGATTTTTGTGTGAGTGAAAGAGTGTGAGTGGTTTTTTTTTGGGGTAATTTGGGAGGGATAATGGAAGGAAAGGTAACCGCAAATTTGTTTTTTGGTTGAACGGATATATACATTTTTTGCCAACTACCAAACAAATTTATGAAATGTCAATAACGGTTGTTGTAACACTTTCTCAAAAAAAGGCAAAAACCTTACAAAAATTTCACTACGACGCTGGTCAACGATTGCTACTACGGATATCCCAACAAATCTTCACATTTATGTCTACAACATGTAGCTTTTGTGGTGAGATGATGATTTGTTTTTAGTGAGAAAATTCGTATGGATCCCATAAGAAAAAAATCGAATCAGCGCGATAACATCAGTAATGAAGTGAGTGATTTTTGTGGGTTTTTATTGCGACAGATCAAGGCAAATCGAAAAAGTGTATGTTATTGGCATTTTTGCTAAATGCGTGAATTTTCGATAGTTGATCGGTTGATTTTTCAAAAATAGCTTGTAATTGATCAAGGCGAGACTATAAATCGTGATTAAAACAAGTTAGATTGGCATGAGATTTGCTAAATGGGTTTCCGGCAAGTGACCATTTTCGACTTTGTTGAACGGTTGACAATTTATTGACCTATTGACATAATCGATCATTAATCTACTGTAGGTCTTTTTCTGCAACACTGCAAAAAAGATAAAACTATTTTTTGTTATTTTGTAATCAAGGTTTTTAAAAATGAACCGAATGACCAATCATTTTCACGGTTCAATCGATTCGGTTTTTGATAATAGTTGTTTTCTCGTTAGATTTGAAACTTTCAAGAAACGTTTCAAGGTTTACAACAAGATTTAGAGCCTTTTTATTTTTATTTATGGAATAAGTGGCTCATAAGTATCATGGGTTCACGTCTGGTTTATCCACTGAATAGGAAAGTGTTAGTATTTCTTGCTCTAGTGGTACAGAAGGAATAATAGAAGTTAGTGGACTCTATTAAAAAAATATTATTAAATAAGTGGGACCTATTATGTCCTTAGCTAACAGGGAAAAGAAACACACCCTTAAAGGTTTTAGGCAAGATTTAAGAGATTTTCGTGAAGTTTTGACCGGTTTTGGCAAGTTGTAGGTTTCCCGTCATCTTTCCCGACGTTAAAACCGGTTTCCGATCCAGCTTTTTGCGATTCAAGATGATTCATTCACACCCGTTTCACCCGGGTTTAAAATACCGGCCCGCCACCCGCTATGAAAATACCTCTTGTAACATATTAGCTACAAAATTCTCCATTATTATTGAGTCGGGTTACCGGATCAAGTTATTTCTGTTAACATTATTGAGGAAGAGAGTTTTTGACTTAGATGTATGCGGTATAACTTGGTCCACATGATAATTCTAATCGTTTCCTTATCCACCCTCGACATGTATACCAAATGAGTTTTGAACCCGAAACCTCTTTTAAAAACATGACTTACCACTAGATCTTTTAAAAACATGACTTACCACTAGATCACCTTAAAAGATGGTTAAATACACCACTTGATAACAAATTACCCAAATTTTGATTGTAACAATCTTTATTAATCAATTGTCTATAAATTTAATTTGATGATGAATATTAGGAAAAAGGGACAAAGGACTAACTGATTTCTAGTGATGCTTAATAATATACACATCAATCTAAACCAAACTCAACTTCTCAGTTAACCTCAGTTCATTTGGTTATGTATGCCTTGCATTCAGTTTAGGTTATGATTCATAATCTGAAAAGCATAAATATGGGCAAACTTTAAACCTCAAACGAAATGAAAAAATATACTAATGTCAATACTCACCCATTGGGGCATAAACACACCTCACGTTCATCACCTGTTCAACTCTTCTGCATATGTAAACACCTCTGAACTACAAATTTAAATTACAAATAAATCAAAATTGTTTATATGAAATATTCAGCACTCATTGCTATCTGATGTTTAGCCGGTTGAGGTTATGTGGTCATGGACTTGTTCCAAGTGGGCTTAGCCGAAATTGTTCTTTACACTCTTTTAAGTTATCAGGTTGCAAATATTGAATAAATTTGCAAATTTAGATCCAAATGCTTGTAAATGCTTCCTCAAGGGCTCGTTTTCTGCTTAGTTCCAAGCTCCACCCTCCAGCTTTACCGCCATATTCTGCTTTCAGTCTCATCATTTCTTCATCATCCATATGATATGCATGCAGGTCGTCACTGGCTCCCATTGGGACACGTTGTGTAGGTCGAGGTTGTGGAATTTGTCCTCCAGCAACTGCAGGGACATAACTCCCGTCTGAAGCTGATGCCCCAAATTGGGAGCTTGTGCCTGCGGTCTGTCATGGAATGAAAATGAATAAAGAGCTGAATAGGTTAAATTAAACAACAGAAACAAGAATCCCAAACTGTAAGTTATGTAAAGTTTAATTTAAAGCAGCACTCTAGGAGGTTAAGATATCACGGTAAATATCATAAAAGAGTACTCATAAATTCAATGCCTCTCCTTTGACATATGAATTGCTCGTACTTTCTAACTAGCTTAACATTATAAAAAATGATGCAATCTTTTTTATGGTTTCTATGTGCTTGCTTTTAATGCACCTAGACACCTGGTAGAAGAGGAGATTTATGCCAAGAGGATGGCTAAAAAGATTGGCAAAATTTGACAAATTAGCAACTAAGTGAGATCAAACTGACATGTAGACATCCACTTAATACTTATACGCAGATCATTTAGAGGCTGTTTGAAACCTTTTTTAGGCTAAAAGGCAAACGTCAGTGCTAAAAGGGAGACTGTATATATAAAGTGGATGTGAGGAGGAGAAAATAAACTGATAACAAGAAAAAATCGAATCCAATTGTCAGCACCCTCTTCATTAATCCCATTTATATGTAGATTTTAGATTCTAGTCATTTTCCTCAAGCTATTTTTCTTAATCTAAACCATGACCCTCTACCGACCCATGTTAAATCGCAACTTAATACCCTTGTGGATAGAACACTGTGTATCAGCAATGATACAGACATGATCATTCTACTTTAAAGTTCTATAACCAAAAGAATTAACCAAAAATATTCAGTGAGCATAAGATGTTGACTAACATATTAGTCAGATCAACTGATAAGTGATAACCTAAAGACACACACACCTCATTGCATCTTAATTGAACTAAGTAAACCAACTAGTCACGTACATTCACATATGCAATGCCATAGACATGCCTCAGACAATAAAAACGCAGAACTGCCTGTTGTTCCACTAACTCGGTGAGTTGGTTATGATAATATAGCAACCTTAATGAAAAAAGAAAGCAACACTGGGAGTTCTACTATCTAAATGTCAACAATCTTTGCAACATGTTCAAACTAGTGAAATGGCATCCTCGCTAAAAGAGATCATTTACGGGGCAGCAAGCACTTGCAAAGCTCGTTTTTTTAAGCTGCATTGCAAAGCCCATTTAATGAAACCAATTATCACCCATCCGCTCTCACATGTTTATTTTGCATGGATGTATTAACAAAGGATAGGATTCGGGGTTTGCTCTCTCTAAGTTCTAATTACCTAATTCACCACAGCTCTGATTGAGATCAAAAACCTGGTCAACTGTTTCGTGTTGGAACTCTTTAGATTGGTAAAGAGCATCAATCCACTATATACCATCAAAATGTGATGATTACTATCTACATGCTAAGGATTTAAAGCAATGTTAACCAGGACTCAAAACTAAATATTAGCAGGAACAGAAAAACTAACCATATCAACATCAGCCTGTGCAAGTTGCCCCTTGCTTGCTGCCAGTGCTGCTGCATATTCTTCAGCCTACGTGACCAAGAAGAATTAACCACTTAGTGAAACTCAAGATGACAAAGCACACCTATTTCTACCATTAACCATTTTACAAACCTTACGCGCTTGAGCATTCATTATTTGTTCTGCATTTTCTTTTTGGTAGCGTGCAATCTTTGCTTCGAGAGCAGGAACGTTATTTCCCTCAACCAAGTCTACAACTGAATAAAACAAATGCAAGTGAGAAAAACATTCCAAGTTTGGGTATCATAAAAGATAACTAGAAAATAACTTACTCATGTCCTCTACATCCTCTAAATAATCATTATACTCTCTTAATGATGAAAAATCCTCCACTCTTTTATTAAATCTGTGGAATCATAGAAAAGGAACGTTACACAAAATGAGGATTATCCCTAAGGTTTATCCCTGAAGTAAACATCAAATTGATGGCACATATAAGATACGAGATCAGAGGTGTATATGGATCTAAAATGTTGATGCAAATTACTAATGTCTACATCAAAATCACTGATAATGTTTTTACGAGTGCCTAAATTACCACCAGAGGTACACTGAATTTCTCACAATAAACAGCGATTTTTCATTAAGTCGTTCAAGTTGTTTCATCTTTTTTTCACATTGTACTTTCTCCTAATACAAATTCTAGATGTATACAGAAATTACATCTAGCTAAGACTTGAAACTTCCATCAAAATCCAAGAACAGTGCCTGTTTTTTGTTCGTCTATCTTTTCCCCAAATCCATAGAATAATAGAACAGAATCCATCAGAATAATCATGATTTGTAAACCTAACACCTACACCATAGTTTTATGCAGTGCATCCAATGCTCAATGCAGTCAGAAATCCCATTCGCAAGCTTAGAATCCATTTCTTTTAGATTAATAATCAACCTATTTTGTCATTTTAAATTAATTAGTATAGCTATCTAAAAACAGTTGAGTACAGAATTTATGTATATATGATACAAATAAATTCAATCAAAGCAAATTCAGTTACAAGCTACAACTCAAACCAATAGACTACATCCCTATCGCAAAACAGACACAAATTTCATCATATGACCCCGACCCTTTTAGACACATGCTCCCAAATGAACCATCTAGACCCAGACCCAGACCCATTTAGACCTGAAACCCGCTAACTCACGTGACCCGAACCGACCCTATCATTTTGCCACCTCTACTCAAATCAACAGGGGTGTTCAAAAAACCCGAGAAACCGACAAACCGACCCGAGCCATTCAATCTGAAACCAGAAAAACCCAAAAGCCAAAACCGAAGAACCCGACACCGAACCCGAAAAGACCCGCTTATCACAGTTCGGTTTCGATTTTTATTTTTAGACATTTATGGTTAACTGAACCGAACCGCGTATAATATACATGAATGTTTTAAACTAATATTCAAATAATTGTACAAGTATTGATTATACTATTGCACTACCTTTATTGTATAACGACTTTTTGGATCTAATGTAAGCATTTACTAAACACCTATGTGTGAAAATTGATTAATGTGATCCTTAACGTATAAACGTCGAATAAATATTTTTTTGTTAAATTTGTTATGTATGTTTATTTGAATTCAATTGTTGTGATGGAATAACTTTAATACTCTGTTTTACTTTAATCTATTCAATGCTATTTAATTTTACCAAAACTACATTTTACGTTCTATGTTATTGTTCGTACGGTTAAGCTCGATAAAACGTCTAAAATGGTTAATTGTGACCCGAACCGCGGGTACCCGCATGTCCGGTACTCCGGTTACCCTCCTAGTACGGTTCGGTTTCGGGTAATAAAATAAATTACCCGCCCCGCGATGGAAAGTTTAAATCTTCTAACTAACCGAACTGAACCGCCCCGTGAACACCCTTACAAATCAATATACTATTCAACGCAAACTTTGAAGCTAAATACATCGTAAATTAGACCTTAAACGCTAAACCCTACAACTGAATCAATAGGATTATATACACAATCTGCATGGTTAGACATCAAACCAATAAACTATCCAAGTATAACTCCTAAGCTTAAACATATGTGTTACTATATAAAGTAATAACACTAAAAAGTGAATAAATAGTATGATAATCTACCAAATCTGCAGCTATATTACAGACAGGTTGATTTCAAAAAATTACGACGTTATCTATACTACATATAAAGAGAAAACACATTTGCTCAAAACTTAAAAACTTAAGAAATGAGTAATGTTCTTAGATTAAAATTCTCCTACCTACAAAAGGCAATGCATTTAAATACATAATTACAATTTAAACCACTAGCTTTCTTCACTCTCGCTTACTCAACACCCCATATATACATTAAAAAAAATGCACACACAGATTGACGCTACTATACACTATCACCGCTATGCGTGGGTAATCGTCTAATATGAAGTGAAAACACGAAAAAACTGAAGTATAGCATAATATACACTCTACAGATTATATATCCCTAATTAAATTCACATCATAGAGCTATAATTCCGATGCATCGTTTTCCACAAATGACGCCCTAAATAAACTATAAACCCTATAATTGAATCAATAGGCTGTAAATTTCGGAAGGTTAAACAAATTAATTAACACAAACGACGTCGTTTTAGGATTGAATAAACTGTAAAAGCTAACAATAAGTGAATTGATAGGATATATAACTGGAGAATGAGATGATAATTATATACTTACATGTTGCCGATTCGTTTACGGATAGTCATCTCCTTAGCGAATGAGTTTGTATGTGAAGATACCACCATCTTTCTTTTTTACCAGCGGCGGCGCGTGGGGCGGAGCGCGTGGAGGAAGGTGTGTACCGTTGTTTAACTCAGTGACTGCAAACTCTGTGTCTCTTGAGTTTTGGGTTTATGTAATTATGATTTTTATAAACTACAGTAGATGAAAGTTGTCAAGGGTGCGTTTAGTTAGAAAACACTTTCATTTTCTATTTCTTGTTTTGTAGGAATAGGGAGGAGAGTTTTATTTCCACAAAACAATGGAAAATTTAGAAAACGCGTTTAGTTTGAGAAACATGTGTTTATGTTTTCCATTTTGCAAAACTAAAAAACATGTTTTAAGTGTTGTTGTTTTATCTCAATTCTATTCACCTTTGTAATATCATAAAAACATCTTCAAAACACAAAAACAAATATTTTAAACTAACAAACTAAATTATAAATTAACTAAAAAAATCTAATACGAGAAAATAAAGAATTAAAAAAGTAAAATATAACATCAAATAACATGAAAAAATCTTCGCGACTACAATTCATTATAAAACATTAAATTTGACATAAAGCAAAATTCCCTATTTCATCCGTTTTATACGTTTTTAACCGTTATGTTTTATCCACTTTTTTACGTTTTATATGTTTTTGAACAATTTTATACGTTTTATTAGAGGTGGTAAACGGGTCGGGTTGGTTGGCTTGGGTCATGGGTCATATATGTCATGTTTTAAAATGGGTCTAGCAGGTCATGGGAAAGATGGTTTGATTCGGTCGACCTCTTAAGTGTTTTATCCGTTTTTTTCGTTGTCGTTTTTTACTCTTTTCGTTTGTTTTTACGCTGTCCGCTTTTTATTGTTTTCCATTTTCGTGTTGTTATGTTTTAGTCTTTTTACGTTTTCGTGTTTTTCACGCTCGTCAGTTTTTACGTTTTCGCCCTTTTAATGTTTTGATACGATTTTTACGTTTTACCGTCTTTTACGCTTTCGTCAAGCGTTAAAACCTAAAAAAGCGTAGATGAAAACGTAAAAATTGACAACGTAAAGAATGATGAAAACATAAAAAATAGGCAAAATAAAACGTAAAGCGGACGAAGACGAAAATAGGGTAGAAAAAAAGGGTTAAAACATAAAAATCCGACAAAAAGTAAAAAGTGGACGGAAAGGTTAAAAAGCGCATTTAAAAACGTAAATAAATCGAATCTAAAACGTAAAAATCGGGCTAAAGCTTAAAAACGTGCAAAAACAGTGAAAAGCGTAAAAAATGAACGAAAACGGACGACAAGCGAAGGGTAAAACGTAAGAACGATCGAAAAGCGTAAAAAACGGAAAATGTAAAAAAACGGACGAAAACATAAAAAAAGACATAAACGTAAAAAATCGTTAGAAACGGTAAAAAACGTAAAAAATCGGATAAGCGTAAAAATGGACAAAAACGTTAAAGAACAAGCGAAAAGCGTAAAAATTCAACGTAATCATAAAAAATAGACGAAAACATAAAAGAACGAACGTAAAAATGGACTAATAAGGACGGCAACGTAAGAAGCGGATGAAAGCGTAAAAATTGGACGAAAACGTAAAAAGCGAAAAAGCGTAAAAAGTCGGGAAAAACGTAAAAAAGACAAAACGAAAATCGGACGGCTAAAACGTAAAAAAGATGAAAACGGACAAAAACGAAAAACGGATAAAAGCGTTTAAAACGGATAAAACCGACAAAACGTATAAAAACGGACAAAAACTAATTAGGGGTATTTTAAAGGAAAATAGGTGAAAACAAAAAAAAGTGTTTTCCACTTTTGTGTATTAAAGTTGGAAATAGGAATTTTGTGTTTTGTAGAGAATTTTATTGGAAAACACTAATTTGAACGCGATCTCTGTTTTCCTTGTTTTCCACAAAACATTTTGTGGAAAACAAGGGTGTTTTCCCTCAACTAAACGCACCCTAAATATTCTACAAATTATTTTAGGAAAATTCTATTCATAAATTAGTTGTACTCTCAAAGTAATCAACTAACCAAATATAACATCTAAAAATATAAGTTCATTTTAATTTTTTGAATCCAATTTTACTTTAAATATTTTTGTTTCTATTAGATAATACTTAATAACAATTATACAAATAAAAATACATTTAAAACTTAATTATTTATATATTTTACATCAATATATTTAAAATTAAAGTTAGATTAGAAAAGTCAAAATGTACTTCAATTTTTAGATGTGGGAGTACCTTTTATTGCATATTTATATTTAGTAAGGAAATGATTTATCATCGTATTTGTTGCGCCAAATTATCTTTCTACTCATATGATTTTGACAAGTGAAATAATAAATGGAATAATTGGGGCTTGCTTTGATGATGGGTAGGCTTGTTGTGCTTTGGCCTTTCTGCGGGCTTTCATCGAAACAGGACCATTTTGAGGACTTTCTTTGTGATGGTTCATGTAAGCTTGGGTCTTTCACTCGGGCCCTATAGGGTGGGGCACCCTGTGTGCCAATGCGTATAACTTGGGCTTTCTTAGCGTGGCTCATTTGACGGCTCAGTACATGGATGTCACGAGTCTATTGGCATAGAATATGAAATCTTTTTCACGTAAGTTGGTGTACAGGTTCATAAAGTCTGCAGCGATAAGCAGTAATTTGTTATACGGTCGTCGAGTTTGTTCAAACAAACAGCCTTTTTTGAGTATATTAGGTCTGACGTATTCGTGGGGCGAGATTCTTTTCTTAAGCTATAAATGAAGGCTCAAAAAGTGTCTTTATTAAAAGATAGAACCGGTACTTTACACATGTTATATTTTTATTTGGGTACCCGGGATGAGTATTAGCAATGTGCTCATTTATTAAACGAGCATTGATTGGGATGCCTAACTCGTATGCCTAATAACACGCCTAAACATATGTGTCAACATCCTATTAGGGACAGCAGGAGGACCCACTTCTTCTCAAACCAATAATTATTTGACACATCTATTAGTCACACAATTAGTCACACATTTTAGGCCTCCCAATCATTTTTCTTATTAAACATAGCTCTTAGGGTGCAAATAGCAATATTTATTATTCTTTCTAAAAAATTGTATACTTTTTATTTTATTTTATTGAGAAAATAAAGTAAACAAATTTGGATTCTTTCAGAGGGTTTAAATTAGTTGACAAACATGACTCGTGCATTTCTATTAAGGTGTTAGATGACCTAATCTCATGCAATGAGCATATGTTCAAGTGACAATTAGCCAGAAGTTGAGATTAAACTTATAGTAAAGTTATATCTTCGAAAGTCGTCCTTGACCGGTTCACTAGACATTTACAGTGACGAACGAGACTGAATAACTAGAGTCACTGAAAATAAATCACAATAAAGTTATGTAGTAACTGTTGGGTTTTACTAATCATAACAATTATAAAAACATGTAAACATCATCAAAGCATGCAGCGGAAGTAATAAGGAATAATATATGTAAGTAATTAACCAAATAAGAATATGCGTACCTTTTAGCGAATCAAGAAACCAAACGATAATGTGAACAAGGAACAAAACCCAAAACCCTAACTTAGGGTTTATATAAATTGACCCACAAAGAATCGACCACCACAAATCCCACAAACACAATTGTATTTGTTCTTCGTTCTTCAGACACGCATTTAATCGCGATTTGATGTGAAAAGCTAGGTTCTTGAATCACAATTAAAACCAAACACTTGTTTCTTGGTTTGGGAAATCGAAACCCTTGGGTGAGGGTTTGGAACAGATCGACCAAGCAAGAGGGAGGAGAGGAGAAAAGAAATTAGGTTTTCAAAGTGATCAAAGGTTAGAAGAATTATGAATACAAGGGATTGTATATATAGTTTCTCAAAACTTGGTGACCAAGAAAACTCTCACCTTGGGCTTTAGGAAGCCACGACCGGCCATGGAACCCAAGGAGGGGTTCCAGAATTTTCTTGTCCGCTAATTTCATCTCTAGTCCTCGTAGTTTACATTTAACGACCGTTAGTCAAACCTCGTTAAATATTAACTATCGTTAAGTTTTATTTCGCGACAAATAATTAATAATAATAACGTTTATATATATTGATTATTTTAACATCAACTCTCATACATAATGTGTGCAATCCCGAAGTCTCGAGTTCGAATCCGGTCATACGTATATTAAAATATCCATAAAACCTTTCAGTAACTTGAAGGTGTAGCTTAATGGTGATGGTTTGTGATTGTCAAGTAAGGAAGGACCCTGTTAATACAAATAAGCCGTAAAAACGTTTATTTATATTTTACGATCTTCTAATGTTTTGTCGATAACAAACGTAAAATCATTTTAACGAAACAAATAAAATACGTAAATTGTTTGAACTAATAGTTTCTAACATATTCACATTTTCACATAAAACACTAAAACAAGTATAAGTGATTTCATGATTTAATATTACATATGTACAACAACTAGTGTTTACATATTTTGGTAAAATATACACATAACTAGTATATAGTATATTGGGTAATATAAATGGGAAGAAACTTAAGTATCATAACCCATTGGGCAAATACATTGAATGTAGTTGGGTACAACCCAAAGCCCATGACCCATGGAGCTTGACCCATAACCCATTGCATAACATCATGCTTATATCATATATGGATAATATCCATAACCCATGGTTTTGACCCATACCCATGTGACTAGGTGCATTGCACTCAAAAGATACATTGTATCTAGCTAAAGACCCATGGATCAACCCATGACCCATGACCCATAACCAAAATACCCATGGGTAAAGGGGAGCGTCCCACGGATTCCTAGCTTTACGCTAGACGGATCCCTTGTGGAAGGGATCCGTGGGATCCGGGAACAAGAGAATTTTTCCTCTATAAATAGTGAGCCATTTCTTCATTGTTTCTCACCCTTTTCTAACATACTTTCCCCAAGAGTTAAAAACTCTCTAACCTCATATCCAAGAGATCTATGTTTGTAGTTTTGTTTTTGTGTGATCTTCCAGGTTCCTCTTAAAGGCAAGATCACCACCTTTGAAGTCGAGCAAGCTCAAGTCCATGAGTTGCCATGCTTCCTCATCATCAAGACTACTGAAGTCTTCTTGTTGATGATTGTTTTTCTTTTTTAAGAAGTGTTGAAGACATTAGTGAAAGGTGTCTCAAGTGTCAAGACGAAGATATTAGTAAAGGGTATCTATCGTCCATATCATAAGCACTTGTGGTAGGTGCTTAGAAGTCAAGACTAGAAGCATTAGTGAAGGGTGCTTAGAAGTCAAGACACAAGACATTAGTGAAGGGTGTCTTGAAGATCTAGTCAAAGGCATTAGTGAAAGGTGCCTTAGATGTACATTCGATATGGTGTGTTTCGATGTACAAGATAGATTAATACTAGATCCAAGGATATTGATATCCTTGATGATGTTGTAAAGGAGTAGATCTCCTTTGGGATTAGTCGTTGGTGTAGTGTTGGGTAGTAGTTCCTCCATTGCAATGGAACTAGGTGCTTAGCCTAGTACCTAATAAAGGGTAGGCGACGTTGTGTAGGTGTGGTTCACCTTGGTGTGAAAGAACCCGGTGGTTAGCCTAGCACCGTATAAAGGGTAGGCGACGTTGTGTAGGTGTGGTTTACCTTGGAGTGAAAGAACCCGATGGTTAGCCTAGCACCGGAAAAAGGGTAGGCGACGTTGTGAAGGCTTCTCTGCCATAAGGAGATTGGTGTAGTGTTTACGAACTCTCGAGTAGGTGACTCGGGGAGTGGAGTAGGGCAAGGAAGGTGTCCTTGTAGCCGAACCACTATAAATACTCGCGTTGTGGTTTTGTGCTTCTTACTCTTATCTTTCATTACATACCTTTATATGTTTGTTTATCAACATCCAACACACACATCCAAATAGATTGACATAAGTCGATCTAAATAGTTTAAAATGAATTTTAATTGGCAAAACTATTCAACCCCCCTTCTAGTTTTCCACAATTGGTATCCGAGCTTCGTTACCAAGTTTCTTGAAGTATATTGTACTTTAAAAACTTGATACGATCCGTGGTTAATTGAAAACTACAAAGAAAGTTTTTTTTAAAACAAACACCATGTCTTTTAAAACTATATGTTTGGATGTTGATTTGATAACAACATTTTCTTATTTACTTTTTCATTTAATTGCACGAATCTTCTTTGTCATGTTGATTAGTCAAAGCTCATACCCACCAAGCTATAGGAATCGCTTGGTAACAAGAATACCTTCCTTAAGAATGTATCTTAAAAGCAAAGGAGCGGGAATCGTCTAAGTGACATTTGTTGTGTCATTTGTAAAGACATTCCTAAGTGCGCTAGAGGTATGATTTTCTTTTTATTTTGCTTGGTAATTAAGTATGCCTATTTAGGTATTTATATGATTATCTTTTGTGCATATACATGTTTTACATGAAGCTTCATTAGGAAGCCTTTTTCTCACATACGTGTTATTTTTCTCGTCTAAAGTTGTGGTATATAAAAATTGTGTTTTATTTCTTTTAAATCCAATAATAAAACAAAACACAAATATCAAAAATTCCTCTTTTCCCATAAATACTCCCACCGTCGACCACTCTATCAAACCCCCACTTTTTCAAATCTTCCAATTTCAAAAATTTCCTCTCACTCAAAACTTCATCCTCCTTTTCATTTCATCTCAACCGAAACCAAGAAGGATCATCTTCAACATGGTTTATATCGCCCTCGTGCTCATCGCTTTAACACTCATCGCACTTGTGTTCCCTATGATGAAGTTCACTTACGGAGACATTTACTTTGTGTTGTTAATCTACATTGGGGTTATATACCCAATCCTTTGTATCATCCTTAGCATTGATATGAAATATTACTAATAATCTAAGTTTACCTAGGTTATTATCATAATGTGTTTATCATTTCTCTTTGTTTTATTTCTTTCTCTCGTGATATATTAGAAGTCATGTATGCATGTTAAAACAAAAATGTGGGCTAAAGCACATATCTTGATATAAAACTATGAGATATAAAAACCTATACTTTTCATCATAAAATCTGTTTCTGTAAGTACAGATCTACGGATCCCGGAAGATATACTAGCCGGATCCCTTTTGTCAAGGAACCGTGGGATCCGCCCTATGGAGAATAGTTTTTCATGCAAATTAAAAACCACTTTTCTTCTAAAAGTAATACTCCACTAGTATGTCAAAACCATGAGTGAGTTAAGTGTCTTTCTTGTTAAAAACCATTGTTAATAAAAATCTAATAAAAACGTTAGATAATCATAGGTTGACCACAAACATCACCTTCTATTAACTCATCTTTTCTATAGGTTTCACTATGTCGCACGTATATGAGTTTGACTTTTCACTCTCTAGCGTCTACACTCCGAACATCTCTCTTGAGCCCAACATACCTGGCAATCATGTCTGTGGGTTCAGTAATCTCGAAACCCATCACTTCCATGAAGGACGTATTGTAGACACCTCTCTACAATTTGAAGAAGGTATCAATACCTCCTTCTGAGCCATAGGACTAGAATGTCTTCTCGAAATTAACGAGAAAATATGTCCAAGGTTTGTATTGGAATTCTTCCATCAAGTCGAACTCGTTCGTAACGAGGATCGTTCTCTATCCCTTTGGTTTTGGATCAAAAACCAAAAGTTTGTTTTGACTCTTGGGCAATTTGCTCAAATTCTCTGAATTCCAAATTATGGACAATGTGCCTTCACCGAAGATTGGTCTCTTGATTCTCTCTTCAACTTTCGTGAAGAAAATAGTCCATATTATTCTCACATTCCTTCCCCACAAGACTTAATTCGCATATTATGCAAACCCCATCACTCCAATCCAAACATCATCTACACACGGGATATTCTTGAAGAGTACAAGCCCCTTGCACTCATCCTACGTGAAAATGTTTGGAGTCTTAGGGGAAATCGAGAAATCCTTCCCGCCTGTTGTGCTCACATAATGTATTGTGTGCTAACACAACAACCATACAATCTCGCCTACTTCTTTGCAAGGCGAATTGTAAACCTTCAAGGCTCCAAGAATAAAATCATTCCATATGGAATGTTCTTGATGCACCTCTATCATAATGTCATGCATTTTCATCCTCAATTTCAAAGTCCGTTGTACGTACTTGTGAACAAGATGATGGAACCGCTGAACATTTCCCTCATGAAGACGTTCTTCATTCCTGAATCCGCCAACACTCATCAACCATTTGATGATCCATCTAGCGAAAACACTCAAGGAATCTAGTAGTATTTCAAATAGGATTAATCCTCTTGTACTCGTGCTTTATCAATGTAATCCCATTTCCTTCATGAAATAAAACATCTTACATTTGATATATTAGTGTTAGAACCCCTTTAAACTAACCTTGGAATATAATGCATTGTCAAGATCATTGCGTACCTTTAGTAAAGGTTCTGACTGAGAGATGGACGGATCCCAAAGTTTGTGCTAGACGGATCCCTACATTTAGGGAACCGTGGGATCCGGCAAACAGAAAATGCAATTGCAAGCATTGTATTTCAAACATATCCTTAGAACACCTCACACTAAGCTAGACATAGTGTCTTAAGGCAAATTAAGTCCTTTTCAAGTTAAGTAGATCCTTCCTACTCACACATAACTCACCTAGATCACACTCAAACACCCTTGTAGATCTATCGTTTCATTTTAATCCATTACTCTTCCGCTCTTAAGCTCACACATCATTTTTTTCACATGATCCCTCATATCTAAACGTTGGAAACCTCTTATAGCAAAATCAATCATAATCATTCTTACGACAAAATTGGTCAAAATTGATCAAATCCTAGTTTTTCCATCTTAAGCCTCTAGGATACTTTCCAAAGGATTAATCTAAATCACTATGTGATCTCTAGGATCATTTAGCTTCAATTGAAACTCTCATCTTTAGTGTCATCCTTGTTCATTCATTGGTACTCATGAAAGTTCCAATTCCTTCCATAAAAGGCAATCATTAGCTAGATCACTCATTACCTTCAAGTACTTAAGCACCCCTTCATTTAAGACACTTAGGAGGACTGAAACACTCAAGGTGATATAGATCTTAGATCTTAGAAACATCATTTCTACTCTTTCATAGTTGCTGAGAGCCGGATCCCTAGGATTAGCCTAGCGGATCCCCCGAGAAAGGAACCGTGGGATCGGGTGACGATTATGTCAAACCTTGCTAAAACAATCATTTCAACTCATCTTTCTAACTCAAACACTCCATCTCATCTTAAATGAGTTCCTAGATCAGTACTAACTCAAGTTGACTCTTGTGCATGTTAATCATCACATTCCAATGAATCTTAGTGTATCAAAGCTTAAATGCTCTTGCCAAATCTCTTGCTTTATAAACCACATTGTTAGGACTTCCATAGTCATCACCTTCATCCTAACTTTCAGCACTTTAGAAACCCTTACAAACCTCTTGAAATTATCTCATCATGAGGAAAACTCCAAGTAGTAACTTATCCACCAAAGAACCACCCAAGAAAATTGCTCGTGTTGTACACGAAATTTCTTCAACCGAATCATCTCCGGTCAAACCAACAAATGCAAGGATCTCTTCTCAACCAATCAAACCAATTCCGAAAAGGATAGTACCCACTAAACTACCTATGCCAAACACCACCATACCTCCTAGGCCAAACAATATCATCTCCACTAAACCATCACCATTAGTTCCTAGAGCTATATCTTTTACATCTCCACTATCATCACCACACCTCTACAATTTAGAGGATTTGCATCCTAGGCCGTCTCATCCGCCTCCGACGACAACATTCTCCTCATTAGGAGGAATAATGGTACAAAATCAAGGTGTTGAGTCAACACTAGCTCCGGCTTCCTTTTCGCAGTGTCCATCATATAATCCCATTTGGATTATGAGAAATCATCAAAGTCAACCACCAGACCATATGGAAGTTGACACTTCTCTACCACCTCCATCATTCTTGGTCGAGCCATTCTCAAATGCGCCTCCACCAATTCCTCCGTCGTTTGAAGCTCCACAAGCCGCTTCACTTGATCCTTCGCATCAAGCCATTTCATTTCTTCCACCACCACTACCTAGCCATGACAAAGATTGCTATCATTGTCAACATGTTGAAAGTTTGATACATGAAGTACGAGAAGACCAACGTTTCATGTTCTATCATCTCCTCGAACGTTTCGACGAGATTAAACCTAAACAAAACTCGAGCTAGAAGATTTTAGTGGTGTCCTAGCATCAAGCGATAGTTGGTCTAGAAATTCAAGTCATGTATTCTTTATTTTCTTAGTTTTTAGAGTCATGTATATCATAACTCTAGTTTTATTAAATGAAATTACATGCTACTTGCTATATTTCTGAGTATATGATTACGTTGTATTCATATCTCACTTTTGTGATAACATTACTTGTTATATCACCATTGCTGAAATTGATCATCAACTATACGGATCCATCAAAATTGCCTAGACGTATCCCTACTAGGAGGGAACCGTGGGATCCGTGAGACAGAAAACTATTTTTTTTCTACTAACTTGGACCACATTTGCAGGAAATTGTGAATTATACTTGCTTTCTAACCTTTGTTTTGTAGTTATTCAATCTACAGTTGAAGACTTTGACACCCTAAAGCTAGGGAGAGCGTTGTGTCAAAGCAATACATTGCAAATTACTTACAATATTAGGATCACATTTCTTGACATTCCTTTGCAAAATTGCAATCATCAAGGGGGAGCACATTCGTCACTTAGACGAAATCTTTTGCAAACTTAGTTGCAAACAAACTAGCTTAGTATTATTTTCTTGACGCCCTTACACAGGGATGGACTCGTCAAGGGGGAGTAAAGACGAGATCCTTTCCCGTTACTTGCTCTCTAATTTTATTTCTTTCACATGTTTTTCCTAAAACAATGTTAGTTTCCTTTCGAAGCTCTTTTTGTTTCGACAAAAAGGGGGAGAAGAAAGTAAAAACTATAAATTCAAAACTTTTACGAAATTTAGCTTTTCCTTAAAATAATTTTATGTTTTGTCATCAACAAAAAGGGGGAGATTGTTAATACAAATAAGCCGTAAAAACGTTTATTTATATTTTACGATCATCTAATGTTTTGTCGATAACAAACGTAAAATCATTTTAACGAAACAAATAAAATACGTAAATGGTTTGAACTAATAGTTTCTAACATATTCACATTTTCACATAAACCACTAAAACAAGTATAAGTGATTTTATGATTTAATATTACATATGTACAACAACTAGTGTTTACATATTTGGGTAAAATATACACATAACTAGTATGTAGTATATTGGGTAATATAAATGGGTAGAAACTTAAGTATCATAACCCATTGGGCAAATACATTGAATGTAGTTGGGTACAACCCAAAGCCTATGACCCATGGAGCTTGACTCATAACCTATTGCATGACATCATGCTTATATCATATATGGATAATATCCATAACCCATGGTTTTGACCCATACCCATGTGCCTAGGTGCATTGCACTCAAGAGATACATTGTATCTAGCTAAAGACCCATGGATCAACCCATGACCCATGACCCATAACCAAAATACCAATGGGTAAAAGGGAGCGTCCCACGGATCCCTAGCTTTACGCTAGACGGATCCCTTGTGGAAGGGATCCATGGGATCCGGGGAACAGTAGAATTTTTCCTCTATAAATAGTGAGCCATTTCTTCATTGTTTCTCACCCCATTCTAACATACTTTCCCCAAGAGTTAAAAACTCTCTAACCTCATATCCAAGAGATCTATGTTTGTAGTTTTGTTTTTGTGTGATCTTATAGGTTCCTCTTAAAGGCAAGATCACCACCTTTGAAGTCAAGCAAGCTCAAGTTCATGAGTTGCCATGCTTCCTCATCATCAAGACAACTGAAGTCTTTTTGTTGATGATTGTTTTTCTTTTCTAAGAAGTGTTGAAGACATTAGTGAAAGGTGTCTCAAGTGTCAAGACGAAGATATCAGTGAAGGGTATCTATCGTCCATATCATAAGCACTTGTGGTAGGTGCTTAGAAGTCAAGACCAGAAGCATTAGTGAAGGGTGCTTAGAAGTCAAGACACAAGACATTAGTGAAGGGTGTCTTGAAGATCTAGTCAAAGGCATTAGTGAAAGGTGCCTTAGATGTACATTCGATATGGTGTGTTTCGATGTACAAGATAGATTAGTACTAGATCCAAGGATATTGATATCCTTGATGATGTTGTAAAGGAGTAGATCTCCTTTGGGATTAGTCGTTGGTGTAGTGTTGGGTAGTAGTTCCTCCATTTCAATGGAACTAGGTGCTTAGCCTAGTACCTAATAAAGGGTAGGCGACGTTATGTAGGTGTGGTTCACCTTGGTGTGAAAGAACCCGGTGGTTATCCTAGCACCGTATAAAGGGTAGGCGACGTTGTGTAGGTGTGGTTCACCTTGGAGTGAAAGAACCCGGTGGTTAGCCTAGCACCGGAAAAAGGGTAGGCGACGTTGTGAAGGCTTCTCCGCCATAAGGAGATTGGTGTAGTGTTTACGAACTCTCGAGTAGGTGACTCGGGGAGTGGAGTAGGGCAAGGAAGGTGTCCTTGTAGCCGAACCACTATAAATACTCGCGTTGTGGTTTTGTGCTTCTTACTCTTATCTTTCATTACATACCTTTATATGTTTGTTTATCAACATCCAACACACACATCCAAATAGATTGACATAAGTCGATCTAAATAGTTTAAAAGGAAGTTTTAATTGGCAAAACTATTCAACCCCCCCCTTCTAGTTTTCCACAGACCCAACTAGTAGCAACTATTGGGCAGCTCCGTGTAGGTAAGTAGTGATGATACCAAAATTAGCAGGTCCGTAGGTGGGGTCCGTGATGCTGAACTGGCGAACCTTGCTATCTGTATCACTCAAGAAAGAAAAGCCACGTTAGAACTTATCCCGAGGTTTTGCCCCGGGATTAAGCTCCGACGCTCAAGTCAGATAATGATATCATAACAAAAAGCATTTATTATTGGAAGAGAGTTAGTCAATTGTACTTTGTTGTGTGTTTTAACAACTTACCTGCCTCCCTTTTATAGGCGAGTAATCGAATCATACCTTGGGATTGGATAAGAACAATCTATCTCATATTCGATCTACTAACATTATCCGAATATTTCCATCTGACATTATCCGAATCTTGCGCAACTAGCTCAATTTGGGAGCATTTAATGCTCCTTCTAAAAATCAATTTATTTAGCAACTCACATGTTCACATGTATGATCATCCCTGTATATTTTTCATATATATAATATTATGGTTTCACATGCATGACCACCTAAATATACTTTGCATGTATATTATATTTTGGACTCACAGGTTACACTATCAATATTTGAACACATATGTGGAGTATATACGTTATTATGTCCCCGAGCATGTAAGTGAGATGCCTAAGTAACACTTGCATGGTCACCAATTAATTTATCCTCAGTCTGTATATGCCCTATGTTTCCTTTAATAGAGTGTAGGTTTTAGTAGTAGCTTGTGTGAGTCACTTTCTACCTGTCACTTTCTTCCAAATAATCTTCCCTCCTATATATATAGTATACTTGTACGTCTTCTATCAATCCTTCCATACGACATATTCTCTTCTAATAACATGTCTAGTGATCCTAACTGGACATATAACTCGATATCCGAGTATGTTAGGATTTAGTAAATCCAGGTATTAAAGTGTCGGTCACCTCAAGTATATGTAATCGTTAGAAAGCTCTTAGTCGTAGATTATTTAATGTTAAGTAGTATTTTGTTAAGAAACACCGTGGAGGACGGACGGGTCTTTACCCACTGTATGCCTGATCCATAGCCCGTCAGGTGGCGTTTTATTGTAAGACTATAAATACTCTCTACCTCCCAAGGTAGAGAGTTGGAGCTCATAATAAGATTTTTCTTTCTTTCACTAAAGTTCCCAAACCTCTAACTTTCTCTCTCTAAAACTCATCTTATACGCCTACCTTATTTAGTGATTTGATGTGTAAGTGAAATCCAATATGTTACAAATGGTATCAAGAGCCATGGTTAGATCATCTCTTTCATATCCTTGGATTTCTAGTGGTTTTTAGATGGTTTTTGAGTTTGAAAAAGTGTAGTGGTTTTTGCATCATTTGGTTCATTTCTAGTGTTAAAGTTTGAATTTTGGGTGTACTTTTGTGTTTAGTATCATTGTATGTGCTTGGGTTTTGATTTGGTAAGCTTGAATCACTGTGGTTGAGCTTGTTTTGGATTGAAATGTGTGTTTTTGAAGTTTCTCTTGGTAGCGACTTGGCTCTCGGAGTGAATTTCTACTTAGCGACTTGCTTCAAAGAAAAGGTAGCGAGTTGTAGTGTTGTTTGGTGGCGAGTTAGTCCTAGCGACTTGTCTTTTGAGACAAGCCGACAAACAGTACACTTAGTGGATTCTCCACTACGGGTAGCGACTTGGTAAGGTAGCGACTTGCTTTCAATTTTGATAGCGACTTGTTCTTTAAGTTTCTTAGCGACTTGGTGTTAGCGATTTGGACTTTAGCGAGTTGCTATTTAGCGACTTGACTTCTTAGCGACTTGGTGCATAGCGACTTGCTGTCAAAATTCGTAGCGATTTGGAACTTAGCGACTTGTCTTCTTATTACTTAGCAACTTGGTGCTTAGCGACTTGGTTCAAGGTTTCTTAGCGACTTGGTTGAACTTTTGTTTGTAATACCGTTTTCTCTTGATTTAGTAAAATCCCGTGAAAGAATCTATTTCCGGGTTTAATCATTGAGTTATAAAATCCCGTGTAATCATTAAACATGTCTACCAATGTATCTACAATTATCTCCACAGTTGCCGAGGATGTTCAAGCAGCTGGTTCAGATATTCGTCCACCCATGCTTGATGAACGACTACGACTCTTGGGCTCAACGAATCAGATTGTACTGTCTTGGAAAGGAAAATGGGGTCAACATTCTCAAATCCATTGATGAAGGACCTTATCAGATTGAGACTACAAGAGACTTAATTGATATAGCTGCAGATGGAACAATGATCTATGGAATAGACGGACCAAAGACATATGATGAGCTCAATGATAAGGAGAAAAAGAGATTCGATCTGATATCGTGGCTTCTAACATTATACTTCAAGGTCTTCCAAAAGATATCTACAAGCTTATCAATCATAACACCAAAGCTAAGGCAGTGTGGGATAATGTCAAGATGCTTCTCTCAGGTTCTGAACTAACTATGGAAGACAGAGAATCACAACTCTATGATGAATTTGAACACTTCAAAATTAAACCAGATGAGAGTGTCTATGAGTACTACGTGAGATTCCATAAGTTTGTGAAAAACATGAGGAACATCAAAATGGCCATGCCAAACATTCAGCTGAACTCAAAATTTGTGAACAACATGAATCCTGAATGGCACAAGTTTGTCACCTCTATGAAGCTAACAAAAGGATTGAAGAATACAAACTATGAGCAACTCTATGCATTCCTTCTTCAGAATGAGAGGCATGCTATGTTTGAAAAAAGGATTCTTGATCAGTTCAAAACCAACCAGGGAGAGTCAAGCTCGTCAAATGATGCAACTGCTTTTTACACAAATGTGGGAATTACCACCAAAGCTTCTCAAGTTATACCCATGGGTAATGGTAATCACAAACTCATTCCCGATCCAATGTTAAAACAAGTTGATGCTGATGCGTACCGTGGGAAACTTCATTAATCAACTGGCTCTCATGATTAGTCAAAACATGAACTCTCTCCCACACACCAACAACAACCTTAGAACAACATCCAATCCACAGAATCAAGCCACCTTTGTCGAGAGATGGAAAGGTTATGGTGCAGCCAGTTCAAGAAAGCGCAAGAACAAGGAAGAGGTGGAGTTGGTAGAGGATATGTGGGAAATCGAATCGGGAAGGATTGGAAATTAAGGACAAGCAAAGCCAATCAAATGCTACAACGTGGTGGTGAGGGACATATTGCTAGGAACTGCACATCGCCAAAACGCCCTCAGAATGCAGAGTACTTCAAGGATAAGATGTTGCTTGTACAAGCTCAGGATAATGGAGCAGTTTTGGATGAAGAAGAGTTATTGTTTCTTGCTGAAGGGAATGCCAAGACATATGATGCAGATGTGAATGAGCAACCAATTCAGGAAACAGGTCACAATCATCTAATGCCTTTCAAGTAGGCGTGTGATGCATTTGACTCGATGTCGATGATGAACCTCTTGCCTGCACAATCTTCATGGCTAGCATCTCACCTATGGTTTCTCCAAAGATCTCTCCACCACAACAAGCTGGTCCATCCAAAGACAAAATCATTTCAGAGGTATTAAAACTAGATGATGATGTTGATGGCGAAAGATGCATAATGAAGTACAATCTCTTGAGACTTATGAATCAGATATTGATGATGTGGATAATAGCAATATTGTCCCATATGATCAATATGTGAAGCAAAGTAAAAGTGAGGGTGTACCAAGTAATGCATCTTCCGCTATCAATGATGACTATGTTTTGATGAATACACGCATGTGCCTAATGATTATGTTATCTCTGAACTTAATGCCTATAAAGAACAAGTTGCTATTTATGAACAACGTGCTAAATTTGAGTTGACCACCCGTGAGCAGGAAATGGATGACCAAATGCGTACAATTATTAGAAAAAGTAATTTTAGAGAAGAAGTATTAAAACAAGAGTTAAACTCCTTACAAGAAAAGCTTTCTAAAACTGCTAAACAAAAACAAGAACTTCAAGAAAATGTGAAAATGCTTAAGCAAGAATTCAATGCTAAGGAATCAAAACTTTTGATTGATTTTTCCAATCTAAAAACTTTGAAAAACAAGCTTGAAAATAAGTTGTACGTACAAGGGAACACCATTCAGACTGCTCACTTGATCACTAAGCATAGAGTCTTAAGCGATAAGCATAGCATTCCCCTTGTTGTGGAACCTAATCCTAAGGTTGTTAAAAAGGCTAGAGCTGCCCATAATGTAATCTATGATGGTAATGAGATTCTTAAACCTAGACAGAAACCTAGTTGCGTTGAGTGCACAGAGGAAGATAGAACATTAGATGATGCATCTAGGGAGAAAATAAATAAGAAGCTAGATGATCCTGAATGTAAACAGAATAACATAACGATCAAACCCCATGATTACAAAAAGGAAAATTGGATCTCCTTGAACAAGTTTAAGCCTCAAACGCTGTTAACACCCGAACAAGTGTTCTGGAAAAAGGATTTAGATAAGCAAAAAGCAGAGAATCATGCTGTAACAAACCCTCCCTTTAGGAAAATGCCTTCAGCAACTGTGTATCCTCCAAATACACCAATGCATTTAGTTCCTAGAACTATTGCCACTAAAAGCAAGACCTTAATCAGTCAATATGTTATATTTCAATTATTTGTTGACTTTGAGAAAACTTGTAAGAAAAGGATCACACCCACTGGGATAACTGAAGGGTAAAGGGGTTTTGAGCAAACAAAAGAATGTTATCTAAGTGTGGTCATGCCTTTCTTCAAACAACTAAAAGATCAATTTGAGAGTCTTAAAAAGGGGATGGATACAGATATTAAAGGAATGGAAAAGGAATTTGATGCAATGATAGTTGAGGTTAGTAACTATGAGCGAGCATTAAAATATAATGAGATTGAGAGGAAGAACTTGCACACCTTAAATGAGAATCGATTTACGAATGTATCTCTCAAGATGTGTTTTATACTGCCACTAATTGTTCTATTACTGCTTATCAATTTCATGAATTATCTGTTGCTTTGAAAGTCTCCCATGATCGTGTCATTGAGCTTGAAATCAAAAACTCTAAACTAAGTGAGAAAATTGAACAGGATGATCACGATAATTTGGTAAAACATTTTTCTAAGCTAGAAGTTGAACATTTTGATTTACAACTTAAATATCAACATCTCAAAGAAAATGTTAAAACCTCAAACATCAAAATATCCTCGGATGTTCCGAGTTTGATGCGTCTTTGAAATAAACAAACGTGATGAACATATTCAAGCTCATCAGAACACAATCAGAAAGTTGAAAGCCCAAATTTCTCAATTAAAGGGTGAAAAGATCAATGTGACTGGCTCCCAAATGCCTCCTCCTTTAGATTCTTGGAATTCTCAAAATTTTCATCTTCAAAACTTGGTTAATGCTTTACAAAAGGAAAATGAGAGTTTTCTAGAAGAAAATGAAAAGGTTAAACGTCATTTCAATGAGTTATTTGAGTCAATAAAAGTCACTCGTAACAAAAATAACGAAAAAATAACTTCGTTGCAAAAGGAAATTAAGAATCTAAAGAGTCAGATAAAAGGGAAAATGCCAATGACCAATGGGGAGAATGGTGATTCAAAGGTGCATGTCTGTAATAAATATTCTTTGTCTGGGAAATATGTTCCTCCTCATCTTAGGAATAACAAACTTGCTATTCAAACATATTTCTCATACCTTAAGGACAGCCTAGAATGTCTCCGTGAGATTGTAGAAGAGGATATATTAGAGAAACCACATGATAATGCAATTGGCCATGCATGCTTATATGCCAAACGATCTCAAGAACTTCTAGAATGATTAATTACAATATGCCCTAAAACCTTAGGTGAGCAATTCAATCCCTTGATACCTTGTTCTATGCCTTGTGCCAAGTATGCAACTCATTCAATGCCCAATGTTATAAATGTGAACTTTAGTGTGCCTTCAAGTAGTTCAGATCCCAACACCTCTAATGTTAAGAAAGTGAACTTCAGTGCGCCTTCAAATAGTTCACATCCCAAAGACATCTAAACAGAAATGCAAAAAGTAGCAAAACCAACTAATGTTCCCATTCCCTCTACAGAGTAATCGGTGACATTAAAGCGGCGGTCAAAGTCTCAAGGCAATACAAGGAATGATAGGACCTCGCAAGCTAAGAATGTGCATTGGAAGAAAGTAAAAGATCACCCTAGGAACACTATGTTTGAGTTGAATAAAACGAATCGTGTTGATTCTAGTATTAGCTATAAGCGTACTGTAATTAATGCGAATTCTACTACTTTTGGCAAAACATGTAATGATGATTGCGTGGATTCTGTTACTAATCATGAATGTGGTGTGAATGTTTTGTCTAATGTTGTCAAATGCCCAGTTAAAATTGTTAATGCTAAAAATCATGCTACGAAGGCTAAAAGGCAAAGGCGAAAGAAAGTTAGAAAACAGTGGAAACCCACAGGAAGAACATTTAGCAAAATAGGTTATCAATGGATACCTACTGGCCGTAAGATTAATGAGCTTTGCTTTAAAGTTGCTAAATCAATGCCCACTAGAAAATGGATGCCTACTGGTAGAACTATTCCTTTAAGAAATGAACATACTTTGAATAGGTCAAATATGGACACTAGCACTGCATCTATTTCTAATGACTCCATTGTTTCTATGTAAGACCTTATATATATCAACCTTATCACAAACCAATACAAATACCACGTTAACACAAACACAAACGTTATGCTTAAGAAGAAAGAATAGAAAGATGGTGACTTGAATGATATAGAATCCGTGTATGATGTGAGAATAGATAAACACAAGATGTTGTATATTCAATAAAGAACACACACACACACACTTTCAAGCACACCCCTCAAATGACCATTTGAGGGGTATTTATAGTACAAGACACATGTTGCCCTAAAGGCTTTCCATGGGCTTGGCTTGGGCTTCGTGGACTTGGATTGGATTACATGTAATAGAAGGCTAGCTTAACATAACTATTAGCCATTTAGCTTAGCCCAGTCCACGAGCCCGTTGACTATTCTATCACGATATCTAACACACGTTACAAAGTTCCTAAATGTGAATGACCATCACTTCTAATAAAAACTATTAAGGCTAACAATCTCCCCCTAAGGGGTGGTCATTCAAAAGATGCTCCACTTGATTTGGTCTTTACTTTTCTTGAGCTCGAACTTTGTGCGTAGATATTGAATAGTCTTGATTCTTTGTTCCTTCATGCTTTGTGATCAATTAATGTGGTTGTCTGCCGTTGTCAACTTCGTTGGTTAGGTGTCTCCACGTCTTTCTCCACCATGCTCACACTTCTATTTGACTTTGATTTACCAATGACGTAGTTCTCGAGTCTTTAAACTTTATGTAGCCTTTGATTTTGATGAGAACTTTCAAGTGTTGTTGGTATGAGCATGTGGCGAGTCTGCACGATCCATCCGCTCCAGAGCTTCCATAAGAAGAAAACATAAAAACAGTTAGTAATAAGCGGATTCCGGCACTTATAAGTTTGAATTTCGAGGGTGTTAACAACATAGTGTGAAAACACATCTCTAAATCTCACAAAGGCCGTTCTGAACTGGAGTCCCACAAGTGAGATAACGCGATATACCGAAGTACATCTACAGTTCGGATGAGTCGCGAGGTACACCGAAGCATCACCCCACGACTATAGACCGTTTGAGACACACTAAGCGTAATCCACGAAGAATTACCGAAGTGACTGCTGTCGGTCTGCTAGATGTTGACCCTGGCAGGAGTTTCCATTCAATCACCGAAGATCACAGATGTGAAACTTCTCATAAATGTTCTGGCAGATTGCTAAGACCTGCGTAGGACTCTAGAATATATCACTTGTGCCCTTATAGATGAACAACAAGCGATGTCATGTCAAGTGTTCCTATGAGATCTTTTGATGAATCTCGTGGCTCTAGACTTAATTAGTGCATTTTGGTTTTCCTGAGCGGAGACTAGGGAGAGGGTCTCCTTCTTCAATACCAACGATCTCTAAGAGAAAGTCGATAGATTATGTAAGGTTCCCAGTGAGAATGAAACAAATCCTTTTAAGAGGAATTGAGTGGCTAGAAGGTTTAGTGCAAGGCGTCCGGGTCCATGACGTCTTTGTCTTCAATACCAGTGTCATCTAGTGACAACTAGTAGCATATGAGTTGAACCCGGTTTCGCCTCTAAGGTTGATTATGGAGGGCTATTTCTTTTCACCCTTTCTTTTAATTTTCTTTTAATTCTTCAACCCCTTCTTTCTCCTTTCTCACATTACTCCTTTTTTCAATCATTCCTAAGGACTTCTAATACAACACAATTGGTGATGTCCTTGGGTAGATCCCTCCGGCTCTGGCGGATCATAGGACGGATTTCCTATTCTTAGTCACCTTATATCTCCATGACTGTCCTATTGTTGCCATAAAACCATTTTTCTTGAAAATCTCTCAGAGTGTTTATGATAGAAAACATGTTTGCAACACTCCGTGAGTTTTATATTATTAGAAACACTCCCCCTTCACATGTGCTTATATGTTTTGACAAATCGCACATAGAGGGTAGAGTTCGTACGTTTTGAATTGATCGACTTTATATGAACAAGACCGATTCGAGACACGTTTACATCACTAGAGAATTAGCTTGAAATTATTGCCCGGCCCCGGTCAAGTCCATAGAAAGTTTCTCGAGATGGTACATTTCCTGACTTTAATTCCCGTCAATTCATTGGTTCCGTCTGAGTCGAGCTCATTTTGAGATTCAAACCACGATCATTAAACTTTTTGATCACATTTTAATCACGTCTCCTCCCCCTCAAAAATAGCATAATCGTGATATTTTTGATATTAACGGATTAAAAAACATTTTAGAATCTTTTGGGGAGACAAACGGATTTGATTTAAGCATGAATTTGGAACATTTTGTTTTATACTCCCCCTTTAATAAAGCATAATCAATTAAAGGGTTTTAGAGGGAGTTATCTTGAGCACAAAGTATTTTGAAAGATTTTGAAAATCTTTTTGAACAATCTTGAAAAGGTGCTCAAGATGATGATGATTTCTCACCATTTTTAAATGTAGTGCACTAAAGCGTACACCTCATTTTTCGATCAAAGCACGAGTTTTGATTTGAAAATAATCAAAAGTCATCATTTCAGTCCGGGTTTCGTACTGATGTATACGAAAGCCATTTTATGAAGAAATTTTGAGAAACGACATGTTTTAGAAAACAAATAAATAACTCTCGCTCAAGCATCTGTACATACCCGTATCATTGTTGAATGACATTTCTAGAAACGTTCAGAATATCGATTATACGAGAGACATGTCGTGAGAAGAATATTTTTGGATTTTTGATTTTATATTGTTTTTGTATTTTTTGAAAGTTTTATATTTTTATATTTTGCTTTTGTTGGTTTTTCAAATTTTGTATTTTGTTTTTAAAAAATATTTACAGTAAGCTTTTGGAAAATCATTTTCAAGAAGATTCGAGAAGACGTTCTAACTCCTCAGGGGTTAGGCTTCGCATTCCAATTCGTCGAACTAAATACTCAAACCTTTCTTTTGGAAGGGCTTTAGTTAATAGATCGGCGAGTTGGTAATCTGTCTTCACGAAGAATAATTCAACAGTACCATTTTCGACGTACTCTTTGATGAAGTGATAGCGGACTCTGATATGCTTAGTCTTTGAGTGATGAACAGGATTGCATGATATGGCTATGGCACTTTTCGAGTCACAATACATAGGTATTTTATCGAAAGTAAAGCCATAATCTGTGAGTTGTGTTCTCATCCATAGAACTTGAGCACAACACGCATATAGAGACACATACTCAGCGGTTGATAGTGCAGTGCAATCTTGTTTCTTTGAAGACCAACTTACTAACTTTTCACCCAAAAATTGTGCTCCTCCGGATGTACTTTTTGCCGTAACTTGATCACCTGCGTGGTCCGCATCCGAAAAGGCAATAAGATCAAATCCGGATTCCTTCGGATACCAAAGTCCCATGTGAATGGATGTCTTCAAGTACCGAAAGATCCTTTTAACCTCTTTGAGGTGCAGTTCGGTAGGCTTTGCTTGAAACCGAGCTAATAAGCAAACAAAAAATGAATATCCGGACGACTAGCGAAGATACATGAGAGAACCAATCATGCTCCGATATTTCTTCGGATCAATAGGTTTTCCAAACAAATCGGCTCCAATTTTTGGTGAAGTTACCATTGGTGTTTCGACCGAGTCACAATTATCCATACCATGATTTTTCAAAATCTCAGTAGTATATTTAGCTTGATTTATAAAAATTCCACGAGGGGATTGATGTATTTGTAAACCAAGAAAGAATTTTAGTTCCCCATCATGGACATTTCAAATTTACTTTTCATGAGATTTTCAAAATGTTTTGAAAGATTCGGATTAGTGGACCCAAAGATGATGTCGCCCACATAAATCTGAACAATCAAAATGTCGCTTTTGCATTTTTGTGTAAACAAGGTAGGATCAACTGTTCCTTTGGTGAAATTGTTTAGGATAAGGAAAGAGGACCGTTCGTCATACCACGCCTCTGAGCTTGTTTCAATCCATATATTGCCTTTTTGAGTTTGTAGACGTAGTCTGGATGATTCATGTCTATGAAGCCTTCGGGCGACTCACGTACACTTCTTCTTTCCGAGTTCCATTCAAGAACGCGGTCTTAATGTCCATCTGATAAACCGTGATGTTTTTGTGAGCTGCATAGGCCAAGAATATCCTGACTGCTTCTAGTCTAGCTACCGGCGCGAATGACTCTTCAAAGTCTATCCCCTCTTCCTGTCTGTATCCTTTGGCCACAAGACGAGCTTTGTTGCGAATTACAGTCATTTCTTCATCCCGTTTGATCTTCCATAACCATTTAAGATCAATGACGCGAACGTCAATGGGTCTTGGAACCATTTCCCAAGAGTCATGTAGACGGTATTGGAGAAGTTCCTCCTGCATTGCTTCTATCCATGCGGGATCTGCCATTGCCTCGCGAATGTTTTTCGGTTCAATATTGCTAATTGAGCAAAGGTAAATGCACAAGTCGCAATCGGTGGCAAGTTGGCGTCTCGTCTGAATTGGCCTTGAAGGTTCACCAATAACTTGTTCAATCGGATGGTCTTTAGTCCACTTCTGAGTAGAAGGATACCGTTGGTTATACGTATGCGAATTAGATGGTTCTCGTAAGCTTGAAGATGATTCAGCTGATTCCGTAGCAAACGGATTTTCAAATAAGTCGTCATCTAACGTTGCATCGTTATGGTTTTGATTTTGCTCATCAACTACTGGTAGAACGGGTGCAATAACTGTAGTAGATGTAGATGATGTAGATGGAATTGGTGCATTGGTTTCGACCGTTGTAGATGCATCTTCTGTTGGTGGTGGAGGATGATGTTGAGCGGGTGCAGCGGAATGATGGTTTGATGCATTTGTCGAAGTTCCACCATAGTATTCATCGAACATTAACTCGAAGAAATTCTCCCATTCTTGTTCTTTAGGATTGTCAAACGAAGTTGATTGAGCTCTTTGAGGTACGAGTCCCGAACTGATGTGTCCAGAAGTCTGCGGTTTAGTGCGGGTTCTAGAGCGAGTCTCTCAGAAGCCATTTGTGAAAGTTCGTCAAACTTCACATTCATCGTCTCCATGATCCTCCTAGTTCTCCTGTTATACACCCTGAATGCCCTCGAGTTATCTGAATATCCAATGAAGATTCCAATATCACCTTTTGCTTTCAGTTTTCCAAGATCTTCTCCGTCATTCGTAGGATAGCACAAAGCGCCAAATACGTGAAAGTAAGAGATATTCGGTTTTCTGTTATTCACAAGCTCATATGGGGTTTTATTGAATCTTGGATGGATTAGGGATCGGTTTTGAGTGAAACAAGCAGTGGCAACAGCATCACCCATGAAATAACGGTGCACTAGAATAGATTAGCATTGTGCGAGCGGCTTCCACAAGAGTTCTATTTCTTCTTTCAACTACCCCATTCTGTTGTGGAGTTCTAACAACGATGTCCGATGTGTGATTCCAACATCTTCAAAATAAGCTCTTAACTCGATTAGTGAATTCTGCCGTTGTCTGTTCTTACAACCCTTACTGGAGTTTGAAGAAGTACTTGAATGCGTTTCAGAAAGGTGATGATGATGCTTGGTGCTTCGTCTTTTGATCTCAGAAACTTAACCCATGTATATCTTGAATAATCATCGACAATGACAAGAATATACTTTTTCCCATTAATGCTTTCAACTCTCATTGGGCCACATAAGTCCATGTGCAACATATGCAACTTTGCTTCCGAACTAGGTACGGTTTTGGGTTTATATGATGCTCTTTTGCTTTTTCCTTGTTCGCATGATGGACATAAGTGATCCTTGGTGTATTTGAACTTTGGAAGTCCGTTGACGATGTTGTCTTTGGCAAGATTGTTGATGGTGTCAAAATTGAGATGGGATAACCAGGACTGTGTTCCAGATGCTCGTGTCATAAGACATATTGGTGATGAAGAGGCCATTTGATTGATGTCGATAGCATACAAGTTTGTATCACGATTCCCGGTAAAGAGATCTGTGCCATCCAAGTTTCTAACGAAGCAAGCATTTCTCCTAAAAGCAACCTCTAAATCTGCATCACCGAACTGCCCGACTGAAAACAAATTGTGTCCCAACCCTTCGACATAGTAAACCCGAGTGATCAAATAATTTCCAAAAGGTAGATCTCCATAACCCATGATAGCTGCTACATGATCATTTCCAAAACGTTCGGTTCCCATGAATTTCCGTGATGAAATTGATCAGCAGCTTCAGATTCCTGGTCATGTGCTTGGAGCAACCCGAGTCGACGATCCAAATACAAATTTCGATAACCGCCAGTTATTCAGAAAAAGAATATTGTGGAAACCGTTTTGATTTTGGTTCCTTTGGGTTAGAGGTAAAATCCCGATCACACTCGAGAGGTTTTCTACAGGGAAGTCTGGTTTATCACTCATTGTACCATTCTGGAGTGTGAAAGTTCTACCTGTGGGTTTCCAAATATCATCCCTAAAGTATACACGTTGGTTCCTGTCAGTAGTGTAAAGCCTAAGTTTTGCAACTAGTCTTCCTACTCGTTTAGCGTAATTACTTTTTGGGACGTTCTTCTTAACAGGCTTATCATTCACATTCTTAGAAACACAATCATCTTGAACATTTAAAGATTTCTTGCAAGTTAAACAAAGAGATTCAACACATGCATTAGACTTAGCAAGCTTCATAGGTTCAGTACATTCAGATGAAATGTCTTTCTTATTCAAAAGCTGTAAATTCCTAGGGTGTTCTTCTACTTTCTTCTCTTTATTCAAGCTACCACTCCTAGAGGCATGCGAGACTCTATTGTTCCTTGTATTGCTCTTAGGCTTTAGTCTGCTGCTCCTAGAGGTGCTTTCTAGTCCTGTAGAAGGTGAGGCACACGCATTAGGATTCACATTTTTATGAAGGGAGGTGGTTTCAGCTTTCCTAGTCTCTTTAGAGTGCTTTTCTAAACTTATGTCGTTTGTTCCATGTGTTTTAGATGTGGAGGCAGACGCATTAGTGGTACTCATCTTAAAAAGGCCAGGTGCTAAAACTTTTGGTTTCTCAATAACTGCTTTTCCCTTATCAACATTTTGTTTAGGTAGGGCGGGTGGAGTGACTGGTTTTGATGAAACATTTTTCTCATTGACTTTTGGAGGAGGCATAGAAACAGACATTTTTGGTTTTGAAACCGGTTTGGGAACATTTGCTTTCTCCGCAGTCAATGGTTTTGCAATCACAGTATCCACTGCCTTTCCTTTTTGACATTCCAGCTGAGTCCTCAAAAGATCGTTTTTAGCTTTCATGTCATTGTAGGCACGCTCATACGACAATTTGTCATACTTGCATTCCTCCGTTTTTCGATCAAGTTGTTTAAAATATGAGACATTTTCTTTTTCAAGTTTCATAAGAGCTTTTTCGTATTTTGAAACAATTTCGAGGTCTCATCGAGTCTTTCATGATCTTCAACAGAATATGTTTGCAAAATGATGGACATAATATCGAGTCGAACATCTTCAAGAGAGAATCATTTAACTTTTCCAAAACTTTGATGTGTTCAACATTGTCATTAGCTTGCTTTACCAGGGATTTATGGTCCTTGACAAAGTCACTGTTTCTCAAAAAGGTTTTTTCAAAATAATTTACCCTTGTGTTGATGTTATTCAGCTGAGGGGCAATTTCAGTTTCAAAAACTTTTCTCGTTCAATATCAAAACTATTAAACCAGATGTTGGTTGTAATATGAGTTTTAGTTTTAACGGTCTCTTGAAGTCTCCCAATTCTAATTTTAATATCGTCTAAAATGCTTCTTGCATCACTTGTGTTAAAAGGATTGTTTGAAGACATTTGTTCGATTTTCGAAAATGATTTTGAGACAACTACGGTGTTGAAACGATTTTGAAACAGATGTTGACACTTTGTTTGAAACACTTTGTGTGGTGGAAAACGTTGATTGAGACACAAACGAAATACCATTAATTTTGTTCCATTTGTTATAATCAATAGGTTTTATTTCGGATGTTTTGTTTCATTTTTGATCTACTCTCCTCAGATAGTTCCAACGTTTCAAGCGAGTCATGCACAATTATGGGTTCATGCAATGGTTTTCCATTGTGCAACACATTCGAGATTTCGAGCTTTCTTGAGAAAACAAGGAGGTGAGTTACCAAGAGCCATTTTGTGAGATGTATGAAAATCGGATTTACTTGATTAGAAAGCATTTTGTTTGTCTTAGCGGAATGACCCGTTGTAAGAAGTAAATTGTCCAATTTTTTGATCATTTCATTTTTGTCCAGAATCTCATCAAGAAGAGAATCTTCTCGTTTTGCAAAATCAGTAATCAACTTCTTCTTCTCTTTTTCAAGATCAGAATACATTGCTTTTTGTTTAGAAAGTTGGTCATTTAATTCAGAAATTTCCTTGTTTAAAGATTTTATTTTCAAGTTCAGATTCACATCAAGTGTGTCATACTTGATTTGCAATTGTTGTTCTCTTAAAACAGAATCTCGATAACCAATTTCTAATTTTGATATTTTGTTTGTATGAAATTCATAGGCTCTGGCGTTCTCTTTGTAACTCTCAAGCTCAGTGGTCAATTTAACATTCGCGGCCTTAACTTCGCGATTGACCTTACTGACTTTCTCAATTTCAATGCCACATTTATGGATTAATGATTCAAAATAAGCACGCGTTTCCTCATTAGGATCCATATCTGGAGTTTCAGAGTTAGTATTGCTACAACTCGGATTGTCCATATATGTATCATAAGTAGGTGCTGGCGTCAGAATCGTGTTCGTCATGATTAAACACATCAAATATGACATTGTTATAGCATGGATCAATGATTGGTACCTCAGATATTGCATTGGCGTCATAGACAGTGAGGTGAGTCGACTCGTCATACTTAGCTTCCTCAAGATTTGCCATGAAGATGCAATTCGCATTGAGTTCCTCGAGGTCTTCCAATTCATCCACAATAGAGAAAAAGTCATTTTCCTCGAGACTCAATCTGTAACCCCGCATCTAGCTTATCTCGCTAACAAAGCAGCTTTTCAAGAAAATCACCGCCTTCTTGTGCGGTTTAGTGGGACAATTTCTTGCCATGTGACCCACTCCTTGACAGTTATAACACTTAACCTGATTACCCCGATTCACATTTCCATAATTCCCAACGACCGAGCCGCAACATTCTCATTCGATTACCCATCGCTCTATTCCCAACATTCGACCCATCGATTTCCAACATTCTGACCCAACCGATTACCCCGATACGGAGCCGTCGATTACCCATACGAAATCCAGTAGCATATCCCTGCTGATTCCCAATAACTCCAACCATTTGTCCTTGATTACCCATATTCACACCCGGCTGTGCAATTTGCCTGTTGTGAGTGTTTGATGAAATCCTTTGGTTGTTGTTAGTTGGTGTGGAATAGCGACTTTTGAGTGCGTTACCCAAGAAAGAGTATATCTGCTGCAAGGTCGCTTCGGTCATTTTCAGATCGTGATTCCTTGTTCCTGGTATTGTTGTTTTGGATAGAATTGTTGTTGTGGTTGTGGAATGAATTGCGCAAGTTGTTGTTGTTGGAAGATGATGAAGCTTGTTGTTGTGTATTCACTGGAGTTTGAGTCTTTGCAATGAGTGCCAATGGATCATGATTCTTTGCCAATCTTTCTTTCCTGACTTCATTCACTTCAGCTTGGTTTTGTTTCAGAAAATCATTCAGTTGATCAAAGTTCACCCGATGTAAGTCTTTTGTTTGGTTGACAATAGTGACATATCGTCCCCATTCTTCCGAAGATTATTCAGAACTTGATGTTTTGAACGATAGTTCGGGTGTCAGCTTGTTTCGATTAGCTCATTCATCAAAGTGCAAAACCTTCCATAGTAGGATTCAATGGATTCTCCCCGAGTGGAAGTAAACTTTTCCCATTCGGTTAGCGCCTTGTTCTCCATGTCTTGTTGACCAATTTCTGTTCCATGACAAAGCCGTCTTACACGTTCCCACATATCGAAAGCAGTTTCACAACTGTCTACCGCAGCAAAGATGTCTATTGGTAAACCCAGTTGGACAATATGAATAGCCATATCATCTGCATCGACTTGCTTTTGATCCTCTGCAGTGTATTCTGATTCAGTTTGAGTATGAAAAGATGGTGGGATGTCAGGAGTTCCATGATCTTGGATTTGACGAGGCTTGAATGGTCCATTCTGAATGGAGTTAATCATGAGTTTTCCATTAGGTTTAGTCTTGATGTAACGGAGCATACGACTTGACCATTGAAGATAACCACCTTTGCCAACATAGGAGGTCGGTTTTCGGCACCGGCTGCATGAATGTCTTGTTGAGTTGCCATTGATGAAGGTATGATCTGATAAAGTTGATGTAGGATCGATTCAACGATAAAGGAGTTGTGGTTGATGAAGATTAAGCTCAGTTGAGGTGTTTCCGAAAGTCGTACTCGTAACCTTGGTTCAAAAAATTTTCGCCCAAAATTTGAAATTCACTATAAAAATGAATTCTTAGGTCGTATGAAAATTTTGAGTTATGACAATTTTGACGCCAAATTTGACCCGAAAATTTGAATTTAGGCCCAAAATTTGAATTTTTGACCAAAATTTTCACAGTTAAACCAAAATTTGAATTTCGTAAAATTGAACGCTTAGTCTCCTCAAAAGTTTAAATTTTACTCAAGTTTTCGCCAAAAACTTTTTGAAAAATGAAGAGCTTAGTAGAAACACGGTTACAGTAGACAAGGCTTAGGCGTAGGATCTGGTGCTTATGCGTAGGATCTTATGCGTAGGAAGTTTATGCGTAGAAACCTTAAGCGTAGAAACCTTAAGCGTAGAAACCTTAAGCGTAGGAACCTTAAGCGTAACCTTAAGCTTATGCGTAGATAAAAAGTTACTCGTAAACCTTACGCGTAATTTTGAAGTTATGCGTAGAGTTACTCGTAAGCTTTTAGCTTATGCGTAAACTATGGTTAAGAACCAAAAATCCTTTACACTGTCACAACGTAAGAGATATCCACAAGTCGAAGTGTTCCACACACTTATCCAAGTGAGGGAAGCAATCGAGTAACAGCTTATAGCACGAAGATTCTTCACCCAAAAGTTACGAGTAGAAAACTAGGGTTTTGACTTTTTGACTTCTACTCATAAGAAATTTACAACGATTCAAATGATTACTTTTGCCCAGATAGCCTTAAAAACACTCGAATAACCCAAAAATGTTGACCTTTTTCACCCAAAGTGCCTAGAAAAGTTACGAGTAGAAATGACCAATAAACCAAATACGAGCTTAAAAATGAAGAAAAACACGTAAAGCTACGAACTTTTTGCAAAAAACTGAAACTTTAGCACCAAATAAACCTTAAACCACAAGAATCTTGAATTTTAAAGTGCAAAAATTAAAGCTTTAAGCGTGAAACTTTGAGAACGAAACTACGCGTATACTACACAAACAAAAACTTCAACCAAACACTCCTAAACCATTGTTAGGCGATTGATACCAATTGTAAGACCTTATATATATCAACCTTATCACAAACCAATACAAATACCACGTTAACACAAACACAAACGTTATGCTTAAGAAGAAAGAATAGAAAGATGGTGACTTGAATGATATAGAATCCGTGTATGATGTGAGAATAGATAAACACAAGATGTTGTATATTCAATAAAGAACACACACACACACACTTTCAAGCACACCCCTCAAATGACCATTTGAGGGGTATTTATAGTACAAGACACGTGTTGCCCTAAAGGCTTTCCATGGGCTTGGCTTGGGCTTCGTGGACTTGGATTGGATTACATGTAATAGAAGGCTAGCTTAACATAACTATTAGCCATTTAGCTTAGCCCAGTCCACGAGCCCGTTGACTATTCTATCACGATATCTAACACACGTTACAAAGTTCCTAAATGTGAATGACCATCACTTCTAATAAAAACTATTAAGGCTAACATTCTACTTCTGATGTGGGTGTTCTAATCACTGTTACTAACCAAGTGGAACCCATTCTTGCATGAGGATCCCAATTATCCAGTTATCCATTCTTATCTGTGTTCAACTGCAGATCGTTCAAATTATTCGTGGTACCGGACTCTGTTCCAAGCATATGGGAGACCGCGGCTCATGAAGTTCGTGAGTAAATTCATCGGGACTGTTAGATTCGGGAACGATCATTTCGCTGCAATTATGGGTTATGGAGATTATGTTGTCGGTGATAGTGTTATCTCCATGGTATATTACGTAGAAGGTCTTGGTCATAACTTATTCTCTGTCGGTCAATTCTCGTGATTCTCGATCTAGAAGTGGCCTTCATAAAACATACTTGTTTCGTTAGAGAACTTGATGGTAAAGAACTTTTAAGAGGAACACGTGGTTCAAATCTATACACCATCTCTATCGAAGATATGATGAAGTCTTCTCCAATTTGCTTGTTGTCAAAGGCTTCAAAACAAAGTCATGGTTATGGCATCGTCGTCTCAATCACTTGAACTTCGGCACCATCAATGATCTCTCTAGAAAGGACTTAGTTGTAGGTCTACCTAGACTAAAGTATGAAAAGGATCATCTTTGTTCAGCATGCCAATTGGGAAAAAGCAAGAAATATACCCACAAACCCAAGCCTACAAACTCATGAAGTTCTTCATACAATTCACATGGACTTATGTGGACCCATGAGAGTGCATAATATCTTTGGGAAGAAATATGTATTAGTTGTGGTTGATGATTACTCGATTCACCTCGGGTTAAGTTCTTAAGGACAAAGGATGAAACACCGGATATCATCATCAAACACCTGCAGGTTCGACTTAACAAAACCGGCTGTCAATCATCGAGCAGACAATGGAACTGAGTTTGTTAACAAACAACTTAGTGAGTTTTATGAAAGTGTTGGAATCACCATCAAAGAAGTGTTCCACGAACTCCTCAACAGAACGGTGTAGTTGAAAGACGAAATCGAACTCTTGTGGAAGCCGCAAGAACAATCCTGATTTACTCAAAGGTTCCAATGTTTCTCTGGGGTGAAGCCATTGCCACTGCATGCTACACTCAAAATCGATCCCTAATTCACACTGCTCATGGAAAAACTCCATATGAACTTGTCCACAATTGAAAACCTAATCTTTCATTCCTTCGTGTGTTTGGTGCATTGTGTTATCCAACTAATGAGGGTCAAGACTTAGGAAAACTTAAGGCTAAAGCGGACATTGGAGTATTTGTAGGATATGCACCAAACAAAAATGGATACCGAATCTACAACAAAAGAACCTGAAATATCATGGAAACAATTCACGGTACGTTCGATGAGCTGACCGGTCCTATGGCTCTTGGACAATCCAATTCTGGACCCGCACTTCAAAATAGTCCCATTGGTTCTTCTCTTGTACCAAACTCCTCTCAAGCAACTCCATATGTACCTCCATCTGAAGATGATTTGAAGAAATTGTTTGATCCAATGTTTGATGAACATTATGAGCCAAATACCAATGATCTGTCAATTCCAACAACAGAGATTGCTTCGAGCCCTGTCAATGAAGTCAACCCTTTAGTCTCAATATCATTAAGTCAAGAAGCGCCTGCCGATCACTGTCTCATCAACTAATCATCAATCATCGAATGTACATCATGGAATTGTTTTCTGGCACTCATGATGAAGTTAATCCCTTTGCTACTCCTGAAGATGCTCTATTTGAAAATATATTTGCTCTGAATCATCATCCGAACCATCTTCATCGGAGACATCGACTCGCTACTTCGGTTCCACAACAACAACCACATGAACACCTTAGAAAATGGACACATGATCACCCATTGGACAACATCAATGGAAACCCTTCTCGCCCAAGATTCACTGTAAACAACTTGCTATGATGCCTTATGGTGCTTCTTCAACTCCGACTCTCTAAGATCGAATCTAAAGACGTTAAAACCGCTATGAATGAAGACAGTTGGTTCAATGCCATGCAAGAAGAAATTCATGAGTTTGATCGATTAGATGTATGGTAATTAGTACCTGCTCCGTGATGCTATGATCATTGCTCTAAAGTGGATCTTCAAAGTGAAGCTTGATGAGCATGGTGATGTGTTGAAAAATAAGGCTAGGTTAGTGGCTAAAGGATATCGTCAAGAAGAAGGTATTGATTTTGAGGAATCTTTTGCTCCTGTTGCTCGTGATCGAAGCTATCGAATCTTCTTGGCTAATGCAGCTAGTAAAAACATGGTTGTATATCGATGGATGTAAAACCGCCTTTCTTAATGGTGATTTGAAAGAGGTGGTTTACGCCAGCCGTGAGGGTTTTGTGAATCCAGAGCATCCTACTCATGTCTATCGCTTGAAAAAAGCCCTTTACGGTTTGAAGCAAGCTCCTAGTGCATGGTATGATACACTATCAAAGTTTCTTCTATTTACTGGATTCAGCAAGGGAGCAGTTGATCCGACGTTGTTCACCGAAAGTCGGAAAACATTTAATTCACGCTCAAATTTATGTTGATGATATTATCTTTGCCTCGACTGACCCCAATGAATGTGATCGCTTTTCAAATGAAATGGGTTCCAAATTTCAAATGTCAATGATGGGACAAATGTTATTTTTCTTGGGATTACAAATTTCACAAAGTCCCAGGAGGCATTTTTATAAATCAATCTAAATATGCAAATGAGATTTTAAAAAAATTTGGATTTGTTTCTTGTGACACCGTTGACACTCCAATGATTGAACGTACCAAGCTGGATAAGGACCACTCGGTGGATCATGGTAGATCAAACAAAATATCGTAGTATGATTGGATCCCCGATGTACCTCAGCCTAGTAGACCGACATCTTGTTCGCTGTGTGCATGTGTGCTAGATATCGTGCTAAGCCTACTAAAAGCACCTTGAAGCGGTTTAACGGGTCTTTCGGTATCTCCAAGGAACCATCAATATGGGACTATGGTACCCGAAGGACACCGGTATGTCACTAACAGCCTATGCAGATGCCGATCATGCAGATGTCAAGATACACGCGTCGAAGTACATCGGGAGGTGCTCGTTTTGGGTTATAAGCTTGTGAGTTGGTCTTCAAAGAAGCAAATGAGTACTTCTATTTCCTCTACAGAGGTTGAATACATAGCCATGTCATCCTTTTGTGCTCAAATCCTATGGATGAGATCTCAATTATCTGACTATGGCTTTGAATTTAACAAAATCCCTCTGCATCTGTGATAATAAAGTGCTATTGCCCTCTCATGCAACAACGTTCAACACTCAAGAGCAAAGCACATCGACATTAGACATCATTTCATCAGGAAACAAGTGGAAAACGGTGTGGTGGAACTCTATTTTGTGAAGTCGAGAATACCGGTTAGCGACATCTTCACCAAAGCTCTTCCAAGAGAACGTTTTGAGTTTATTCTTCTACGACTTGGCTTGAAAAGTCTTCAACCAGAAACACTCAAACGTCTTCAGGAGGAAGACGAGGAGTAAAGGTTAATGACTCTATCATCTCCTTGTAAATATCTATTCGAAAAACAAAATACAAAATTACAAAACCTTCAAAAAAAACAAATAGAAAAATAGAAAACTTTCAAAAATCCATAAAAATTTGAAAATTTTCAAAAAATATTGTCATTTTGTCATGTTTTCTCAATTCGAAAATATCTACGGTCTTTGTGTTGTCATTCAAAGAATGACACGGGACTTTAGATGTTGTTCGAATATTTTATTATATATATATATATATATATATATATATATATATATATATATATATATTTGAGAGAAAGAGAAACTATGGTTTATTGTCATCTCAGGCAAGAACCGCTTTTCAAAGAAAGAACAGAGCCATGCTTTATCTTGTCTTTTAAATCTCATGCTCTGATTCTATAATCAATTACTTACAATCTAATGAAAACTAATTTCTTTGAAAAATAACTATATATATATATATATATATATATATATATATATATATATATATATATATATTTGAGAGAAAGTGAAACAATGGTTTATTGTCATCTCAGGCAGTAACCCGCTTTTCAAAGAAAGAACAGAGCCATGCTTTATCTTGTCTTTTAAATCTCATGCTCTGATTCTATAATCAATTACTTACAATCTAATGAAAACTAATTTCTTTGAAAAATAACTCGGACTCTATTTTTGAAAAATCATCTGGACTTAACTTTTGTCAAAATATCTATCTCTCAATCAACAACTTATGTCATTGATTGAGGGGGAGAATGATTTCAATTAAATCAAAAGGTTATTTGTCATACAATTGTTTTCAAAAGATAATTATGCATGTTTAATCAATGGAGTTTAAAGTCTCAAAATCCGATCCTTATCAGTTAAAACGTTTTCATAATCAAGTCACAATTCTCCTTAAAAGCTTTCAACATCAATTTAAATCTACAGAGATCACAAATCTCAAATGATTTGATAATTGTGATCGGGGGAGAATTTGTGATTTAAATTGGATTTAAACTGATAATTCGGTAAATGGTTTTATAAGGATGTACAAGTTTTCCTCCCCGCATGTGACAAACGATTTCAAATTTTTCATGCACATGTTGAGGGGGAGCATCTATCTTAAACCACAAACGTGATCAATTTGTTTCAATGTGCAGTCTTTTCCTAATATGTGCAAAACATTTTCAAATTTCCATGCACATATTGAGGGGGAGCAACTATTTTGAAAACCACATTCTTCATATAACTACTCTTAAATGCAAGCCAATCCCTCAAAGATGAAAATTATTTCCATTACAAAATGATGCGTGATGCACATGTTGAGGAGGAGCTCTATTTCTAAAATTATCAAAAACAATTCAGATACAAAATACTTTGATAATATATCACAAGTATCTGGATTGATTTTCAAATGGTTTTCAAGTGGTTCCAATGGCAGATGAACAATACCAAATAGACCGACCAAATTTACTTTATGTATGGTGATATAAGGATGATAAGGTTAGGTATCTGTTCTCGTGACCCGCCAAAACTGGAGGGATCTACCCAGGGACAATCCACTAGATAGTGTAGAGTCCTTAGGTATGACGAAAAAAGGAGAAAAGTGAGATATGGGAAGAGTGCGGACTGAGATAGAGCTAGAACTGGAATAAACCCAACAAGGTTCTAGTTATGAAGTCTCGGTAAGCACTGAAGGGGTTGAAGAATGAAAAAGAAATGAATATGAAAAGGGTGAAAAGAAATAGCCCTCCAATAATTCAACCTTAGGGCAGAAACCGGGTTCAATTCATATGCTACTGGTAGTTGCCAAGGTAACATTGGTATTGAAGACAACACGTCATGGACCCAGTGACACACTGCACTTCAACTTCCCAAGCTACTCAAGTTCCTCTTAAAAGGGCTTGTTTCATTCTCACGGGGAACCGACATAATCTATCGACTTTCTCTTAGAGATAGTTGATATTGAAGAAGGAGACCCTCTCCCTAGTCTCCGGCATAGGAACCAAATATGCACAATTGAGTCTAGAGCCACGAGATCATCTATAAATCTCATTAGGACACTTTAAATGAAGACTCTCTGTTTCACACAATGTGGAAAGAGAGATTATATTTTATGAGTCATACGCATTATCCTTGTGGTATTGCCAGAACATCTGAGTGATATGCAAACAAATTCACAATGAAGATGGAAAGCCTTCTGGAGCCAACATCAAACAAGCTCCTGGTGAGTGGCATGTGAGATCTATTCAATAGATCAACCATGTGACAACTGAACAGAAACAATGAGGCGATTCAATCTTTTGAATCAATCTGGTTCAAAGCTATGGATTGACGGATACCTTTGAAAAACCGGTCGTTGTGCTTAAAACTCTTTTCTTTAGCACATCGACTGTGTACAAATATTTCAAAATAAAAGGTGTTTATGATTGATAAATGATCTTCATTAAAACCTTCGTTGTATTGCAAAAAAAATTTCTATTGAGTGATACACGACTATTTTTCAAATCAATTTTTCATCAATCAGTGAATCTCAATTCGCTGGTTCACTCACTCCGTGTTGTCTTCTTTGAGACGTTCCGGTTTGAGAATAGCTAGAGAAGCTGCGAAACCCTGTC
>OU343221.1:45828689-45875079 GCA_910596185.1 Chrysanthemum makinoi
AATTTTATAGGGATTGTTGATCACCATGTATCTAACCGCCACTAGACCGCATACAATTTTCAATTGCTTAATAGCAAGATATCACCAATCCCAAAGAATCTCACCTCACCGCAGCCCAAGAGAATACTGGGTACTAAGGGAACCCCAAGCCTTGGACCTCTACTATCCAAAATGCTCAGGTTTGATCTCAAGGGTTACTCTGATTCTGATTATGCCTGGCCGCAACATGGATGAAAAAGTACCTCGAGGTCTCACAATTCTTTGGAGGAAAACTCGGTCTGTTGGAGTGCAAAGAAGCAACAATCGCTGGCTATGTCCTCATAGCTGCTGCAGATGTTGTGCCAATGTACTATGGATGAAAAGTCAGTGACTACAACATCCATTACAAAATGGTACCCATCTTCTGTGATAACACAAGTGCAATTGCAATCTCCAACAACCCTGTCCCTCCACAAAGAACCAAACACATTGACATCAGATATCACTTCATCGGGGATCACATAATGAAAGGAGACATAGAGCTTCATTTCATCCCTACTGAATATCAATGGCCGATATCTTCACCAAACCCTTGGATGAACCCACCTTCAGGAGACTGAAAGTGAATTGGGAATGCTGACATGAAAGTCAAGTATCTGAAAACCAATCTCAGTAAGTTCTCTGAAATGGTTCATCCTCCATGGACACCCAAAATAAACCTCTCACTGAATGAGTAAGACTCATTCAGGGTCCCTGACACTTGACAAAGAACATTGAATAAGTAACTAAATGATCCAAGTATCGGTTACTTTAATGTCCTAGGTTGGTAACTATGTCAATTTAATAAAGGAATATATGTCTCTTTGTTCTTCGTCATCCCACTTGGCATTTAATGCCTCTCACAAAAATAACAAATTGCTATTTTATCTCTGCAAAAGTGCACTGCGGCACGCAAATCGCTCCCTTGAAAACGGGATTTTCCTCAGGGTAATGGAGTAGTAGCATTAAATGTGGAAATTCAAACGCCTTTCATAAACCAACTCTAAATATTCCCATTTGTGCACAAAACACCCCTCTTATCACTCTATAAATCTTCAAACACAAACAAAACACACACAAATCTTTTCTCGCAACAAACTCTGTCAAAATCATTTCAAAAAAAACATTTGTGTTCTCAAATCTTCAAAACCCCTTTCGAAAAACATTTCTTGTAAACATTTACAAAAGTTTTTCATCACAAACTTGAAGAGATCTAAATACTTTGATTGTTCTAGTCAAAACATTTTTTAATCCTAAAATCTTTGTTAATGGAAATGGCTAGAACACCATCTCTCCAGTTTGCTTCTCAATGGGTAGGGGATCTTACTAATGTTGAATTTAAAACAAATAATGTCATAGGAAATTTTGAATATCCTGAAAATGTCCCAACCTATAAAGACATTATAAAATTTTATTCAACTGCCCACTCAAAACGGCCTTTGTAAAATGTCCTCGTGTTGTACCCAAACTACCTCAGGGAGTTTTGGGCTACGCCTAGAGCCTTTGACCCACACCTTCTAATGATGAGAATAACCTTAGACCTCTGGGAGTATCTCATCGTTCAGTCTTAATGGAGGGAAACAATACACCCTGGATTTCAAAACGTTTTGCACTACAACAGGGTTAGATTATAACAAAGGTGTTTATGTAGCCCATCCCAACCCTCCACATGAAGGATGGGTTAAAACAAATCTTTTTAGATCCAACTTTTTGTACAAGACCCAGTCACTAAAAGCTCGTTCTCGTGGCTTGGAGGATCCTATTCACTTTTGTGACTCAGGTCCTCGGCGGGAACCACTCATCCACTGAACAAGTTAACTCTATTCAGTTGATGATGGCATACTGCTGGATGAATGGGGTCACTGTCGACATAGGGGAGATCATTTACAGTGATCTCGAACGAAGCTACAGAGCAAAACTAGGACCTAAATAATGCTTCAGATCCTAGGTTTGTTCTTGTGCTCGCAATCGTTATGGGTTCAAATTATACTCGATGAAAAATTTGGAAATTTACCCCGCATCCTCGAGCCTTCAAATTTTCAAAATAACCCATCCCTCGCCACTTCCATTTAATTGACGGCCCACATGATTGCTGTAAACACCCAAGTGGACTGGTCTCCAAAACCCTGCTCCCAAAAAGAAAGGGGAAGTCTCAGCATCTGACTAAGACCATACCAAAGTCTCAGGCCCTGAGGCTTCAGGAGCATGCCTAAGAGGCACAAAAAGCCCATGACCAAAAAGACACCCACACTGTGCAACAATCACCCCAAAGTGGACAACGTAAGGACACCGATACATCACAGCCAGCCTCCCTTGGTCACACCTACTACTTCCCAAGATCCAGAGGGAAACATACAACCCGCTGGTAGGGGAGCGCCTTCCACAACGCTCAAGGATGACATTAGCAATCCAAGCCTTTGTCTGAGGGCACACTGATCTCTCCCAAAGACTCAGAGGGACGCAAACAACCCGCTGATAGGGATACAACTATCACCACTCCTCGCTAGGCACTGGAAACGCCCACTAGTGTCTCGTGGGTCACCTGGGGACAAAGACTCAGGGAAAGGAACAACCCGTCGATATGGAACCCATAACCAATCCCGACTCCAGTGAAGGCACCGGGAAGCGCCTACCGTCCGAGGGGTCAACGGGGGACAAAGACTCAGAGGGATATAAACCACCCGCTGACATGGAACCCATAACCAACCCCTTGCTCACAAATTGCTGATGTCACTGATATTATTCTCCAAGATGAGCTCACAGACCGATGATGAAATCTTATCACCGGAGAAGAAATGGACGCCGAGGTTCAGCTGAACAAGAACCTCACCTGATCCAAAGGAGCTTTACCTAACCCCATTCCAACATGATCATATTCTCAATCCCTCAAGCTCTAATGAATTCAAAGAGTTTGACAATGTTCTTCCCCTCACCGAAGCAGCTTGGCTCAGTTGATCACCAGTATTTCAAGGAAGCCATACTCGTGGGTGACTTAAACATGGGAACAACATACCGAGGTCGCCGCAGCTACTACCGATCTTAAGGCAGGCGTGTACAGTGGCTTCGATGAAAATGGTCATGAGCACAGAGATCTGATGTATGACAACATTCACCGACTGGATGAAAACATGGCTAAATTCTCGTGCATCTTCAGGTGTAGGTACCACGATAGATGAAATCGTGGAGTTTGTCAAAGAAGACCCGAAACCAACTCTAAAGTCTTGGAAGCTACTGAGGCGCACTGAAACAATCCTCAAACCTCATGAACTGCTCAATACGCCAAGTCTACAAATGTTCAGTGGTCTTCCATCCTCACCAGTCTCTACAAGCTACAATGGACTCTTTGAATACTCGTGTGGCTACATTGGCTCAGCATCCTCATCTGGCCTGGAATCTTGGGCCCTGAATGACTGCTCTTGAAGTTTCACAAGCTAATTTGGAAGCAAAGTCACCGGTATTCAAACTCGACACCTCCTACATAAAGGCAATGATCACCGAAATTTATCAAGCCTTCAAGGGTCAAGCACTTGTCCCCTCCAGCATCAACACTAATCCTTGCCCTCACTGACGCCGCAAAAGTTGAGGGGAGAATATTGTCAAGAAACTCCCTCTTCACACTGAGGGGGGAGCAAACATCATCGGTCTCTATAGCTCCACATCAACATCACCACCACCACAAGAACTCCCATCTCATCAATCCCACCAACATCATCATCAACAACACTGGCAGTTATCACAACAACACCACCTCTTTGGTTGCATCATCTTCTTCGTGCCAGGACAAAGGCAAAGGCATAATGACGACTGCCGGAGCCTGAGAAGATCCCCTATAAAATCGGCGACATCAATACCGCTCATACCTCAACAACTGATAAACATCTTGCTAAAGAAGAAAGAAGATTGAAACTAGCCGAGAAGAGAAAAAGAACAGAGAACACCGCAAAAGTAGTCACAAGAAGCTGAGAATATGGGATTAGATGCAAGCAAGCTCCCAAAGGGTCAGGCGGGACAAAAGTTCAAGGATGCTCAGTTGCTCAAATGGCTGCAATGAGAAAGCAAGCACAAGAAAAGAGAAAGAAAATCAAGCTCTGAAAAGCGAATTGAGGAATACAACTGACAATGAGCGCCAAGGCTTCAAAAAATCACTGATGTCAAGATTATTCCCAACACCATACCATTGGCTATGAATGTTTACAGAGGGATGACAAAAGACACTTTGAGGTTCATGATCCCTTAAAATTCAGTGACTTTGGGATCACTGAACTTGATGAACTTGGTCCGATCATTGGTAAGAAGCAAAATAAGGTGGTCAAGGAGCTGATGAAGATGCTCAGAAAAAGATACGAAAGGCCGAGGGATGCACCAACTCAACTAGGAATTCAGCCTACCTTGACTGCACCTCAAGGATCTCAACCACAAACTTCCACTGGCAAAAGGAAGAGAGTTGAGTTCCAACCTGAGATTAAAGTGCCTGGACTGAGTGTAATAGAGCTACCAAGGGTTAAATTTGTGAATTGTCTAGTGATTGAAGAGCTCGAAGGGGCTATTTCACATTGATGTCTATGGAAACCAAGCATTTCAAAGATGGAGTGATATTGATCAGGCTGGTGTAATGCAATGATCACTATATTCCAGTTGGCCTCTCGATACAATCCCAGCAAATATCAGTTACTGCCAAGACCTAAATGCCAAAATAAGAGACCATCCTGATAGAGAAACACTCATCACCAAAAAGGTCAAGCTTGAAGCATTGGGAATCCATCTGATTGACATCATTTTGTTTTATCTTTTGTACTAGTGATAGGAACTATGTAATTTGATCAATAAACGATGTATGTTTTATTCATTTACTCGGTGTTCCTTATTGTATTCATTAGTACATTCAGTGTAGGAAGAAGCCATTTGCTCACTTACACTGATCAACCACTTAGGCTATTTGTATATCCAAATAGGGGAGACTGTTGTTCTTAAAATACCCAAACCCCTTAATCTAGGATTTGAATAGAAAATAGCCCAAGTACTCATATGTTAAACACAATCAGTCGCTGAGTGCATAGTCGGCCAAGTGAGTCATCTTTAGGATACTCAAGACGCAGGCAATGAAGAAGTCTCCACTCAAGAAGGCGGAACTTAAAGAGTTAAGACTGAGTCAAGAAGAAGATGATGGATTCAGTGAGTGATGACAATAACTCATGAATCCCTAAGACTTCTCTCCAACTACTTACACCTGAAGACAAACCAAGAAGAAGACTGAAGGATAAACAGGATCAAGAAAGAGCTGACAAGGCGGAGAAGTTTGAATCAGATAAAGAAGTCCTTATCAACATAAGTCGTCCCTTCCCCTGAATGGCTAACTTACAAGCTCTGTCATCATCAAATATGGAAAGCAGCCTTGTCCTTTACTTAGAATAGTCTTTAAATGAGACAAAATACATCAGTATTTTGTCTTCTGTATGATGTCAGCTTTTGTCACTTAGGAAAGAGTTAAAACTCATACATGTATAAATAGCATAAGAGATGGAGTGAAAAAGATTAAGCTTGTGAATTGTAAAAAAACACACATACACGCAAGCCATCTTTTCACCCCTCCAAATACAACTTAGTTCCGAGATAGCTCTGAGCTCTAAGAGTTGTGCTCGGACTTAGCCTGAGCTTAGAGAGGAGTCACCCAACTTTGTCATTTCAATCCCAAGTACTATTCCGCAAGTACTTGGGTAACGAATTCTTTGTTGATTTATTTCTAATAAGAATATGATGTTGAAAATTACTTAGTGTGTTTTCCTTATGTTAATTTCAGTCATAGTTCACTATTAACTTGTTTTATAAACTTAAAACTGTTTTTAACGATAGTGAACGGGGAACAACACATAGTGTACATCAAAACTCATTAGTTGCATACTATTCTCATCACATCCAGGTGTGTTAACTCCTGAGAGATGGATCTTTGAAAATATTGGATTTGATGTCTCTTTACCAATAGCCATTACTACTGGAGTAGCCAAATGTTTAAGTTCAAAACTATGGTATAACGATAACCATCCGTTATTGGCAAACCGAAACCATATAAACGGGTTTGATGTGTCTTTACCGTAGCCGTTTGCTCGGAGTAGTCAATTCTTAGAATTGGTGAATTGATAACCAAATATGGATTCTGTTGCCTTTACCACAAGCCATATACTTGTGGGCTAGCCAATTCTTGGATTCCAAAAAGGAATATACCATGGTGAATTGATGACCATACAACACTCAGCAATAAAGCATGGGTGGTTGCAAACCCTATGATTTTGAGCAAATCATTACAGCTATCAACAGATTTGATGTGTCTTTACCAAAGCCGCACTTTGACTAGCCAACTCTTCATATACACAAGGTATATCCGTGAGTTAAAACCATCAACTATGAACAACAAACATGCAAAAGAAAGTTAGTTTTTTTTTTTTATTAACTAAGAAAGAAACTACCAAGTGTATATAATACAAATAGTACCAAAAGGAATATAAGGTAGAAGATCATGAGAGATACCATTATGACGTGATGAAGAAGCAAATGATCTTGAAGGAGGTGAGTCTTGATCAATCTAACGCTTGTTCAGCCTGTGGTCTTCATTTCACCTGGATCTGGAGGAATTTCCAATTTCGAGTCCGCATCCCTCCATAAGTCTTTGGACAATGGGTAAGTTCTTCCGGAAACATGCAGACGTGATTCCACCCTTCGCCTCAACTACATTCACACGCAGGCAGAGGATAGAATCTCCGGGACTCAACCACCATAAATGTGAGTTCCGGCCAAATGGAATGTCCTTTATTATTGGGAGATTGAGAGCTAAACAAGACATGAAGATCTCCTAATAAAAACATCCCGAACCCCGTGGTGCATTGTTGCAATAATGGGAGGTAATTCAGAGTGTACAGAGTAAGAAAGTCTGCCCTATCTACCAAATGAAGTATTTCCTTCAAAAAGGTGAACTCCATAGAAGTTTTGTCCTTTCGATGTATGACATTCAGCTCTTTGTTTGTCAAAGTCCAATTTATCAACACATTTTGATATCCATCAGGAAAATCAGAGGAAGACCCTTCTTTAATAAAGGTTGACTCATCAGCCTCAATATCCAAGGTAGTGATTTTGGCCATCCTCTTCTTCCTCCTTCTTCCAGCTTATAGATTCCTAAAGATGGTGCATCTTGAGGTTCTTCATTAGATTAGCTGGCATGACTAGAGGAAGGAGAAGCACCTTCACGAATGGCATTCATCTTTACTAGCAAATTTCTAGCCTTTCTAGTTTTTAAACTTGTCAGAGTGTGCCTTCCGAGCCAACAGATGCCATGAGATGGAGTGGGAGCCGGGTACATTAGGTGCTTCGAAGAAATGGCAACCTGGTTCAGCAGATGGAGTCTTGTCAGTGAGCTCAATCTCTGTAGGAGTTTCAGCAGAGACCATAGATGGTTTAGCAGAAGGAATCTTGTCAAATGAAGGAGTGGCTTGAGAAATTTCTTCGTATAATCAGGAGAGATCGTCTTTGTTTTAATATCATCAAAAGTATCCACTACCTCAACAAACTTTGGTCTTTTGGCCTTTGGTGCAACTTCATTCAAAGCAATCTTTTCAAGCAGGAAGAGTGAGATGAAGATTACTTCATGATTTGATTATACTTGTGAATCAAAACATGATCAGGGAAAGCCTTGACTTGCTTCATTGACAGCCCAGAGTTATACATAGTGGAGCTCTGGTTTTTCACCACAAGTCTCATTTGAGCTTTAGTGGGAGGTCTCTCTTTGTTCTTTTGGGCTATGATGGCTCTCCTCTTCACTGCTTCTTGCTTCCTTTGTCTTCCACGAGCCATTATCACCCACAAAACTTTCACTCGCTGAAGTCTCTGACCTAAGATACTCGAGCAAGTGAAGGGTTTGATATGACTTGCTAAGTGTAAGCATCCCAATGAGTGTCAGGTAGCTTAGTACGCATTTCATCTAGTTCCCTTTGTCTTTCAGAGGCAAAAATCGTAGATTGATCTTCAATCTGTTTAGCCATTTCTTCATCTTTCTTTCTCTCATTACACTCAACTAGCATTCTCTCTTGTTCTCGCTTTCCTCTTCTTACTTACCAAGTCCTGACCAAGCTCATCTTCTACCATTAAACCTTTCCCTTATCACAGCTCCTTAGTACAATCATCTTCTAATATCAACTAAAGGAATCTCAAGTAGTAACTCCCAAATCAACTTCGGAAGAAACATGTTGTGAGGGTTCTTCAGCAGGAATGGACACTGATGGTTTTTGTATGACTGAAGATTGACCAAGTTCAGTAGCAACATCCTCTATTGGGGTATCAGTAGATGCAGCTTTGACAAACTCTGGTTCCTTGGATACTTCAGTAGATGCTTTATTCAAGTACGATCTCTTTCTCCTTTTATAAAGAATATGTTCCTTCTTCTTTGAAGATTCCGCAACTACTGATGAAGGATCATTAAGAGACACATCAGCTAACATATCGAGACCCATATGAGGTTCTTCTTCTTCCTCCTCTAAGAAACCACAAGCTTCCTTTTGGTGCCCTTTCAAGTCTCTGTCTCCTAGGTCCTTAACTTTACTGTGTAGTTCTTCAATCTTACTACCAAGAGTAGACTGGTTTCTGCAAGTTCCTTTTCGACTAGACACCTCACTGCATACCTGTTCACAAGATCATACACAGATGTGAGAGTAATGGGTCCTCGCTCCACCAGCAGATTGCTCGTGGTAATGGGAGCTTTATTGGACCTTCGTGGAAACATGGTCATGCTAAAAATGAGGAGGTACCTCATTAAAAGTTTTCCTTTGAGGACTAGGTATGGTCATCCTGTTCAGATCAGACTCAAACTCATCAAGAGGATCTTGTGTTGGTGGTGGACTAGGACAATGTGCTAGAGTTGGTGTTGGTGGAGGCCGCTCCGAGCAACATGAGAAGCTTCGCAGAAAAAGGAGGGGCCCTCATCAATATTAATCATGGATTGCCATCAGAGCAACAATTGAAGAGGTGGGATGTTAGCAACATTCTCCTCATCAGCACCTCATTGCCTTGAGGCAACATAGCTTCACAACGGATAATGTGCCCCCTTAAAGTTAGTTCTCATAGAGGCAAAAAGTTTGGTTGACAGAGCTCCTACGGCATAAAAGGCTTGGGTTTGGGTAGAGGTGTCTATGATTATTTCTAAGAATCTAGGGTACATTAAAAACTTATGTTGTTTCCTATTGATATTTTCAACCAAATTGTCAAAAATAAATTTAGAAAAATTATAAGTTATCCCTTGAGATAGACACAATACCATATGCCATTGGGAAGAGAATTGATCCCATGCTCCTGATTTGTTGCTAATGCACAGAAGCAACGTGTGAACCAAGAATCTCCACTTAGGGCAAAAATGCTTTTTCAACCATATGTCTGTCCCGTACCTTGATACCCATAGCTCTCACCGCGTGAGTATTTCCTCGCTAGTGTGTGAAATACCCCATCAATATCATCCAAGTGAAGCTTTCTCCTAATCAGCTCCTCTGTTACTACATACTCTGTTCCGTCAATCATGGCCGCAATCTGCTTTCACTTCGTGTGGAAGCAGATGCCCAAAATTGTTTGACCAACGATTCATAAATTGCATTAGGAGAATGCTGTAGGGCATAGTGAATCTTTAATCTTTTCAAGAACTCTACCATAGGTACATACAGCTCATCACCTTTTGCATTTCCTTAAACGCAACTTTGTTGTGATCCTTCTTGAATTGAAGAGCCATTTGATGAATTGATATTTTAGGGTTATGTTTCTCGTAATCAGTGAGGGTTTTGGGTGTAGGAGAAGAGGGAAGGGTTTTGTTTGAAGTGAAAATGAGAGTGATGGTTTGGTAGAGGTTTGTGCAAAAATAGTCAAAAGTATTGGCACTCTATTGTTTGACTACGCTTACGCGTACATCTACTTTGACCATAGACAATTTAACTCTTCAGTAGAAATAGATACTCAATCTGTTGAAGTTATACAATTCAGTAGAAACCAACCCAAGACTAGGATATCTTCGATAAGATTCTAGAATTATCAGTGCCAACTAACTCGCATTAACTTACAAAACCTCTAACCCGTCTATAAAATCATACCAATGCATACTTCTCTCACATACTTTTACCCCAAATTACCATCACAAACCCTAGATTCATCATACACCCAATCAACCAAAATTAACCATGAATACTTCACCAGAGGTTGTAAATCCAACCTCTTCTCCATCATCCTCATCATCCATTGATTTCCTCGAGTTTTGGTCATATCCACTGACCCTGAGCCTTTGACATCCCCATTTCTCTCTTCTTCTGAAGATGATGGTGTAGTGGATCCAAGTGAGTCTCCTGATGACTCAGAGGAACCCACTATTGAGATACCTTCATACTCCCAACCTCCAGCACCTCAACCTCAACAAAGGCCTCGTGCTGAAAGGGAGGTGGTGCTTGCTCTACCTGCACCATGTTTTGGTGCATCTTCACACATCGTATAGAGGAAGAGCATAAGGAAGGTGAATGGATTGCTTTTGGTGAAATCAGCAGATGAAGCATAAAGGACACTTTATTTTTCTTCATCATCATTATTTTCATCAATCCATCCTTCCCATTTTGATCCTTAGCTTCCTCGTCCTAGTGGTCATGCATATCCACCCATCGAGATAGAAGAAATGGGTGGTTATGCAAGTTTTCACAAACGCATATCCAGAATCTAGTGTGAAAGATGTGAGCGATCATGCATATCCAAATGACTCGTTAGATGTTGGAATGGATGATATGAACTAGATTAGGATTATGTATAGCTCTGTTCTTGTAGTTGCATTTGAAGTTGATTGAATTTTGTAAGTCGTAAGGTCAGAACTGTTTCTTGAATGAATGAACAATTTGACTTCAATTTCTTCTCTATGTACTCTTACTTTAGTAGAATCAACTTGTTTACTTCAGACTTTAGTTTCAGAGAAAGAAGCTTCAAAGCTTACTTGACCATTTATAAAAGAATCACACTTGATGAATCTTGGACTTGAACATGGAATAGACAAACTGCACTTGAAATAGATAAACAACACAAAACACAATACACACAAAAAAGTAGACAAACAAACCAAAGAATTATTAGCAACTTGTGAAACCTGTCGTATCCCTTGTGGATACCTTCTTCTTCAGAGATATTGAACTCTTGGAAGTGTTGTCTCAGCATGGACTTCCTCATTCTCCTGGACTCTTCATTGCCACTGAACCTTGCTTTAAGAGCCATCCATATGTCCTTTGCATCATCCATGTGGTGAAAATCACCCAAGTGATCTTCGGGAATAGCTTGAAGAAGGATGGTTCTCACTTTGTGCTCTCTTTGCACAGCCTAAAATCTCTTCCAGTTTGGGAGGAGCAATGGTAAACTTACCATCAAGATCCGGATAGTCTTCTTCGAGTTTCCTTTCTTTACAATTTCCCAAAGATTCCAATCAATATTGGAGATCCAGCTTCTGATTTTCATAGTCCACATATCATACTCTTCCTTTTTCAGATAAGGAAACTTCCCATTACTGTTGGAAAGACTAAGTTGCTGCATAGAGGTGGTGTTTTTGATGTTGTTGTTGGTGACTTCGATTCATCATCGTTCCAGGCATGGTGAATGTGTTTTGGTTGTATGGGGGTGAGGAAAATATGTTCTCAGATATCGTAGAGACTTTCCCGAGGCTCAGATACCACTTGTTGAATACACACAGACCTTGACAGATCTTGAGCAGATTCCTTCGGCAGAATCTCTTCTTCAGCAGATTCTCTTCTTCAAGATTCTGCTGCTACTTCGCAGAGAATCCTTCTCAGCAGTATTGACAGAGAATACCTACTTCGCATAATTCCCAACTGATAAGGACAATACAAAGACAGATAACCCATACATAACTTCCAAAAGATATGATTGAGACATATAACAATACAAAGACAGATAACAAGTGTCCTATTATGGTGTATCAAGTTTTGATACCCAAGTATCAAGTGTCATACTAACTAATGTTTAAATAAAACTTTTGTAAATAAGCGTTCTAAAAACTGATGTTTTATGACTCAAATAAAGGAGTGTTCTATTATGGCGTAGGATAATAAAACCACAACAAATAAGCGTACTATAAAGGTTAATGTTAAAAGACACAGTTGTCAAGGGTCCTTAATTTTTTCAAATAAAACTTTTGCAATTAAGCGTTCTATAAAACTGAATAAGCGTTATAAAAACGGATGTTTTAGACTCTAAAAAAGATGTGCCATACTGTGGTGTATCATAAACAAACCATTATGAATAAGCGTTCTATAAAGGTTAACGTTATAAGACACTATTGTCAAGGGTCCTATTCACTTTTCTTATAAAAAACGTTTGCGAATAAGTGTTCCATAAAACCGATGTTTTATGACTCAAATATCAAGTGTCTTATGATGGTGTATCAATCTATGGGACCCAAGTGTCAACTGTCATATTAAGGTATGTTTTAATAATACGTTTGCGAATAAGCGTTTTAAATAATTAATGTTTTATGACTTATATATCAAGTGTCCTATTATGGTGTATTGTAATAAAACCATAATTAATATGCATCCTTTAAGGGTCCTATTAAGTTTTGTTATAATAAAACTTTTGCAAATAATCGTTTTAAAAAATGATGTTATAAAACCATTGTACATAAGCGTCCTATAAAGGTTAACGTTATAATACCCACGTGTCAAAGGTCCTATTAAATTTTGCTATAATAAAACTTTTTGTGAATAAGCGTTTTAACTAACTGATGTCTTATGACTCAAAAAACCAGTGTCCTATTATGGATTATTATAATACAACCATAATGAATAAACGTCTTATAAAGGTAATTTATTAGGATCCATATTTTAAGTGTCATTTTAAGTTATATGATAATAGGACCCCAAATCATCGACCATCCTATTATATACCTTTTTAGGACATCGCCTAAGTAGCAAATATTTAAAAAGGACCCTAAACGCTCATATGTCCTATTAAACAGTTTGTTAGGACTCCATTATCATACCGTCCCACACAAAGGGTCCTAAAAAGCCACTTTTGTTGTAGTGAATATCTAAAGTCCCGTGTCATTCTTTGAATGACAACACAAAGACCGTAGATATTTTCGAATTGAGAAAAACATGACAAAAAGACAATATTTTTTGAATTTTTTCAAGATTTTTCAAATTTTTATGGATTTTTGAAAGTTTTCTATTTTTCTATTTGTTTTTTTTAAAGGTTTTGTAATTTTGTATTTTGTTTTTCGAATAGATATTTACAAGGAGATGATAGAGTCATTAACCTTTACTCCTAGTCTTCCTCCTGAAGACGTTTGAGTGTTTCTGGTTGAAGACTTTTCAAGCCAAGTCGTGGAAGAATAAACTCAAAACGTTCTCTTGGAAGAGCTTTGGTGAAGATGTGCGCTAACCGGTATTCGACTTCACAAAATAGAGTTCCACCACACCGTTTTCCACTTGTTCCCTGATGAAATGATGTCTAATGTAGATGTGCTTTGCTCTTGAGTGTTGAACGTTGTTGCATGAGAGGGCAATAGCACTTTTATTATCACAGTACAGAGGGATTTTGTTGAATTCAAAGCCATAGTTAGATATTTGAGATCTCATCCATAGGATTTGAGCACAACAAGATGACATGGCTATGTATTCAGCCTCTGTAGAGGAAATAGAAGTACTCATTTGCTTCTTTGAAGACCAACTCACAAGCTTATCACCCAAAAACTGAGCACCTCCTGATGTACTTTGACGTGTATCTTGACATCCCGCATGATCGATCGCATAGGTGTTAGTGACATATCGATGTCCTTCGGGTACCAAAGTCCCATATTGATGGTTCCTTGGAGATACCGAAGACCCGTTAACGGCTTCAAGGTGCTTTTAGTAGGCTTAGCCCGATATCTAGCACACATGCACACTGAACAAGATGTCGGTCTACTAGGCGGGAGGTACATCGGGATCCAATCATACTATGATATTTTGTTTGATCTACCATGATCCCTGAGTGGTCCTCATCCAACTTGGTACGTTCAATCATGGGAGTGTCAACGGTGTCACAAGAAACAAATCCAAATTTCTTTAAAATCTCATTTGCATATTTAGATTGATTTATAAAAATGCCTCCGGGACTTTGTGAAATTTGTAATCCCAAGAAAAATGCCATTTGTCCCATCATTGACATTTGAAATTTGGAACCCATTTCATTTGAAAAACGATCACATTCATTGGGGGTCAGTCGAGGCAAAGATAATATCATCAACATAAATTTGAACGTGAATTAAATGTTTTCCTGACTTTCTGGTGAACAACGTCGGATCAACTGTTCCCTTGCTGAATCCAGTAGATAGAAGAAACTTTGATAGCGTATCATACCATGCTCTAGGAGCTTGCTTCAAACCGTAAATGGCCTTTTTCAAGCGATAGACATGATTAGGATGCTCTGGATTCACATAACCCTCTGGCTGGCTGACGTAAACCACCTCTTTCAAATTACCATTAAGAAAGGCGGTTTTCACATCCATCTGATATACAACCATGTTTTACTAGCCGCATTAGCCAAGAAGATTCTGATAGCTTCGATACGAGCAAGAGGAGCAAAAGATTCCTCAAAGTCAATACCTTCTTCTTGACGATATCCTTTAGCCACTAACCTAGCCTTATTTTTCAACACGTCACCATGCTCATCAAGCTTCACTTTGAAGATCCACTTTAGAGCAATGATCATAGCACAGCTGGAGCAGGCGGTACTAATTCCCATACATCTAATCGATCAAACTCATTAATTTCTTCTTGCATGGCATTGAACCAACTGTCTTCATTCATAGCAGTTTTAACGTCTTTAGATTCGATCTTAGAGAGTACGGAGTTGAAGAAGCACCATAAGGCATCAGCAAGCAAGTTGTTTACGTGGGATACTGGACGAGAAAGGTTTACAATGATGTTGTCCAATGGGTGATCATGTGTCCATTTTCTAAGGTGTTCATGTGGTTGCTGTTGTGGAACTGAAGTAGCAGAGTCGATGTCTCCTGATGAAGATGGTTCAGATGATGATTCAGGAGCAAATATATTTTCAAATTGAGCATCTTCAGGAGTAGCAAAGGGATTAACTTCATCATGAGTGCTAGAAAACAATTCCATGATGTACATTCGATGATTGATGATTAGTTGATGAGACAGAGTGATCAGCAGCAGGCGCTTCTTGACTTAATGATATTGAGACTAAAGGGTTGACTTCATTGACAGGATCGAAGCAATCTCTGTTGTTGGAATTGACAGATCATTGGTATTTGGCTCATAATGTTCATCAAACATTGGATCAAACAATTTCTTCAAATCATCTTCAGATGGAGGTACATATGGAGTTACTTGAGAGGAGTTTGGTACAAGAGATGAACCAATGGGACTATTTTGAAGTGCGGGTCCAGAATTGGATTGTCCAAGAGCCATAGGACCGGTCAGCTCATCAACGTAACGGAATTGTTTCCATGATATTTCGGGTTCTTTTGTTGTAGATTCGGTATCCATTTTTGTTTGGTGCACATCCTACAAATACTCCAATGTCCGCTTTAGCCTTAAGTTTGCCTAAGTCTTGACCCTCATTAGTTGGATAACACAATGCACCAAACATACGAAGGAATGAGAGATTAGGTTTTCTATTGTGGACAAGTTCATATGGAGTTTTTCCATGAGCGGTGTGAATTAGGGATCGATTTTGAGTGTAGCATACATGCAATGGCTTCAGCCCTGAGAAACATTGGAACCTTTGAGTAAATCAGCATTGTTCTTGCGGCTTCCACAAGAGTTCGATTTCGCCTTTCAACTACACCGTTCTGTTGAGGAGTTCGTGGAACACTTCTTTGATGACTCATTCCAACACTTTCATAAAACTCACTAAGTTGTTTATTAACAAACTCGGTTCCATTGTCTTGGATGATTCTCGACGTTTTGTTAAGTCGAACTGCTTTGATAAGTTTGATGATGATATCCGGTGTTTCATCCTTTGTCCTTAAGAACTTAACCTGTGTGAATCGAGAGTAATCATCAACCACAACTAATACATATTTCTTCCCAAAGATATTATGCACTCTCATGGGTCCACATAAGTCCATGTGAATTGTATGAAGAACTTCTGTAACTGAGTTTGTAGGCTTGGGTTTGTGGGTATATTTCTTGCTTTTTCCCAATTGGCATGCTGAACAAAGATGATCCTTTTCATACTTTAGTCTAGGTAGACCTACAACTAAGTCCTTTCTGGATAGATCATTGATGGTGCCAAAGTTCAAGTGATTGAGACGACGATGCCATAACCATGACTTTGTTTTCGAAGCCTTTGACAACAAGCAAATTGGAGAAGACTTCATCATATCTTCGATAGAGATGGTGTATAGATTTGAACCACGTGTTCCTCTTTAAAGTTCCTTACCATCAAGTTCTCTAACGAAACAAGTATGTTTTCTGAAGGCCACTTCTAGATCGAATCACGAATTGACCAACGAAAATAAGTTATGACCTAGACCTTCTACGTAATATACCCTGGAGATAACACTATCACCGACAACATAATCTACATAACCCATAATAGCACCAAAATGATCATTCCGAATCTAAGTTCAAAGGCCCATGAATTTACTCACGAAGTTCATGAGCCGCGACCGGTCTCCAGTCATATGCTTGGAACAACTGAGTACGTGTACCACGAATCGATTTGAACGATCTACAATTGAACACAGATAAGAATGGATAACTGGATAATTGGGATCCCCATGCAAGAATGGGTTCCACTTGGTTAGTAACTGAAATTGGAACACCCACATCAGAAGTAGAAACAATGGAGTCATTAGAAATAGATGCAGTGCTAGTGTCCATATTTGACCTATTCAAAGTATGTTCATTTCTTAAGGGAATAGTTCTACCAGTAGGCATCCATTTTCTAGTGGGCATTGATTTAGCAACTTTAAAGCAAAGCTCATTAATCTTATGGCCAAAAGGTATCCATTGATAACCTATTTTGCTAAATGTTCTTCCTGGGTTTCCATGTTTTCTAACTTTCTTTCGCCTTTGCCTTTTAGCCTTCTTAGCATGATTTTTAGCATTAATAATTTTAACTGGGCATTTGACAGCATTAGACAAAATATTTACACCACATTCATGATTAGTAACAGAATCCACGCAATCATCATTACATGTTTTGCCAAAAGTAGTAGAATTCGTATTAATTACAGTACGCTTATAGCTAATACTAGAATCAACACGATTCGTTTTATTCAACTCAAACATAGTGTTCCTAGGGTGATCTTTTACTTTCTTCCAATGCACATTCTTAGCTTGCGAGGTCCTATCATTCCTTGTATTGCCTTGAGACTTTGACCTGCTCGCTTTAATGTCACTGATTACTCCTGTAGAGGGAATGGGAACATTAGTTGGTTTTGCTACTTTTTGCATTTCCTGTTTAGATGTGCTGGGATGTAAACTATTTGAAGGCGCACTGAAGTTCACTTTCTTAACATTAGAGGTGCTGGGATCTGAACTACTTAAAGGTACACTAAAGTTCACATTTATAACATTGGGCATTGAATGAGTTGCATACTTGGCACAAGGCATAGAACAAGGTATCAAGGGATTGACTTGCTCACCTAAGGTTTTAGGACATATTGTAATTAAGCATTCTAGAAGTTCTTGAGATCGTTTGGCATATAAGCATGCATGGCCAATTGCATTATCATGTGGTTTCTCTAACATATCCTCTTCTACAATCTCACGGAGACATTCTAGGCTGTCCTTAAGGTATGAGAAATATGTTTGAATAGCAAGTTTGTTATTCCTAAGATGAGGAGGAACATATTTCCCAGACAAAGCATATTTATTACCACATGCACCTTTGAATCACCATTCTCCCCATTGGTCATTGGCATTTTCCCTTTATCACGACTCTTTAGATTCTCAATTTCCTTTTGCAAAGAAGTTATTTTTTCATTATTTTTGTTACGAGTGACTTTTATTGACTCAAATAACTCATTGAAATGACGTTTAACCTTTTCATTTTCTTCTAGAAAACTCTCATTTTCCTTTTGTAAAGCATTAACAAAGTTTTGAAGATGAAAATTTTGAGAATTCTGAGAATCTAAAGGAGGAGGCATTTGGGAGCCAGTCACATTGATCTTTTCACCCTTTAATTGAGAAATTTGGGCTTTCAACTTTCTGATTGTGTTACAGTGAGCTTGAATCTGTTCATCACGTTTGTTTATTTCAAAGACTGCATCAAACTCTGGAACATCCGAGGATATCTTGATGTTTGAGGTTTTAACATTTTCTTTGAGATGTTGATATTTAAGTTGTAAATCAAAATGTTCAACTTCTAGCTTAGAAAAATGTTTTACCAAATTATCGTGATCATCCTGTTCAATTTTCTCACTTAGTTTAGAGTTTTTGATTTCAAGCTCAATGACACGATCATGGGAGACTTTCAAAGCAACATATAATTCATGAAATTGATAAGCAGTAATAGAACAATTAGTGGCAGTATAAAACACATCTTGAGAGATACATTCAGAAATCAGATTCTCATTTAAGGTATGCAAGTTCTTCCTCTCAATCTCATTATATTTTAATGCTCGCTCATAGTTACTAACCTCAACTATCATTGCATCAAATTCCTTTTCCATTCCTTTAATATCTGTATCCATCCCCTTTTTAAGACTCTCAAATTGATCTTTTAGTTGTTTGAAGAAAGGCATGACCTCAGTTAGATAACATTCTTTTGTTTGCTCAAAACCCCTTTACCCTTCAGTTATCCCAGTGGGTGTGATCCTTTTCTTACAAGTTTTCTTAAAGTCAACAAATAATTGAAATATAACATATTGACTGATTAAGGTCTTGCTTTTAGTGGCAATAGTTCTAGGAACTAAATGCATTGGTGTATTTGGAGGATACACAGTTGCTGAAGGCATTTTCCTAAGGGGAGGGTTTGTTACAACATGATTCTCTGCTTTTTGCTTATCTAAATCCTTTTTCCAGAACACTTGTTCGGTGTTAACAACGTTTGAGGCTTAAACTTGTTCAAGGAAATCCAATTTTCCTTTTGTAATCATGGGGTTTGATCGTTATGTTATTCTGTTTACATTCAGGATCATCTAGCTTCTTATTCATTTTCTCCCTAGATGCATCATCTAATGTTCTATCTTCCTCCGTGCACTCAACGCAACTAGGTTTCTGTCTAGGTTTAAGAATCTCATTACCATCATAGATTACATTATGGGCAGCTCTAGCCTTTTAACAACCTCAGTATTAGGTTCCACAACAAGGGGAATGCTATGCTTATCGCTTAAGACTCTATGCTTAGTGATCAAGTGAGCAGTCTGAATGGTGTTCCCTTGTACGCACAACTTATTTTCAAGCTTGTTTTTCAAAGTTTTTAGATTGGAAAAATCAATCAAAAGTTTTGATTCCTTAGCATTGAATTCTTGCTTAAGCATTTTCACATTTTCTTGAAGTTCTTGTTTTTGCTTAGCAGTTTTAGAAAGCTTTTCTTGTAAGGAGTTTAACTCTTGTTTTAATACTTCTTCTCTAAAATTACTTTTTCTAATAATTGTACGCATTTGGTCATCCATTTCCTGCTCACGGGTGGTCAACTCAAATTTAGCACGTTGTTCATAAATAGCAACTCGTTCTTTATAGGCATTAAGTTCAGAGATAACATAATCATTAGGGGCACATGCAGTGTATTCATCAAAAACATAGTCATCATTGACTGCGGAAGATGCATTACTTGGTACACCCTCACTTTCACTTTGCTTCACATATTGATCATATGGGACAATATTGCTATTATCCATATCATCAATATCTGATTCATAAGTCTCAAGAGATTGTACTTCATTATGCATCTTTCGCCATCAACATCATCATATAGTTTTAATACCTCTGAAATGATTTTGTCTTTGGATGGACCAAATTTGTTGTGGTGGAGAGACCTTTAGAGAAACCATAGGTGAGATGCTAGCCATGAAGATTGTCTGGGCAATAGGTTCATCATCGACATCAGAGTCAAATGCATCACAGTCAGCTACTTGAAAGGCATTCTGATGATTGTGACATGTTTCCTGAATTGGTTGCTCATCCACATCTGCATCATATATCTTGGCATTCCCTTCAGCAAGAAACAATAACTCTTCTTCATCCAAAACTGCTCCATTATCCTGAGCTTGTACAAGCAACATCTTATCCTCAAGTACTCTGATTCGAGGGCGTTTTGGCGATGTGCAGTTCCTAGCAATATGTCCCTCACCACCACAGTTGTAGCATTTGATTGGCTTTGCTTGTCCTTAATTTCCAATCCTTCCCCGATTCTGATTTCCCACATATCCTCTACCAACTCCACCTCTTCCTTGTTCGTACTGCCTTTCTTGAACTGGCTGCACCATAACCTTTCCATATCTGACAGTGGCTTGATTCTGTGGATTGGATGATGTTCTGAGGTTGTTGCTGGTGTGTGGGAGAGAGTTCATGTTTTGACTAATCATGAGAGCCAGTTGATTAATGAAGTTTCCCACGGCTGCATCAGCATCAACTTGTTTGAACATTGGATCGGGAATGAGTTTGTGATTACCATTACCCATGGGTATAACTTGAGAAGCTTTGGTGGTAATTCCCACATTTGTGTAAAAAGCAGTTGAATCATTTGACGAGCTTGACTCTCCCTGGTTGGTTTTGAACTGATCAAGAATCCTTTTTTCAAACATAGCATGCCTCTCATTCTGAAGAAGGAATGCATAGAGTTGCTCATAGTTTGTATTCTTCAATCCTTTTGTTAGCTTCATAGAGGTGACAAACTTGTGCCATTCAGGATTCATGTTGTTCACAAATTTTGAGTTCAGCTGAATGTTTGGCATGGTCATTTTGATGTTCCTCATGTTTTTCACAAGCTTATGGAATCTCACGTAGTACTCATAGACACTCTCATCTGGTTTCATTTTGAAGTGTTCAAATTCATCATAGAGTTGTGATTCTCTGTCTTCCATAGTTAGTTCGAACCCAGAGAAGCATCTTGACATTATCCCACACCGCCTTTAGCTTCGGTGTTATGATTGATAAGCTTGTAGATATCTTTTGGAAGACCTTGAAGTATAATGTTAGAAGCCTTGATATCAGCATCGAATCTCTTTTTCTCCTTATCATTGAGCTCATCATACGTCCTTTGGTCCTGTCTATTCCATAGATCATTGTTCCATCTGCAGCTGTATCAATTAAGTCTCTTGTGGTCTCAATCTGATAAGGTCATTCATCAATGGATTTGAGAATGTTGACCCCATTTTCCTTTCCAAGACATATAATCGATTCGTTGAGCCCAAGAGTCGTAGTCGCTGTCAAGTATGGGTGGACGAGTATCCGAACCAAACAAGCTTGAACATCCTCGGCAACTGTGGAGATAATTGTAGATACATTGGTAGACATGTTTAATGATTACACGGGATTTTATAACTCAATGATTAAACCGGGAAATAGACTCTTTCACAGGATTTTACTAAATCAAGAGAAAACCGTATTGCAAACAAAAATCAACCAAGTCACTAAGAAATCTTGAACCAAGTCACTATGAACCAAGTTGCTAAGTAATAAGAAGACAAGTCGCTAAGATCTAAGTTGCTACGAATTTTGACAGCAAATCGCTAAGCACCAAGTCGCTAAGAAGTCAAGTCGCTAAATAGCAACTCGCTAAAGTCCAAATCGCTAACACCAAGTCGCTAAGAAACTTAAAGAACAAGTCGCTATCAAAATTTAAAGAAAATCGCTACCTTACCAAGTCGCTACCCGTAGTGGAGAATCCACTAAGTGTACTGTTTGTCGGCTTGTCTCAAAAGACAAGTCGCTAGGACTAACTCGCCACCAAACAACACTACAACTCGCTACCTTTTACTGAAGCAAGTCGCTAAGTAGAAATTCACTCCGAGAGCCAAGTCGCTACCAAGAGAAACTTCAAAAACACACTTTTCAATCCAAAACAAGCTCAACCACAGTGATTCAAGCTTATTAAATCAAAACCCAAGCACATACAATGATACTAAACACAAAAGTACACCCAAAATTCAAACTTTAACACTAGAAATGAACCAAATGATGCAAAAACCACTACACTTTTTCAAACTCAAAAACCATCTAAAAACCACTAGAAATCCAAGGATATGAAAGAGATGATCTAACCATAGCTCTTGATACCATTTGTAACATATTAGATTTCACTTACACATCAAATCACTAAATAAGGTAGGCGTATAAGATGAGTTTTAGAGAGAGAAAGTTAGAGGTTTGGGAACTTTAGTGAGAGAAAGAAAAATTTTATTATGAGCTCCAACTCTCTACCTTGGGAGGTAGAGAGTATTTATAGTCTTACAATAAAATGCCACCTGACGGGCTGTGGATCAGGCATACAGTGGGTAAAGACCCGTCCGTCCTCCACGGTGTTTCTTAACAAAATACTACTTAACATTAAATAATCTACGACTAAGAGCTTTCTAACGATTACATATTGATATGTGTCTAAATACACATATATTTGTATTATATAAACCCACAAAAACAACCAAAAACACACAAATGACTCTCAAAATGATACAAATTCATAAAAATGTGTTTTTATGTGATTCAGGTACAAAAGATTGAAAAACAAGTGAAAAATGATCAATTTCACAACAATTGTCGTTTTCAGTCCCTGGAGTTACATAAATTGTCAAAACTAGTCCCTAAATGTTTTAAATGAATGAAAAGTCAACTTAAGTCCTTGGGAAACAAAAAATATTCACAAATGATCCCTGGATGAAAGTTTACACAAAATGGCAACTTTTACCCTTCAAGTTACAAAATTGGCAAAAATGGTCCCTGGGTATTCAAAAATGGAAATTTTACAAAATATACCCTTGTACTATTCATGAATTTACAATTTGGAACTATTTTGATAACTTTGAGGAAATTACAATTTAACCCCCTAAACTTTGGAAAATTACATAAATGGTCCCTCGGGTATTTTAAATTGTAATAAAATGCAAAATAAGTCCTTTGGTTTATCTAACTTAACAATTTTAGTCCTTGTGAATACTTTGGAATATTGCAGGTTCAGTCCCTCAAAAATTCAGAAGTTACAAGATTGGTCCTTGGGCTTATTAATATTACAAACCAAACGGATCCACTTAATACCCTTAAATCCAAATACCAAACCCAAAACCCAAAACCCAAACCCAGTCCATTAACCCTTACCCGGCCCACACCCTTTGTAAATAAATAAAACGTAGCCCGTTTTCCCTCTTCTTCTTCCACCTCATACCCCCACCTGTAAAACCACCATTTCCACACTTCACCTCACCTTTCCCCCTCCACCTGTCCTCCACAGCTCATAACCTACTCCCTTACACCTCTCAAACCTATCCCACTCCATAATAAATGCATCTCCACCACTTTTTCCCTCCAAACCATACTCATCCTCTGTTTTCTTCCATATCACCCCAAGTTGCTCAGGAATATCTCAATTGTTCCCCCTTAGTCACCACTAAACCCCAAAGTTCTTTAATTGTAATATATCAGGCTGCAAGTTACCCCAATGACTTTGGCGCCAAAAAGTGAATTTAAACGGCTAGGATCATATCTGCAATCAAAGGCCAAGATTTAAAGTGGGATTTGACAAGGAAGCTATTGGGAACTCAGAATGCTATAAAGATCAAGAGGAAGACAAAGAATAAACTAACTTTGGTTTTTACCTTAGTTCACGTAGTGTAGTTTTTTAAAAGCTTTCTTTAAATTATTGTCTTTAAATGTTTTAATGCTATTTTATTTCTCAAATTAGTGTAATGAATGTTATTTCCAGTTTAATTACAAGTTACTTTTAATTTCCATGTTTTGCTTTATTTTCTTTATTTCTCAAGTCGTTTTAATTTCAAGTTATATAGTTGTTTTAAGGATTCTTTAGCTTGCATAAGCTCTTGACAAAAGCTCACTAAGCTTTTAGATTCATTTAAACAAGTATAACCTTTAAATTCAGAAAATACTAAAAATGGAGAAAATCATTAAAAAAATCAAAAATGGTGTGATCATGAAGAAGATGATGAAGCAAGGTTGAATTTGGAATGCTATGGGTATTAGGAGCTTATTGGTAAGCTAATAGGTGTAACCTTGTCCATGTGTTCTTGGTCTCAGTCCTATTCTCATTTGTAAGCCATTTTTACAATTTTTGCAATTTACTGTTTCACTGTCTTAGTTGCTTTGATTTTCATGTTTTCCTTTTTCTATGTTGTTGTTTAGTGTCATTATAGCATAATATAAGTAGCTTGTTCATTGAGATTCACTTGTGCTTAAAATTGGAAATTACCTGTTGGATTATAAATTTGACAAATTTGTATTTCTTGCTTGTGTGCTTGACATTTTATGCTCAATTAGTCTTAATATGTGATAATATAATGTATGGAATCTGGTTTATGCTCAGAATCATTCAAAACTTTGAAGTTCATGTGACAAGTGATAATCAAAGGGATGTTTGGATTTGCTGATAAAATAGTCCTCCGTGTATGTCTTAGTTGTTTGTTATTGTTTCATGTTTCATTAGCATTTAATAGCTCAGGTTAGTTATAATATTAAGTCCTTGTTTGTTAAAAGTCAAATCTCTTTTAATTCTGCATACACAGTTTACTGTCATAGATTTAGCTTGTGAAATTCATAGGAATAGCTTAAAACTTATAAACATAGCTTAATATCATCTTATTACAGCTTATTATATCATATTCAATCCATAGATTCAGTTTTAAATTCATTTTAGTCAAACTACATGTTCTTATAAAAAGTCAATTTTTCATTATAGTCGTTTTTGAATAAAATGTATAATTTTGTGTAGGACTCAGTGTTAAGTTTTAGTCTTAATCCTTTTGGGATTTCAAAATATAGTTGCTTAATTAAAATATAAAAATACTAGTTTGTCATTTCTCAGCTTTTTAAGTACTTAATTTCTAGCTTATTTTCAGTCTTTGTCTGTTAAATATGCCCTGCACCACAGTTTAGGTGTCAAGTTCATGAGCTTGCATAAGCTTCATGACTTGACCCTAGCTTGAGCATTTGGCTTCTTTATGTAGCCCTTGTGGTCTAGTCTTTATGTGTCTGCTTATTTTCAGTTTTAGTTTATTTAGATAGCTTAATTGAACTCCTTATTTTGTTCCATTTAACTCCTTCGACTGAAGCAAACAGTGGAAGTGGAGTTGGTTTCCATAGCTCATGAAAAGTTCCCCACCAAGCTTGAGCTTGTGAATTTTAGCTTCTTGTTACGCTATCTATTCATACTCAATGTCTCAGTGTTGGTTGAGCTCTTATGAGCTTATTAGATAAGTTGTGTGAACTTGAGTTTGCCCACTCACAACATACCTTGAGCAATCAGGATATTACACCATTTCCACAAGCTCACACCTAGCTCATTAGTGATCACAAGCCTGTGTGGCTTGGCTTTTTAGGAAGCTTAGCAACCCAAATTTTATGGTTTTGCACTTTTATCTCACCTTGTAGCTTATTTACACAGGCTGCAAGTAGCTTTAACTTATCACCACCATGAAAAGCATTCTGAGTCCTCAGTATGCTTAACCCATAATCACCAAACTTCATAAGCTCACAAAAAGCTATCAGCTTGGACTTAGCTTGTGTGAATTGGTTCCTTTTGGAGCTTATCCACCAAGAAACAAAGTCCGTGCTTAATTTCTAGCTTGTAGCTCATTTACTAGGGCTGCAACATGCTTTTTGTTTGTCCCATTTTTCTAAGTGTCCTGGGTAGCCATCTTACTCAAATGAAATGATGCCATTTTCATAAGCTTCTCACAAGCTCATCTGTGAACCTCACAGAGTGAACTTGGTTTTTGGAAAGCTTACCAGGCCATCTTGCAACTCCAACTTTCATTTTGCCATTTTGAGCTTAACCCGTCAGCTTAAATGGTCATTCAAAAAAGTTGCAGGCCTTGGTTTGGACTGTTTGGATCTACAGTGCACTGGAAGTGCTTATTTGCTTATTTCAAGCTTATAGGTGAATTCCAGTGCACAGGCTTGTATATTCTAGCCTATTATACCTGTACATTTATACTTTTGCCTTTTATTTCCCCTTTATAGCTTTTTCAAGCTTATTGTGAGCTTATGAGTCCACTATGAACCATTAAGCTAAACTGAATGACTCATAAGCTCATGTATAGCTTATTTATAGGTTTTATAAGTTCATTTTCTTCTAACTTGTATAATATCTGTATATATACTAGTCCTTAAAACAGAAAAGCTCAAAGTCCAAGCTTTAACCTAGTGACAGCTTATATTTAGAAGCTTTAGGCTTAAAAGCCAACTGTTATGGAAATAAGCTCCCACAGAGCTTATTTCCAAGTTTTGAAAAAGTTGTTTTTGATAAAGTTCTATATTATAGCTTATAAGTAGTTTTGCAAAAAGAAAAATCCAAAAATAAAATAAAGTGCAAAAAGGTTGTGTGTTGGATTCGAACCGAGGTTCCCTTGGTGACAAGTTCATTGCATAATCCACCTAGGCTAGCTCACTTCTCAGTTTTCCTCTCAGCACATTTTAGTTTTATAATAGTAACATTTTTTAGTTTCAATTTTTATTTATTCATTTATCTATAATAGTTTTTAGTGATTAACAAAAGTAAATAATTAATAATAAATAGAATAATTGTGTAAAAATACATTTTCAGTTTTAAAATTAGTTTTATAATATTTTAGATTTTTCTCAATCATAATTTTATTTTCCTAGCCTTATTTCATATTTTCTTCTATTTTAGGTTATTAATAAATATTTAGAAATAGTTTTTAATTAATAATAATTAAATATATAGTTGTAAAAATAATTTTCTTTTTCTAATAATTTTCTTTTATTATTAGGATTGTAAAAATGTCATTTTTATATTTGTAGGCCTTTTATTTCTTTAAAACTCACGTTTTATTTTGTAATGCTTTACGTAATTTTATTTTAAACGTAGTTTTAAGTTTTAGGTTATAAACGTTCATCGATTGTAAAAATAGTGATAGCGTTTATTTAATATTTTTTATCTTTTATTTCCTTTAATTTGCATTTAAGTCGCTAAGACATGCAAATCCCTACTGTAGTTATAATCGTTTTGTTTTTATACGTTTACGTTTTAGTTAAACGTACGTTTATATATCTTTCACGTTTTTAGGTTTCTGATTGTACGTTTTTATTGACGTAGCTGTGACAGAGCTATTACTATTCACATTCAGTGTTAGTCAATCAGATTCCTGTTTTCCTATACTAATATTATTTTCAACAAATCACAAGTCATTGTATTCAGAATATCACGCCTCACCAGGACATAAACGATCCAAGAATATTTTAAATCCTTGGTAAACTTGCATTCTCTCCCTGGCTGTCGCCCTTTTATCATCTGTTACGGTTGACCGTTCACAAGCGGTTGATTAGTGTGACGGAGAAATAAAAGATGGGTAGTCCGGGAGAAATCAAATTTTGGCGCCGTTGCCGGGGAGGCGTATACGATATGACTTGTATTTCGTATTTTGTTGAAATACCTATCCTTGTATGTAAATTACATATACTTCATTTCATATAAACAATATAAAATACAAAAAGATTTTATGGGTGAAATCTATCTGTGCTTTGATTTGCATTTGACAGTCAATTTTCCTAGTCTTGATATTCCTAGGTCTAAATTTTGGCTAAACACCATGTTTACACTAAAAAGGATTTACTGTGCTTAGTATAATTCCTGGAATGTGATAGATTAGGTTTAAATCAGTTTCATGTATTGATAATCTCATTAAGGTTTCCCTTTTTAGCCAATTTTTATTTTTCGTTTCTGTTATATCAAAAACCCAAAAATATTTTTCCCTTCTTTTTATAAATCAAAAACCCAAAAAGATTCTCCCTACCTTTATCTTCATAATTCTGTGAGTGAACCCCACTCCAATTTCTCGTCAAATCATTTTAACTTTTCTTACCCCCTTTCTACCACCTAAGTGTGGGGGTGTGCCCCACATTTTGTACATAGATTTATAAAACGTTGAGAAAATTGTATATATTAAAAAGAGAATAATTGTTGTGTTTCCACACTTTGAATATTGAGGACAATATTCATTTCTAAGTGTGGGGGGGGGGGGGGAAATTCTGGCGAATTTGATCATAAAAAATACCCTTTTAGTCCCTTTTTCTCCCAAAATGGCCAAATTTTAAAATTTTTTATTTAGTGGAAGTACTATGTACTAAACACAACAAATGGTAATAAGTCCACCATGTCTAACCCACATAAGGATTGGCTAATCCAGGAGCAAACGGCTCTTGGTAAAGATATCTCAAATCCGTTTATGGCTTGCAATTTGCCCAAAATTGTATGGTATTCAACTCACCATATCCTTAAAAGTGAAGAGTTGGCTAGCCCGCAAGTTTATGGCTTGTGGTAAAGGCAGTGGAAAACCATAATTGGTAATCAACTCACCAAAGATAATATTGATAATTTATCTAAGAGTTGGCTAGTCCAGAGCAAACGGCTTCGGGTAAAGACACATCAAATCCGTTTACAGCTTATGATTTGCTCAAAATCATTTGGTTATCAGTGTACCAAGGTTCTTACTTGAACTAAAACATTTGGCTACTCCAGAAGTGATGGCTTTTGGTAAAGAGTTTTTCAAATTCATTAAGTTTTAATAAAAGATTGCTAGGGACTAGCAATAGTTTAGTGTGGGGATTTGATATGTGTCTAAATACACATATATTTGTATTGTAAAAACCCACAAAAACAACCAAAAACACACAAATGACTCTCAAAATGATACAAATTCATAAAAATGTGTTTTATGTGATTCAGGTACAAAAGATTGAAAAACAAGTGAAAAATGATCAATTTCACAACAATTGTCGTTTTCAGTCCCTGGAGTTACATAAATTGTCAAAACTAGTCCCTAAATGTTTTAAATGAATGAAAAGTCAACTTAAGTCCTTGGGAAACAAAAAATATTCACAAATGATCCCTGGATGAAAGTTTACACAAAATGGCAACTTTTACCCTTCAAGTTACAAAATTGGCAAAAATGGTCCCTGGATATTCAAAAATGGAAATTTTACAAAATATACCCTTGTACTATTCATGAATTTACAATTTGGAACTATTTTGATAACTTTGAGGAAATTACAATTTAACCCCCTAAACTTTGGAAAATTACATAAATGGTCCTCTGGTATTTTAAATTGTAATAAAATGCAAAATAAGTCCTTTGGTTTATCTAACTTAACAATTTTAGTCCTTGTGAATACTTTGGAATATTGCGTGTTCAGTCCCTCAAAAATTCAGAAGTTACAAGATTGGTCCTTGGGCTTATTAATATTACAAACCAAACGGATCCACTTAATACCCTTAAATCCAAATACCAAACCCAAAACCCAAAACCCAAACCCAGTCCATTAACCCTTACCCGGCCCACACCCTTTGTAAATAAATAAAACGTAGCCCGTTTTCCCTCTTCTTCTTCCACCTCATACCCCCACCTGTAAAACCACCATTTCCACACTTCACCTCACCTTTCCCTCCACTGTCCTCCACGCTCATAACCTACTCCCTTACACCTCTCAAACCTATCCCACTCCATAATAAATGCATCTCCACCACTTTTTCCCTCCAAACCATACTCATCCTCTGTTTTCTTCCATATCACCCCAAGTTGCTCAGGAATATCTCAATTGTTCCCCCTTAGTCACCACTAAACCCCAAAGTTCTTTAATTGTAATATATCAGGCTGCAAGTTACCCCAATGACTTTGGCGCCAAAAAGTGAATTTAAACGGCTAGGATCATATCTGCAATCAAAGGCCAAGATTTAAAGTGGGATTTGACAAGGAAGCTATTGGGAACTCAGAATGCTATAAAGATCAAGAGGAAGACAAAGAATAAACTAACTTTGGTTTTTACCTTAGTTCACGTAGTGTAGTTTTTTAAAAGCTTTCTTTAAATTATTGTCTTTAAATGTTTTAATGCTGTTTTATTTCTCAAATTAGTGTAATGAATGTTATTTCCAGTTTAATTACAAGTTACTTTTAATTTCCATGTTTTGCTTTATTTTCTTTATTTCTCAAGTCGTTTTAATTTCAAGTTATATAGTTGTTTTAAGGATTCTTTAGCTTGCATAAGCTCTTGACAAAAGCTCACTAAGCTTTTAGATTCATTTAAACAAGTATAACCTTTAAATTCAGAAAATACTAAAAATGGAGAAAATCATTAAAAAAATCAAAAATGGTGTGATCATGAAGAAGATGATGAAGCAAGGTTGAATTTGGAATGCTATGGGTATTAGGAGCTTATTGGTAAGCTAATAGGTGTAACCTTGTCCATGTGTTCTTGGTTTCAGTCCTATTCTCATTTGTAAGCCATTTTTACAATTTTTGCAATTTACTGTTTCACTGTCTTAGTTGCTTTGATTTTCATGTTTTCCTTTTTCTATGTTGTTGTTTAGTGTCATTATAGCATAATATAAGTAGCTTGTTCATTGAGATTCACTTGTGCTTAAAATTGGAAATTACTCAGTTGGATTATAAATTTGACAAATTTGTATTTCTTGCTTGTGTGCTTGACATTTTATGCTCAATTAGTCTTAATATGTGATAATATAATGTATGGAATCTGGTTTATGCTCAGAATCATTCAAAACTTTGAAGTTCATGTGACAAGTGATAATCAAAGGGATGTTTGGATTTGCTGATAAAATAGTCCTCCAGTGTATGTCTTTAGTTGTTTGTTATTGTTTCATGTTTCATTAGCATTTAATAGCTCAGGTTAGTTATAATATTAAGTCCTTGTTTGTTAAAAGTCAAATCTCTTTTAATTCTGCATACACAGTTTACTGTCATAGATTTAGCTTGTGAAATTCATAGGAATAGCTTAAAACTTATAAACATAGCTTAATATCATCTTATTACAGCTTATTATATCATATTCAATCCATAGATTCAGTTTTAAATTCATTTTAGTCAAACTACATGTTCTTATAAAAAGTCAATTTTTCATTATAGTCGTTTTTGAATAAAATGTATAATTTTGTGTAGGACTCAGTGTTAAGGTTTAGTCTTAATCCTTTTGGGATTTCAAAATATAGCTGCTTAATTAAAATATAAAAATACTAGTTTGTCATTTCTCAGCTTTTTAAGTACTTAATTTCTAGCTTATTTTCAGTCTTTGTCTGTTAAATATGCCCTGCACCACAGTTTAGGTGTCAAGTTCATGAGCTTGCATAAGCTTCATGACTTGACCCTAGCTTGAGCATTTGGCTTCTTTATGTAGCCCTTGTGGTCTAGTCTTTATGTGTCTGCTATTTTTCAGTTTTAGTTTATTTAGATAGCTTAATTGAACTCCTTATTTTGTTCCATTTAACTCCTTCCACTGAAGCAAACAGTGGAAGTGGAGTTGGTTTCCATAGCTCATGAAAAGTTCCCCACCAAGCTTGAGCTTGTGAATTTTAGCTTCTTGTTACGCTATCTATTCATACTCAATGTCTCAGTGTTGGTTGAGCTCTTATGAGCTTATTAGATAAGTTGTGTGAACTTGAGTTTGCCCACTCACAACATACCCTGAGCAATCAGGATATTACACCATTTCCACAAGCTCACACCTAGCTCATTAGTGATCACAAGCCTGTGTGGCTTTGGCTTTTAGGAAGCTTAGCAACCCAGCTTTATGGTTTTGCACTTTAATCTCACCTTGTAGCTTATTTACACAGGCTGCAAGTAGCTTTAACTTATCACCACCATGAAAAGCATTCTGAGTCCTCGATGCTTAACCCATAATCACCAAACTTCATAAGCTCACAAAAAGCTTATCAGTTGGACTTAGCTTGTGTGAATTGGTTCCTTTTGGAGCTTATCCACCAGTAAACAAAGTCCAGTGCTTAATTTCTAGTTTGTAGCTCATTTACTAGGGCTGCAACATGCTTTTTGTTTGTCCCATTTTTCTAAGTGTCCTGGGTAGCCATCTTACTCAGTGAAATGATGCCATTTTCATAAGCTTCTCACAAGCTCATCTGTGAACCTCACAGAGTGAACTTGGGTTTTTGGAAAGCTTACCAAGCCATCTTGCAACTCCAACTTTCATTTTGCCATTTTGAGCTTAACCCGTCAGCTTAAATGGTCATTCAAAAAGTTGCAGGCCTTGGTTTGGACTGTTTGGATCTACAGGTAACTGGAAGTGCTTATTTGCTTATTTCAAGCTTATAGGTGTATTCCAGTGCACAGGCTTGTATATTCTAGCCTATTATACCTGTACATTTATACTTTTGCCTTTTATTTCCCCTTTATAGCTTTTTCAAGCTTATTGTGAGCTTATGAGTCCACTATGAACCATTAAGCTAAACTGAATGACTCATAAGCTCATGTATAGCTTATTTATAGGTTTTATAAGTTCATTTTCTTCTAACTTGTATAATATCTGTATATATACTAGTCCTTAAAACAGAAAAGCTCAAAGTCCAAGCTTTAACCTAGTGACAGCTTATATTTAGAAGCTTTAGGCTTAAAAGTTGAAATACTGTTATGGAAATAAGCTCCCATAGAGCTTATTTCCAAGTTTTGAAAAAAGTTGTTTTTGATAAAGTTCTATATTATAGCTTATAAGTAGTTTTGCAAAAAGAAAAATCCAAAAATAAAATAAAGTGCAAAAAGGTTGTGTGTTGGATTCGAACCGAGGTTCCCTTGGTGACAAGTTCATTGCATAATCCACCTAGGCTAGCTCACTTCTCAGTTTTCCTCTGCACATTTTAGTTTTTATAATAGTAACATTTTTTTTAGTTTCAGATTTTTATTTATTCATTTATCTATAATAGTTTTTAGTGATTAACAAAAGTAAATAATTAATAATAAATAGAATAATTGTGTAAAAATACATTTTCAGTTTTAAAATTAGTTTTATAATATTTTAGATTTTTCTCAATCATAATTTTATTTTCCTAGCCTTATTTCATATTTTCTTCTATTTTAGGTTATTAATAAATATTTAGAAATAGTTTTTAATTAATAATAATTAAATAAATAGTTGTAAAAATAATTTTCTTTTTCTAATAATTTTCTTTTATTATTAGGATTGTAAAAATGTCATTTTTATATTTGTAGGCCTTTTATTTCTTTAAAACTCACGTTTTATTTTGTACGTTTACGTAATTTTATTTTAAACGTAGTTTTAAGTTTTAGGTTATAAACGTTCATCGATTGTAAAAATAGTGATAGCGTTTATTTAATATTTTTTATCTTTTATTTCCTTTAATTTGCATTTAAGTCGCTAAGACATGCAAATCCCTACTGTAGTTATAATCGTTTTGTTTTTATACGTTTACGTTTTAGTTAAACGTACGCTATATATCTTTCACGCTTTTAGGTTTCGATTGTACGTTTTATTGACGTAGCTGTGACAGAGCTATTACTATTCACATTCGTGTTAGTCAATCGATTCCTGTTTCCTATACTAATATTATTTTCAACAAATCACAAGTCATTGTATTCAGGATATCACGCCTCACCAGGACATAAACGATCCAAGAATATTTTAATCCTTGGTAAACTTGCATTCTCTCCCGGGCTGTCGCCCTTTTATCATCTGTTACGGTTGACCGTTCACAAGCGGTTGATTAGTGTGACGGAGAAATAAAAGATGGGTAGTCCGGGAGAAATCACATATACTTGAGGTGACCGACACTTTAATACCTGGATTTACTAAATCCTAACATACTCGGATATCGAGTATATGTCCCAGTTAGGATCACTAGACATGTTATTAGAAGAGAATATGTCGTATGGAAGGATTGATAGAAGACGTACAAGTATACTATATATATGGGAGGGAAAATTATTTGTAAGAAAGTGACAGGTAGAAAGTGACTCACACAAGCTACTACTAAAACCTACACTCTATTAAAGGAAACATAGGGTATATACAGACTGAGGATAAATTAATTGGTGACCATGCAAGTGTTACTTAGGCATCTCACTTACATGCTCGGGGACATAATAACGTATATACTCCACATATGTGTTCAAATATTGATAGTGTAACCTGTGAGTCCAAAATATAATATACATGCAAAGTATATTTAGGTGGTCATGCATGTGAAACCATAATATTATATATATGAAAATATATTGGGATGATCATACATGTGAACATGTGAGTTGCTAAATAAATTGATTTTTAGAAGGAGCATTAAATGCTCCCAAATTGAGCTAGTTGCGCAAGATTCGGATAATGTCAGATGGAAATATTCGGATAATGTTAGTAGATCGAATATGAGATATATTGTTCTTATCCAATCCCAAGGTATAATTCGATTACTCGCCTATAAAAGGGAGGCATGTAAGTTGTTAAAACACACAACAAAGTACAATTGACTAACTCTCTTCCAATAATAAATGCTTTTTGTTATGATATCATTATCTGACTTGAGCGTCGGAGCTTAATCCCGGGGCAAAACCCCGGGATAAGTTCTAACGTGGCTTTTCTTTCTTGAGTGATACAGATAGCAAGGTTCGCCAGTTCAGCATCACGGACCCCACCTACGGACCTGCTAATTTTGGTATCATCACTACTTACCTACACGGAGCTGCCCAATAGTTGCTACTAGTTGGGTTTGTGGAAAACTAGAAGGGGGGGGGTTGAATAGTTTTGCCAATTAAAAATTCCTTTTAAACTATTTAGATCGACTTATGTCAATCTATTTGGATGTGTGTGTTGGATGTTGATAAACAAACATATAAAGGTATGTAATGAAAGATAAGAGTAAGAAGCACAAAACCACAACGCGAGTATTTATAGTGGTTCGCCTACAAGGACACCTTCCTTGCCCTACTCCACTCCCCGAGTCACGAGTTCGTAAACACTACACCAATCTCCTTATGGCGGAGAAGCCTTCACAACGCCGCCTACCCTTTTTCCGGTGCTAGGCTAACCACGGGTTCTTTCACTCCAAGGTGAACCACACCTACACAACGTCGCCTACCCTTTATACGGTGCTAGGCTAACCACTGGGTTCTTTCACACCAAGGTGAACCACACCTACACAACGTCGCCTACCCTTTATTAGGTACTAGGCTAAGCACCTAGTTCCATTGCAATGGAGGAACTACTACCCAACACTACACCAACGACTAATCCCAGAGGAGATCTACTCCTTTACAACATCATCAAGGATATCAATATCCTTGGATCTAGTATTAATCTATCTTGTACATCAAAACACACCATATCGAATGTACATCTAAGGCACCTTTCACTAATGCCTTTGACTAGATCTTCAAGACACCCTTCACTAATGTCTTGTGTCTTGACTTCTAAGCACCCTTCACTAATGCTTCTAGTCTTGACTTCTAAGCACCTACCACAAGTGCTTATGATATGGACGATAGATACCCTTCACTAATATCTTCGCCTTGACACTTGAGACACCTTTCACAAATGTCTTCAACACTTCTTAGAAAAGAAAACAATCATCAACAAGAAGACTTCAAGAGTCTTGATGATGAGGAAGCATGGCAACTCATGGACTTGAGCTTGCTCGACTTCAAAGGTGGTGATCTTGCCTTTAAGAGGAACCTATAAGATCACACAAAAACAAAACTACAAACATAGATCTCTTGGATATGAGGTTAGAGAGTTTTTAACTCTTGGGGAAAGTATGTTAGAAAGGGGTGAGAAACAATGAAGAAATGGCTCACTATTTATAGAGGAAAAATTCTACTGTTCCCCGGATCCCACGGATCCCTTCCACAAGGGATCCGTCTAGCGTAAAGCTAGGGATCCGTGGGACGCTCCCTTTTACCCATGCGTATTTGGTTATGGGTCATGGGTCATGGGTTGATCCATGGGTCTTTAGCTAGATACAATGTATCTTTTGAGTGCAATGCACCTAGTCACATGGGTATGGTTCAAAACCATGGGTTATGGATATTATCCATATATGATATAAGCATGATGTCATGCAATAGGTTATGAGTCAAGCTCCATGGGTCATGGGCTTTGGGTTGTACCCAACTACATTCAATGTATTTGCCCAATGGGTTATGATACTTAAGTTTCTACCCATTTATATTACCCAATATACTACATACTAGTTATGTGTATATTTTACCCAAATATGTAAACACTAGTTGTTGTACATATGTAATATTAAATCATAAAATCACTTATACTTGTTTTATTGTTTTATGTGAAAATGTGAATATGTTAGAAACTATTAGTTCAAACCATTTACGTATTTTATTTGTTTCGTTAAAATGATTTTACGTTTGTTATCGACACAACATTAGAAGATCGTAAAATATAAATAAACGTTTTTACGGCTTATTTGTATTAACAATCTCCCCTTTTGTTGATGACAAAACATAAAATTATTTTAAGGAAAAGCTAAAATTCGTAAAAGTTTTGAATTTATAGTTTTTACTTTCTTCTCCCCCTTTTTGTCGAAACAAAAAGAGCTTCAAAAGGAAACTAACATTGTTTTAGGAAAAATATGTGAAATAAATAAAATTAGAGAGCAAGTAACGGGAAAGGATCTCGTCTTTACTCCCCCTTGACGAGTCTATCCCTATGTAAGGGCGTCAAGAAAATAATACTAAGCTAGTTTGTTTGCAACTAAGTTTGCAAAAGATTTCGTCTAAGTGACGAATGTGCTCCCCCTTGATGATTGCAATTTTGCAAAAGGATGTCAAGAAATGTGATCCTAATATTGTAAGTAATTTGAAATGTATTGCTTTGACACAACGCTCCCCCTAGCTTTAGAGTGTCAAAGTCTTCAAGTGTAGATTGAATAACTACAAAACAAAGGTTAGAAAGCAAGTATAATTCACAATTTCCTGCAAATGTGGTCCAAGTTAGTAGAAAAAAAATAGTTTTCTGTCTCACGGATCCCACGGTTCCCTCCTAGTAGGATCCTCCTAGGCAATTTTGAGGGATCCGTATAGCTGATGATCAATTTCAAAAATGGTGATATAACAAGTAATGTTATCACAAAAGTGAGATATGAATACAACGTAATCATATACTTAGAAATATAGCAAGTAGCATGTAATTTCATTTAATAAAACTAGAGTTATGATATACATGACTCTAAAACTAAGAAAATAAAGAATACATGACTTGAATTTCTAGACCAACTATCGCTTGATGCTAGGACACCACTAAAATCTTCTAGCTCGAGTTTTGTTTAGGTTTAATCTCGTCCGAAACGCTCGAGGAGATGATAGAACATGAAACGTTGGTCTTCTCGTACTTCATGTATCAAAATTTCAACATGTTGACAATGATAGCAATCTTTGTCATGGCTAGGTAGTGGTGGTGGAAGAAATGAAATGGCTTGATGCGAAGGATCAAGTGAAGCGGCTTGTGGAGCTTCAAACGACGGAGGAATTGGTGGAGGCGCATTTGAGAATGGCTCGACCAAGAATGATGGAGGTGGTAGAGAAGTGTCAACTTCCATATGGTCTGGTGGTTGACTTTGATGATTTCTCATAATCCAAATGGGATTATATGATGGACACTGCGAAAAGGAAGCCGGAGCTAGTGTTGACTCAACACCTTGATTTTGTACCATTATTCCTCCTAATGAGGAGAATGTTGTCGGCGGAGGCGGATGAGACGGCCTAGGATGCAAATCCTCTAAATTGTAGAGGTGTGGTGATGATAGTGGAGATGTAAAAGATATAGCTCTAGGAACTAATGGTGATGGTTTAGTGGAGATGATATTGTTTGGCCTAGGAGGTATGGTGGTGTTTGGCATAGGTAGTTTTTTGGGTACTATCCTTTTCGGAATTGGTTTGATTGGTTGAGAAGAGATCCTTGCATTCGTTGGTTTGACCGGAGATGATTCGGTTGAAGAAATTTCGTGTACAACACGAGCAATTTTCTTGGGTGGTTCTTTGGTAGATAAGTTACTACTTGGAGTTTTCCTCATGATGAGATAATTTCAAGAGGTTTGTAAGGGTTTCTAAAGTGTTGAAAGTTAGGATGAAGGTGATGACTATGGAAGTCCTAACAATGTGGTTTATAAAGCAAGAGATTTGGCAAGTGCATTTAAGCCTTAATCCACTAAGATTCATTGGAATGTGATGATTAACATGCACAAGAGTCAGCTTCAGAGTTAGTACTGATCTAGGAACTCATTTAAGATGAGATGGAGTGTTTAAGTTAGAAAGATGAGTTGAAATGATTGTTTTAGCAAGGTTTGACATAATCTGTCACCCGGATCCCACGGTTCCCTCCTCAGGGGGATCCGTCTAGGCTAATCCTAGGGATCCGGCTCTCAAAGCTATGAAAGAGTGGAAATGATGTTTCTAAGATCTAAGATCTATATCACCTTGAGTGTTTCAGTCCTCTTAAGTGTCTTAAATGAAGGGGTGCTTAATTACTTGAAGGTAATGAGTGATCTAGCTAATGATTGCCTTTTATGGAAGGAATTGGAACTTTCATGAGTACCAATGAATGAACAAGGATGACACTAAAGATGAGAGTGTCAATTGAAGCTAAATGATCCTAGATATCAGATAGTGACTTAGATTAATCCTTTGGAAAGTATCCTAGAGGCTTAAGATGGAAAAACTAGGATTTGATCAATTTTGACCAATTTTGTTGTAAGAATGATTATGATTGATTTTGCTATAAGAGGTTTCCAACGTTTAGATATGAGGGATCATGTGAAAAAATGATGTGTGAGCTTAAGAGCGGAAGAGTAATGGATTAAAATGAAACGATATATCTACAAGCGTCTTTGAGTGTGATCTAGGTGAGTTATGTGTGAGTAGGAAGGATCTACTTAACTTGAGAAGGACTTAATTTGCCTTAAGACACTATGTCTAGCTTAGTGTGAGGTGTTCTAAGGATATGTTTGAAATACAATGCTTGCAATTGCATTTTCTGTTTGCGGGATCCCACGGTTCCCTAAATGTAGGGATCCGTCTAGCACAAACTTTGGGATCCGGTCCATCTGCCGCTAGAACCTTTACTAAAGTTATGCAATGATCTTGACAATGCATTATATTCCAAGGTTAGTTTAAGGGATTCTAACACTAAGATATCAAATGTAAGATGTTTTATTTCATGAAGGAAATAGGATTACATTGATAAAGCACGAGTACAAGAGGATTGATCCTATTTGAAATACTACTAGATTCCTTGAGTGTTTTCGCTAGATGGATCATCAAATGGTTGATGAGTGTTGGCGGATTCAGGAATGAAGAACGTCTTCATGAGGGAAATGTTCAGCGGTTCCATCATCTTGTTCACAAGTACGTACAACGGACTTTGAAATTGAGGATGAAAATGCATGACATTATGATAGAGGCGCGTCAAGAACATTTCATATGGAATGAGTTTATTCTTGGAGCCTTGAAGGTTTACAATTCGCCTTGCAAAGAAGTAGGCGAGATTGTATGGTTGTTGTGTTAGCACACAATACATTATGTGAGCACAACAACGGAAGGATTTCTCGATTTCCTTTAAGACTCCAAACATTTTCACGTAGGATGAGTGCAAGGGGCTTGTACTCTTCAAGAATATCCCGTGTGTAGATGATGTTTGGATTGGAGTGATGGGGTTTGCATAATATGCAAATTAAGTCTTGTGGGGAAGGAATGTGAGAATAATATGGACTATTTTCTTCACGAAAGTTGAAGAGAGAATCAAGAGACCAATCTTGGGTGAAGGCACATTGTCCATGATTTGGAATTCGGAGAATTTGAGCAAATTGCCCAAGAGTCAAAACAAACTTTTGGTTTTTGATCCAAAACCAAAATGATAGAGAACGATCCTCACATTTACGAAGTTCGACTTGATGGAAGAATTCCAATACAAACCTTGGACATATTTTCTCGTTAATTTAGAGAAGACATTCTAGTCTTATGGCTCAGAAAGAGGTATTGATACCTTCTTCGAATTGTAGAGAGGTGTCTACAATACGTCCTTCATGGAAGTGATGGGTTTCGAGATTATTGAACCCACGAGACATAATGATTGCCAGTGTGTTGGGCTCAAGAGAGATGTTCGAAGTGTAGACGCTAGAGAGTGAAAAAGTCAAACTCATATCATGCGACATAGTGAAACCTATAGAAAGGATGAGTTAATAGAAGGTGATGTTTGTGGTCAACCTATGATTATCTAACGTTTTTATTAGATTTTATTAACAATGGTTTTTAACAAGAAAGACACTTAACTCACTCATGGTTTTGACATACTAGTGGAGTATTACTTTAAGAAGAAAAGTGGTTTTTAATTTGCATGAAAAACTGTTCTCCAAGGGAGGGACGGATCCCACGGTTCCTTTACAAAAGGGATCCGGCTAGTATATCTTCCGGATCCGTAGGATCCGTACTTACGTAAACAGTTTTATGATGAAAAGTATAGGTTTTTATATCTCATAGTATTATATCAAGATATGTGTTTTAGCCTACATTTTTTTTAACATGCATACATGACTTCTAATGTATCACGAGAGAAAGAAATAAAACAAAGAGAAATGATAAACACATTATGATAATAACCTAGGTAAACTTAGATTATTAGTAATATTTCATATCAATGCTAAGGATGATACAAAGGATTGGGTATATAACCCCAATGTAGATTAACAACACAAAGTAAATGTCTCCGTATGAGAACTTCATCATAGGGAACACAAGTGCGATGAGTGTTAAGGCGATGAGCACGAGGGCGATATAAACCATGTTGAAGATGATCCTTCTTGGTTTCGGTTGAGATGAAATGAAAAGGAGGATGAAGTTTTGAGTGAGAGGAAATTTTTGAAATTGGAAGATTTGAAAAAGTGGTGGTTTGATAGAGTGGTCGACGGTGGGAGTATTTATGGGAAAAGAGGAATTTTTGATATTTGTGTTTTGTTTTATTATTGGATTTAAAAGAAATAAAACACAAGTTTTATATACCACAACTTTAGACGAGAAAAATAACACGTATGTGAGAAAAAGGCTTTCTAATGAAGCTTCATGTAAAACATGTATATGCACAAAAGATAATCATATAAATACCTAAATAGGCATACTTAATTACCAAGCAAAATAAAAAGAAAAACATACGTCTGGCGCACTTAGGAATGTCTTTACAAATGACACAACAAATGTCACTTAGACGATTCCCCGCCCTTTATGCTTAAGATACCTTCTTAGGGAAGGTATTCTTGTTACCAAGCGATTCCTATAGCTTGGTGGGTATGAGCTTTGACTAATCAACATGACAAAGAAGATTAGTGCAATTAAATGAAAAGTAAATAAGAAAAATGTTGTTATCAAATCAACATCCAAACATATAGTTTTAAAAGACATGGTGTTTGTTTTTATGAAAAAAAAAACCTTCTTTGTAGTTTTCAATTAACCACGGATCGTATCAAGTTTTTAAAGTACAATATACTTCAAGAAACTTGGTAACGAAGCTCTGATACCAATTGTGGAAAACTAGAAGGGGGGTTGAATAGTTTTGCCAATTAAAAATTCCTTTTAAACTATTTAGATCGACTTATGTCAATCTATTTGGATGTGTGTGTTGGATGTTGATAAACAAACATATAAAGGTATGTAATGAAAGATAAGAGTAAGAAGCACAAAACCACAACGCGAGTATTTATAGTGGTTCGGCTACAAGGACACCTTCCTTGCCCTACTCCACTCCCCGAGTCACCTACTCGAGAGTTCGTAAACACTACACCAATCTCCTTATGGCGGAGAAGCCTTCACAACGTCGCCTACCCTTTTTCCGTGCTAGGCTAACCACCTCGGTTCTTTCACTCCAAGGTGAACCACACCTATCACAACGCCGCCTACCCTTTATACGGTGCTAGGCTAACCACCGGGTTCTTTCACACCAAGGTGAACCACACCTACACAACGTCGCCTACCCTTTATTAGGTACTAGGCTAAGCACCTAGTTCCATTGCAATGGATGAACTACTACCCAACACTACACCAACGACTAATCCCAAAGGAGATCTACTCCTTTACAACATCATCAAGGATATCAATATCCTTGGATCTAGTATTAATCTATCTTGTACATCAAAACACACCATATCGAATGTACATCTAAGGCACCTTTCACTAATGCCTTTGACTAGATCTTCAAGACACCCTTCACTAATGTCTTGTGTCTTGACTTCTAAGCACCCTTCACTAATGCTTCTAGTCTTGACTTCTAAGCACCTACCACAAGTGCTTATGATATGGACGATAGATACCCTTCACTAATATCTTCGCCTTGACACTTGAGACACCTTTCACAAATGTCTTCAACACTTCTTAGAAAAGAAAACAATCATCAACAAGAAGACTTCAGTAGTCTTGATGATGAGGAAGCATGGCAACTCATGGACTTGAGCTTGCTCGACTTCAAAGGTGGTGATCTTGCCTTTAAGAGGAACCTAGAAGATCACACAAAAACAAAACTACAAACATAGATCTCTTGGATCTGAGGTTAGAGAGTTTTTAACTCTTGGGGAAAGTATGTTAGAAAGGGGTGAGAAACAATGAAGAAATGGCTCACTATTTATAGAGGAAAAATTCTACTGTTCCCCGGATCCCACGGATCCCTTCCACAAGGGATCCGTCTAGCGTAAAGCTAGGGATCCGTGGGACGCTCTGATTGTTGCTAAACCGTCAAGTTTTATCACTCAAGCCTGCCACTTGTGAATGACCGACCGTAACAAACTTAAAACAGTTCAAGCACGAATTCAATTTAGATCAGAGGAATATAGTGTTTCCCCAGGTCGTTATGTCCCACGGAGGATGAATTGGTGTTTAAACAACTTCAGATGATAGAATGATCACTAAGGATAGTAATCAGTAAGGTTTTTGATGGAAAATTATACCTAAAGAAAAGATCTACAAATTACAGCGACTTAAATGCAAATTAAGAAAATTAAAAAGTTAAAAGATATTAAATAAACGCTATCACTATTTTTAAAGTCGATGAACGTTTATTTTATAAAACAAAATAACTTAAATAAACTATATTAACTAAAACGTAATCCTAAATTATCTAGAAACGTAGTTTAAAATGAAAACGAGCGTTACGTTTAAATTACTACTGGAGCGCAAGCAAAAGCGTAAAATTTATGAAATAAAAGGCCTACGAATGTAAAACTAATTTTATTAAGTACTATATGACAAAAGAAAATTTTAGAAAAAAGATTTATATTTTTTTGACTTTTATATTTTTTATTATGAATTAAATACTATAAAACACTAATTAAATGTTTAAAAATACTAAAACTAATTGGAAAAATCTGAAACTTTTTGTAAAAATACTTAATACTAATACAGATTTAAGAAAAATAGAAAAGATGAAAAAGCTATTTTAAATAAGCTCGAAATAAGCTAAATAAGCTTAATAAGCTAAACTGATAAAACGTATATAAGAGAGTATTTTGTGCAAATTCTAACATCAAAGACCCAAGAATGGTTCCAGTACCCTTCTTATCACTCTCACAAGGCTGGAGGTCTCGTGTCTCAGCCTGCCTCCACCCTTTTTGCAAAAACATTTTATTTTTGGAATTTTCTTTTTGCAAACTATTAAGCACAAGTATTTAAGCAAATTTTATAACTATGACTTTTAATGAAAAGTACTAATAAGCTCTGAGATAAGCTAAAAATCTCAACAGTGGCTATAGAAATGAAATAAACTAAAGAGTTTAAACCAAAATGGCTTTTAAGCTCAAAAATAAGCAAAGTGTAAAATGGAAATAAGCTAAATAATGGCAATAAGCTAATATGAAAACTGATTAAGCTTAAAGATTGACAAATAAGCTCTGAATAAGCTCAAATAAGCACTAGTATACCTGTTTGCACAGGACACTATATAAATCACTATGCACCTTTAAGCTACTTTTTAAGCACTTAGATAAGCTACAAACTTAAAACAAAAACTTGAATTAACTAGATGACCAGTTAAGCTATCCAAAAAACTAAAATACAAAGTTTGGTTTACACTAATAAGCTTGTGAGAAGCTTATGAAGAACTTGAAAAACCCATCGAGTCAAAACTCAAGTTATTCTGAGAAATGGACAAAAATAGAAATCAATTGCAGCCCTATCTAAAAAGCTACAAACTTCAAAATTAAGCTTGGATCAATGATATGGCTTGGTCAGCTTTCTAAAAAACCAATTTTGATAAGCTAAAGTGCACTGGAGAGCTTTTTACAAGCTCTTGAAAATGAGTGTAAACCTGTGCACAGGGCACAATTTTGAAATGGTTTGAAAAATAAGCTAAACAAAAAGCTATTAAATAAGCTATGAATGGAAAATAGGAACTTGTAACCTTGAAACAACTAGGTGAACTTCTCAAAAAACTAAAACACACAGGCTTAAGTTAAATAACAAGCTCTGTATGAGCTTGAGAAAGTGATAGGCTCACTGATGCACAGGACACATTTTGACTTTTGACAAGTTATGAGACAGTTGACTTTTATGAGATTTAAATCAATCTTGCTTACTAATTATGATGTAATAAGCTATGTTGAGATGAGATTAAGCTAGTTTATCAGATTCTAAGCTACTGTGATGATTATGATAAGCTAAAATCCAACAGTTAACAATCTAGGTGAGAATTAAGGTACTTTTGACTTTTTACTATAACAAGCACAGGTTTCTCTGGTTTCTTTGAGTTCTTTAGACCAAGTGTGACTTAGAATAACCAAAATCAAAGTACTGCACAAACTTTAATACAGTAAAACAAGTAAAACCAAACACTACTTTCAAAAGACTGCTTTGAGATTTTTCAAAGGATTTCAATGATCCAGTCCCATGCAAATGATTTAAGAGCTTGTGTTATCATATAATCGAGAACTGAACAAGCATGAAACAACAACTCTAACAACATAAAACTCAGAACTACCAATTATGCTAAATTAAGCTGAAAATAAGATTTTTAACAACTACTAATTAAAGAGAACAAGTGATGCGCGCCAAACAGTCAAGCTAAATCACACAAGCCCGCCACTTGTGAATGGCGGACCGTAACCAGCTTTTTAAACTCAAGCCAAGCACGAAATCAATGAAGATCGAGGAGTATAGAGTCTCCCCGGTCGTTATGTCCCAAATATGTAAATGGATCAATCAACGAGTAGTGATCGAGAAGTTTGAACGAAAAGGGAATATGATTTGATTATTATAACTACAGAAATATCAAACAAACACAAAGGCTAAAATGCAAATGAGAGGAAATTAAAAAGATAAAATCTATTAAATAAACGCTATCACTATATTGAAAATGATGTTTTGTTTTAGGTTTTATAAAACTGAATCAAAATCTACGCGGACGTACAACTAAAAACGTGAAACTAAGTCAATATTAACCCTAAAAATATGAAAATGATGTTTTTGCAAACCTAATGATAAAAGAAAATATTTAGAAAAAGAAAATTATTTTTATAACTAATTATCTAATTTAAAACTATTTTTAACTAATTAATAATAACCTAAAATGAAAGAAAATAGGAAATAAAGCTAGAAAAATAAAATTATGAAATGGAAAAGTCTAAAATATCAAACTAGAATTTTCAAAACTATTTTTGTATTTTTCTGATTATTTTTCTATTTTCTATGAATTTTAAACTATTAAAAACTAATTTAATTACTAAAAATTACCAAATAAACTATGAAAAATCTGAAAATTACTTTTTCACTACTTATATTTATCTAAACCTAAGAAAATTGAAAACTTATATTTGGACCTTTTCCAATTTTTGTATTAAAAGCTAATTAAAAGTGCATAAAAACTAATAAAAATCAAGAAAAATAGCAAAATGACTTAGAAAAATATGAAAAATTCAGGAAAACTCTAAAATTATAATCTAAATCTGAGAAAAATATAAAAACAGGCACTTATGTGGAGATATTGAGAACTGATGCACAAATGCTTATTATTAAGCAATCCAATTAAGCCAAATGGACAAAATAAGCTACCAACTGTTTACCAAAGTTCTAAACTGATAAAATAACTAAAATGCAACAGATTCTAACTATTTTAACCACTGAATCACACTGCACAGTTTGATGTTATGAACTTTTAAGCTAAAACAGCCTGGTACCAACCTGATACAAGCACAAGCTTAAAAATAAGCTCAAACTTAAAACTACCAATTGGAATCTAGACTAGACCTGGGTGAGGGTATTTGTACCAAAATTCAGACCATGAGAAGTTTATGAGCACTCGCACAAGCTACAATTTCTGTGGAAAGTCTCAAGATGCTGAGCTCAGTGGGAGCAGGCAACTAGCCCAAGTTGATGAGCTTGTTTAGAGCTTTTAAAGATTTGGTAAAATTATACAAAAATGGTTATAAGAAAGAG
>OU343221.1:45875179-45932679 GCA_910596185.1 Chrysanthemum makinoi
ATTAAAAAACCAAACGCGCCAAGAACACCCCCAAATAAACCCAGCCAAGAACCCTAAATTACCCCGCGCTTTAATTGGCCAAATCCACTATCATTAAGGGTAATACAGTACTTTACTCTGACACCCACTGACACACGGATGCCAGGTTGGCAATCCGTGTGTCATCTCACCAAATCCTCACCTCTGATTGGTCAGTGATGCGTGGAAGTGTTAATCCAGGGGTCAAGATGAGATGGGATTTGATCAATGGTGATAAACGACTCCAAAGAAACACACATTTGCATCTTCCAGAGCCTTCCAAGACCTCAACGTTCAGCTATAAATAGAACCCTTCACTCATTGTTGTATTCACCTCTTATTTTTCAGTAGCTTAATTGTATTTTAATTTCTGTCTTTATGTTTTAAAAGTATTTCAGCTTTGTATTTCATTTGTAATCTCAGATTTAAATTTTTAATGAAATTCAGTTTTAATCTCCAAATCCTTGTTTGAGTTTAATTGTTTCTGAATTTAGCTTATTATTTATGTTTAATTCAAATAGTTTCTCTTAAAAGCTCTTTTCAGCTTGTTCTTATCACTTATCAAAAATAAAAATAAAAATCAGAAAAAAATAGTTGAAAAAAAAAATATTCTAAAAGCTTCTTACAAGCTTATTTAAAACTCAGCTACTGTTTCATTAAGCTCATTTAAGCTCCATATAGCTTTTAGTGAGCTTAACTCCATTTCAATCTCAATTCACAACAAAAGTTCTAAATCAGTCAACCAAAGTCAAATTGTGGAGAGTTTTGGGTTAAGCAGCGATGGATATGGATTTGGGTTGATGCAGAGCTGGTTTTGGATTGAAATTGGTTTAAAATAGGGTAGTTTGGTTCTGGATTAAGCTTCAAATAAAGCTGGATCACTTGTGAGTTTTTGTTTCTCTCTCTATAAACTAATATAGTCTGCAAATTGTTTGAGTTTGAATCTGTGGGTAGAATTAGCTCTTATCTGTTCATTAAACTGTTATTAGGTTATATTGATTCAGTTTTAGTATTAGCATAATCTAGATAATCATTTAGGTAGAGTAATTTGCTAAACAGGTTCATAAGTAGTGTTTGGATCTCATTCTGATCGAGCTAGAGGTTAGTGAAGTGTTTAAGTTGAATTGCAGTAGTTCCTAGTAGGTCTTTTAGAGTCTTTAGCTTCATAATTTTGCATCTTAGAATAGAGATGGTCAAAATCACTTTAAACCTGCTCTAATCAGTGAATCAGTTAAGATATTAATAATCACAAGCTTGATTTAGGTTTAGAATTTAGTGTATTAGCTTGATATAACTTTAGTTTAGCTTAAATCATCATTATCAGTTCACAATTTGAAATCAAAACTCATTTTAGTCAAAATTTCAAAACTGTCTCAATAGTCAAAAGTTGCATAAACAGATTTTTACAAAACTTTGCGGATTTTTCATAGCTTCACTTCTGATCCTATTCTATTGAAATTTTGGGATTTGCTAGTTCAGCTGGTCTATCTTTGAAAAGTGAATTTTGTGGAATTTTTGGAAGCTCTCTTAAGGTCTAAACAAGCTGCTCATTAAGCTGACATTTCCCCTGTTCACACTTAGCTAATACTGAGTGTGATACAGGCAACTTGTAAACCTTGTCCAGAGTTCAAATTAGCTTTTCAGTGTCTGAAACTGGGTCTATTTGTTCCTAACTTGGTGGTCTTGAAGTTCTCATTTCTGGTTTTCGAAGAGCTTATGGATTAGCAGTTGATTAGCTTAAAGTGGGTAGGTCTAGGCTATTTTGGCTTATTAGTGATATTGAACCAAATCATTGAAAGTTGTTCATTAGAGGTTAAGAACAGTTTGAATTAGTTGCTTTTAGGTACTTTTAGCCTTATTTAGCTTCTGAGTTCATTTGATAACCTCTAGTGCTTTTAGCTTAATTAGAAGTAGCTTAATTAGGATCAGTTGCACTATAGCTTTTAAATCTCTCACATAAGCCATAGTTTTTATATTTTTCCTAGGTTTAGAATAATATTTTAGATTTTTTCTGAATTTTTCATATTTTCAAGCACGGTTTACTATTTTTCCTATTTTAAATCAGTTTTTAGTATTTTTTAAATAGCATTTAATACAATTAAATCAGAAAAGTTTCAAAAAAATAATTTTTCAATTTTCCTAGATTAAGAAAATTATAAAAAGCAAAAAAATAATTTTTCCAGATTTTTCCTAGTTTAATTTGTAACTTTTAGCATTTAAATTAGTTTTTAATTCAAATAAATTCGAGAAAAATCATAAAAATTAGTTTTAATTCTTAGTTAATTTTCTAATATCATTTTTAGTTAGAAAGTAATTTTAGATCATTTTTAGGACTTAGATTAGATTTAGTTGCATTTTATTTGCTTTTTATTAATTACGTTTTAGTTTATATTCGCGTATTTAGGATTTCCCGTAGTGTAATTTCCCTTATATTCTTTCCCATTTCCCGTAGTTTTAATATAATCAAAAATCCAAAATATCTAGCATTTTAATAACGAACCAATAACGACGTTGCCCATTCACACCTCGTTGGGAAACGACACGGATTTCCTAATCCGTATCACTATCACTCACAGGTTTTGATTCATTATCCTTTTTCCTAAAGGGATTTTAAATCATTCCTTGTGGTTATTTTTTATATTGATATTGTGGTTTTATCCATACACACACACCCCTAAACCTAAAATAGAATCAAATTTTGGCGCCGCTGCCGGGGAGGTTGTGTCGCGACAATATCGTTAACGGTTTGACGATTAGTGACTCGAGATCCTTCCTTTGTGAAGTTACTATTTTTATAAAAATCAAAAAAGTAAAAAATATTTTCCTTTTTCTTTTATATATATATATATATATATATCATATTAAAAATACAAAAAGATTTTCTCTTTTGTTTTGAGCTAAAATAGAATACATCAATTATATAACATTCTCAACGGAGGTGTTATCATTAGTAAGTTCCCGAACCAAAGATCAAAAACTTGCCTTTGTGTCGCTTGTGAGTCTATTTATTTCTATTGGATAAACAAACTGTGTGGTGGGTATAAGGACGGCCTGACATTAAATTGCGGCTGAAAAGAAGCGGGTTTTTAATAAGCTTCGCGCTGACCTAAAAAAGCTTCTCCGCTCGCTTGTGCGTTTGTCTTATAGAAGTGATTTATTCACTTGGGATTATTGGTTAAGTTCATTGTTGTTTTCGAATACCGTTCGTTTTACTTGCCTTGGTTTTTGAAAGTGCATGCGCACTCGTTCTAATAACTACAGACCGCTACGTGAAGCCGCTACAATTCCAAGAAGGCGAAATAGACGTGCTCAATTAGTCGAACCCGAGATTCGAACTAATCCGACTCCGCCCATCGTCGAAATGGCGGAGGACAACCGATCCATGCTAGAGCAACTACAAGCACCCACCGAGGGTTAAGGAGAAGCCATCGTCGTCCCGGAAATCGTTGCCGATAACTTTGAGCTTAAACACGGATTGATAAATTTGGTTTCGTCAAGCCAATTTTACGGATTTGAGAGGGACGATCCTCACTCTCATATCCGACGATTTAACAAGCTCACGTCTACGATCAAGTACCGTAACGTTCCGGAAGAGGCTATCAAGCTACTACTCTTCCCGTTTTCACTTGAGGGGGCTGCCCGGATTTGGCTCGAAAAACTACCCCCTCGATCGATAACCACATGGGAGAATTTAGTGTCAAAATTCGTGAACGAATTCTTCCCACCGTCTAAAACAACAAGCTTAAAAAATGAAATAACAAAATTCACACAAAGATTTGATGAATCATTTAGTGAGGCATGGAACCGATTCAAAGATTTGCTTAGGCAATGTCCCCATCATGGTTTTTCTGAGTTACACCAACTTGATACGTTTTATAACGGTTTGAATGAGACTGATCAAGACTCTCTCAATGACGCCGCGGGTGGTAATTTGTTGACCCGATCAACGAGAGATGCCTTGTCGATTATTGAGAACAAATCTAAAGTTCGTACCTCACGTAGCAAATCGGTTGCTGCCCGAGTGAGTGTTACACCATCGTCCTCGTCTTTTGAAAATACGTCTAGCACCGACGCTAAGATTGATAAGCTTACGGATATGATACAGGCTTTGGTTAAGATTAAGACCGCTAAGATTAATTCTTCTCCACCCGCTCAAGTCAAAGCGGTGGAATCGACTTGTACTACTTGTGGTGGCCCGCATGCTTACTACAATTGTACCGCCACCGATGGTAATCCTTTCGATGCTAATGCCGTAACCGGAGGTAACCAATACCGTCCTCAAGTTGAACCGAACCCTCGTGTTAGTAATCAAATGGGACCTCCGGGTTTTTCTCAATCGAACAATCAGACTCGTTTTAATCCGAATCAAGTTCGTGGACCAAATGTTCAAAACCAATTCAAAGCCCCATCAAATCAATACCCGAACCAAGGAGTCAATTACAATCAAGGATATCAAAATTCAAGCTATCAAGCTCCGCCTTTGCCTTCAAATGAATTCTCGAATTACGTTCAGCACAATAATGCTAAAATCCACACCATGCAAACCCAGATTTCAAGTTTGAGAAATGAATTCCAATCTTCATTAACTAGACAAAGCAATGAGTTTAAGAACGAAATTCGACTTCAGAACAACAAGATGGATGCTTCGCAGAATAAACTTGAGAATATGTTGAATGCTGTTTTGTGCCAAATGAGTCAACCCTCGAGTTCCGGTTCTCTCCCAAGTAACACAATTCCAAACCCAAAGGGAGAAATGAAATCCGTTACCATTCGAGATGATGGACCCTCGATGACTACTTCCTCTCCGGTGATGAGTGTAGCACGAGAGACCGAGGTAACAAAGGACCCGGTAATTCCTCTTGATAATGGAAAAGCCAAAAACGTCCAACCTTTGGTTGCCCAAGTTCCTTCTATCTCTGTCAAAATGCCGAGTTCTAACCTTACACCGTGCAAATCTATTCAATCACGATTCGACAAAATGAAAGTTGTTTCTGGAACCAAGTTCAAACTTACGACTGATATGATCAAAACTGCTGAAAAGATTTATGAAGAGAAATTGGAACAAATTTCAAAGATTTCACTTGAGCCTACACCGTCTAATTCTTCATCGAACCAAGCTCCCGAGAAGCTTGGTGATCCCGGGAAATTTCTCCTTCCTTGTTCTTTGAATGATATTGAGGAATGTAATGCCCTAACCGATTCGGGTGCAAGCATAAGTCTCATGCCTCTTGCGATATATCATGAGCTTGGATTGAAGACTCTTATACCGACTCGTATGACTATCGAATTAGCTAATCGAACAATTGCTCAAACGGTTGGTGTAGTCAACGATGTTATGGTACGAGTGGATAAATTCCATTTTCCCGTGGATTTCGCCGTAGTTGATATAGAGGTTGACGCCCGAGTCCCTCTCACTTTAGGAAGACCATTCTTGAGAACCGCGAAAGTCCTTGTGGATCATTACCAAGGAACGTTAACGATCAGAAAAGGAAATGAAAAGATTGTGTTTTATGCCGAACAAACGTCAAAACCTCCACCCGAGGATCATTCTATCCATAGCCTCGGTGTGATTGATTTCTCTGAAGAAAGTGGCAATCCCACTTTACCGTCTCATCCGATTATGACTGACTCTTTCCCGTCTCTCACTACGGATAGTGACCCCATTTGGGAAGAGATCGAGGCCTTTCTTAATGATGATTCAGTTCCAGTTGAGATTAATAATAATGCTATTTTTGACCCGGAGGGGGACATCTTTTTACTCGAGAAATTGTTATATAATGAACCGTCTTCTTACCCCCCCCTCCAGACGATCCGGATAATGTGAAGAAAGTTGAACCTAAAACGTCTCGAATTGATCTTTCAAGGTTTACGATTAAGAGTATGTCAACAATACAAGCTGAACGGAAAAAGAAACAAGAAAAGGAGTCTACAACGGTAGTGGTGGAAACTGCTAGCTCTAAGAGCACACCACTTGTCCCACCTCCGATTTCTAAGAAAATTGACCTTCCTTTTAGTGGCAATCCCACTCCTTCTTCTGAAATCATGGAACCTTCTTTTGAGACATCTTTCGATCCAGAATCTTTTAAAACATTCACGAATCCCTTGTTTGAATTCGATTCTGAATATACTCAAATTTTTGAAAATCAACTCTTTGACGAAGAAAGTGAGGAGTTCACCGATGAACTTGCTCCTACCGACTCAATTTTTTCTGAGGATGAAGAAGAATACGATGATCCGTTTTTCCCGAAGAAAGATAAGGAAGTGAAGATTTCGACAGATGAACTTGTTGATCCTGAGGTCCAATATTATTTTTTATCCGAAAGTGATTCCTCTCCTCGTGAGGATTTTCATGAAGATGATACGTTGATTTCGTTCCTCTCCGAGGACAAGATTTTTAACCCTGGGATACTCATCGGAGAGGACATTCATATCACAAAAGTTTTTCGGAAAAAGGATCCTCTCTTGGATGCCTTCGTTGATGAACCTTTGAGTAACACCTTTCTATACCATGAGCTCCCGACTTCTTTGGAGTATTCTCTTATCGGTCCTTCATCTCTTCGTCCGCCCGCAAAACCACCGGATGATGGATCGTTCTTTCATATGCCTTATGTGAGTTTGGGAGGAGTTATTTCTTATGTGCTTGAGCCCGACATTTTCTTTCCCTCCCAACCCACCCAGTCTCATTCCTTCGAGAATGAGGACACCATCTATGGTTGCCCTGGTATCTCTACCATTTTCTTCCCCAAGGACAAATGAATTCGGGGACGAGTCAGGCTAGTGACTCGGTGCAGAAAAACAGTAGCGCTTCGTGGGAGGCACCCCATGCTTATCTCTATCTTCTTTCTATTTTCTAATAAGTGACGTGAAGGGTTAGCCTCTTCGATTTCTCGTGTTTGGTTGTTTGTGATGTTTTGTCTAGGATTTTCCCGATATGAAGACTCTCGTGCTCGAAGTTGTCTTTTCTCTACTCGAGTTTCATGATCGATGCTGATGGAAATCCGATATCCGAAATCTTATCGACTAACGTTTATCTTTGAGCATAATTAATAAACGGCTTTTAGATTTTCGTGATACCCTTGCTTTTAAACATTGAGGACAATGTTTCGTTCTAGTCTGGGGTAGGTAATCTTCGATTTGATTTGACCGCACTTGCTTATTTTTGTCGTGAACTCTCGCAACCCCATTTTTCCTTAGAAAATAAAAAAATTGTGCTAAAAAAGAGAAAATTTTAAAAAATTTTGTAAGCTTTTGCTAGTTTTATGATTGAAAAGTCTTTGCGAGTTTTTTAGAAGTTTCTTTAAATATGCGTTTTTCTTGAAATAGTCTTTGCTAATTGCTTAGACAAGAGGCTATAAAATGCGATTCTAGCTCAAAATGCCAAGAATTTGCAAGTCTCCCTAAGTGATTTTAAATATGCGAAGCTTAAACAAGAATTTGCTAGTTTCTAATAAGTGACTTTAAAAATGCGAGACTTGAGATTATTCGACGAAGCATTTGCTAAGTTAATATATGTTTTGACACCTTGTTGACTTTCCGCTGGTGAGAGTAGGAATGGAATTCTGACTTGACCGGGCGTGTTGAGCCCTAGCTTGTTCCCTTAACCATAGATAATCTAAAAATTATCGGCTAAGCATCCGCGGATCTCATTATTTGGGATTTTAAATTTGCGGAGATCGAGGAATGATAGAGTTACTTATGAGTTTAGATGCTAAGCGTGGAGTAGTTGGTTCTCTTTAGAGCCCATCGAAGGTACTTATGGCTTTTGTTCCCACAAAATTGTTTCACCCCATATTTGTTAATAATAATTAGAGATGTTGAGTTTTTGACGATAGTTAGTTCTTTATTCTTCTTTAGAGAATCCTTGCCCATGAGGGTTGGGTACACATCAAGGTACTGTCAGTGTTGCGGTGTAATAGACAAATGATTCCTGATAGTTTGCTGCTATTGTTTCTATTGTTATAAAAGCCGTAGGATTCGGAGTTTGGCACAAAAATTAACATGAAATAAAGCCCAAATGTATTAAAGTTGAAAAATCCAAAGCCATAAAAGTTGTCATAGACTTCCAAAAAGGTTGAGGAAAATCCAAAGTCATAATAAGACTTCTGATAAAACGGTAATCCCGTTGAGTTAGTGGTTGAAAAGACCAAGGGCCTAAATTGCAAAAATGCAAATGTGCTGAAATAGTGTTAAGCCAAGCTTTGAATCCGGGAGATATCTTCCTAAATCATGTTAAATTAGGACCTTGATGTGGACCTTATTCTTGTGTGCAATGGTTTTCGAGGGAAGATGGATAACTAATTATCGACTTAGCTTCATATCTTTATTGGAATAAAAGTTATCGAAACGAGAAACTTGAAGAAATTCATTTCTCACAAAAAAATAAAAAAATCTAGAGGAAAATAGGAAAATGGGAGCAAAAGGTAATTACACAAGTAACTTCCATGGGTAGTGTTAGCATCTAAAATCATATTTAACAATGATTTCGATTTTACGCTTAGTTTGGGGACTTGTGAAAAATCAGGGACGATGTATTCTATCCGTATGGTCACTTCACGCTGTGTTGTGTTTCCTACTCCGTGATCCTAACGTGTCGTTTGAAAAATGTTGGAGTTATTGATCCACATGAAAGTTCAACAAACCGTCACTCATAATTGGAATGTGCTTAATCGTAATATCTATATGTGAAATAAAAGGTAAACGGGGCGTTTTTAGAATTTAGGATTTCTCAATCTCTTTTGAGGAATCTTTGCTACTTTTCATAGGTTTATTAGAAAGAGATTGAAATCCTTGGTTTTAGAAGCGTGAGTTGATTGCATTGCGTGGGGACACGACAATGGTCTCGTCTGGGGTATTTTGATATGTGCTTAAACACATATCTTTTGTTTATCAAAACTAACCCAAAATAACCAAGAAAGAGCCGTTAATGCTTAATATTTGCGTGTTTCTTGAGTTTTTGCATGTGCAGGTACGGATATGACAAAACACACAAAAAGAAGCCAAATCAGACAAAAACCCGAGCACGAGAGATTAAGAGAGCTAAAGCTGAGCCGGAAGGTCAGATTTATGCATTTGTGAAGATTTCTATTCTCTGAGGATGATTTTTGAAGATTTGATCAAAGTTTGCAGAATTGTCAGAAATAGTCCCTGAACTTTCAGTTATTGGCAGAATATACCCTCAAGTTTTAGAATTGACAAAATCAGCCCTTGGATTATTTGAAGATTGGCAAAGTTAGTCCTTGATCAAATTTTCAGATTTACAAGAATGGTCCCTGAAATTTCAGTTTGTACACATTAAGTCCCTAAATTGCCTAATAGGTCCATATCATGTCCAAAGTCGAAAATATATAACTCTAGCCCAACCAAGCCCAACAAATTCATAACCCGGTCCACCTTAACCCCAACCCGGTCTTATATCCTATACTCGTATAACCCAACCCGGTCAACCCACATTTATACCCGTCAACCGAAATTGAAATATATTAAAAACCAAACGCGCCAAGAACCCCCCAATAAACCCAGCAAGAACCTAAATACCCCCGCTTTAATTGGCCAAATCCACTATCATTAAGGGTAATACAGTACTTTACTCTGACACCCACTGACACACGGATGCCAGGTTGGCAATCCGTGTGTCATCTCACCAAATCCTCACCTCTGATTGGTCAGTGATGCGTGGAAGTGTTAATCCAAGGGTCAATATGAGATGGGATTTGATCAATGGTGATAAACGACTCCAAAGAAACACACATTTGCATCTTCCAGAGCCTTCCAAGACCTCAACGTTCAGCTATAAATAGAACCCTTCACTCATTGTTGTATTCACCTCTTATTTTTCAGTAGCTTAATTGTATTTTAATTTCTATCTTTATGTTTTAAAAGTATTTCAGCTTTGTATTTCATTTGTAATCTCAGATTTAAATTTTTAATGAAATTCAGTTTTAATCTCCAAATCCTTGTTTGAGTTTAATTGTTTCTGAATTTAGCTTATTATTTATGTTTAATTCATATAGTTGCTCTTAAAAGCTCTTTTCAGCTTGTTCTTATCACTTATCAAAAATAAAAATAAAAATCAGAAAAAAATAGTTGAAAAAAAAATATTCTAAAAGCTTCTTACAAGCTTATTTAAAACTCAGCTACTGTTTCATTAAGCTCATTTAAGCTCCATATAGCTTTTAGTGAGCTTAACTCCATTTCAATCTCAATTCACAACAAAAGTTCTAAATCAGTCAACCAAAGTCAAATTGTGGAGAGTTTTGGGTTAAGCAGCTATGGATATGGATTTGGGTTGATGCAGAGCTGGTTTTGGATTGAAATTGGTTTAAAATAGGGTAGTTTGGTTCTGGATTAAGCTTCAAATAAAGCTGGATCACTTGTGAGTTTTTGTTTCTCTCTCTATAAACTAATATAGTCTGCAAATTGTTTGAGTTTGAATCTGTGGGTAGAATTAGCTCTTATCTGTTCATTAAACTGTTATTAGGTTATATTGATTCAGTTTTAGTATTAGCATAATCTAGATAATCATTTAGGTAGAGTAATTTGCTAAACAGGTTCATAAGTAGTGTTTGGATCTCATTGCTGATCTGAGCTAGAGGTTAGTGAAGTGTTTAAGTTGAATTGCAGTAGTTCCTAGTAGGTCTTTTAGAGTCTTTAGGTTCATAATTTTGCATCTTAGAATAGAGATGGTCAAAATCACTTTAAACCTGCTCTAATCAGTGAATCAGTTAAGATATTAATAATCACAAGCTTGATTTAGGTTTAGAATTTAGTGTATTAGCTTGATATAACTTTAGTTTAGCTTAAATCATCATTATCAGTTCACAATTTGAAATCAAAACTCATTTTAGTCAAAATTTCAAAACTGTCTCAATAGTCAAAAGTTGCATAAACAGATTTTTACAAAACTTTGCGGATTTTTCATAGCTTCACTTCTGATCCTATTCTATTGAAATTTTGGGATTTGCTAGTTCAGCTGGTCTATTTTTGAAAAGTGAATTTTGTGGAATTTTTGGAAGCTCTCTTAAGGTCTAAACAAGCTGCTCATTAAGCTGACATTTCCCCTGTTCACACTCAGCTAATCTTGAGTGTGATCTGCAACTTGTAAACCTTGTCCAGAGTTCAAATTAGCTTTTCAGTGTCTGAAACTTGGTCTATTTGTTCCTAACTTGGTGGTCTTGAAGTTCTCATTTCTGGTTTTCAGAAGAGCTTATTGGATTAGCAGTTGATTTAGCTTAAAGTGGGTAGGTCTAGGCTATTTTGGCTTATTAGTGATATTGAACCAAATCATTGAAAGTTGTTCATTAGAGGTTAAGAACAGTTTGAATTAGTTGCTTTTAGGTACTTTTAGCCTTATTTAGCTTCTGAGTTCATTTGATAACCTCTAGTGCTTTTTAGCTTAATTAGAAGTAGCTTAATTAGGATCAGTTGCACTACAGCTTTTAAATCTCTCACATAAGCCATAGGTTTTATATTTTTCCTAGGTTTAGAATAATATTTTAGATTTTCCCTGAATTTTTCATAATTTTCTGGCACGGTTTACTATTTTTCCTATTTTAAATCAGTTTTTAGTATTTTTTTAAATAACATTTAATACAATTAAATCAGAAAAGCTTCAAAAAAATAATTTTTCAATTTTCCTAGATTAATAAAATTATAAAAAGCAAAAAAATAATTTTTCCAGATTTTTCCTAGTTTAATTTGTAATTTTGAGCATTTAAATTAGTTTTTAATTCAAATAAATTCGAGAAAAATCATAAAAATTAGTTTTAATTCTTAGTTAATTTTCTAATATCATTTTTAGTTAGAAAGTAATTTTAGATCATTTTTAGGACTTAGATTAGATTTAGTTGCATTTTATTCGCGTTTTATTAATTACGTTTTAGTTTATATTCGCGTATTTAGGATTTCCCGTAGTGTAATTTCCCTTATATTCTTTCCCATTTCCCGTAGTTTTAATATAATCAAAAATCCAAAACATCGAGCATTTTAATAACGAACCAATAACGACGTTGCCCATTCACACCTCGTTGGGAAACGACACGGATTTCCTAATCCGTATCACTATCACTCACAGGTTTTGATTCATTATCCTTTTTCCTAAAGGGATTTTAAATCATTCCTTGTGGTTATTTTTTATATTGATATTGTGGTTTTATCCATACACACACACCCCTAAACCTAAAATAGAATCAATTATTCTAACATTTTCTTTTCAAAAAATCTTCATGATAGGATCTCTCCAAAACCTTCATTTCTACTCAAAGAATAATGAAGTCAACTATCAAGGAAGAACCTAAAAGTAATCACAACCTACTTATTCTAAGTACAACGGATTACTTTAAGAGCTCAGGAAGTATTTCTGGTTTTATGTCCTCACAAACCAAAATCAAGAGCATAGAGGTATGTTTAATTTTCATTAACTAGCTTATATCTACGTAAATATGCTGATACCATTCTTTTATAATTGCTAGTCATTTAAAAGTCTCCTTTCGCCACTTTCCCGACTTACTCATCATCGGGAATAGTATTCCTTTTGATCTCGTCTAACTAACGCCGTCGTCACAAATGTATTCTCGATAATTAATTTATCAAATCCCATTGACCAAACATTTTTTTTCAAAAAAAACCCCAAAACTATTTTTTGTTCCATAAGCTATTTTATAACTTATAACAAAAATATTGCCAAACACTCTTTTTCTGTCTACAGTAGCCGGATCCCTCTAGTTGTACTAGCCGGATCCCTTATACAAGGGATCCGGGGGAACCGTGGGACAGAAACCAGCTATACGCTTTTCAAAAACAACCCTGCTCACTTTCCCTCTCCTCACAAAACACAAAAACGACCCAAGAGCTGTTTTCATCTCCATAAGACTCCATATCCTCAAGCATTCATCTCTAGAACATCATTGTAAGTAATTACACTAACATGTTCTAATTTTCATCATCCTCATCCTAGGGTTTATGGTTTCTCAATTTTTCTAAATCAATTAATAAAATTAGGTTTTCCAAAATTGATCACTATAAAGGGTTTTTTCACATAACTAAGATTACATTGTGCGTATAACATTGTTAATACAAATCAAAACCATAAACCCATCTCAACAAATTTTGCCTAATTAGAATATTTGTTTTTCTAGGACCAACCATGCCTAAAGCCACCCAACAAGACCACCATGATACCGTCCATTACCTCACCCAATACTATCGTAAAGAGGGCTTGTCAAAAACCGATCGCAAAGTCTTCAAAAGACTTGAAAAACGACTTATCCACGAAGGTCGTGTGGTCAAGGAATGTTTCCTTGAAAATACCGACATTCGTCAAGTCTTCTCGGCAATCAACTTTGATTGTCTTCTTGATATTGATGAACAAATTTGTCCGGTATTCATCTTTGAATTCTACAAAAGCGTTAGGATCATTCGAAACACCGATGATAGCATTTCAATAGCCTTTATCATCAATAAACGAAACTTCACTCTACCTCTTAACACATTTGCTCAAATCCTTCGCATTCCTTGTGAAGGAATTTGTATGTACTCTCAAGATTGGGCAATATCCACTCGATCCTTTGCTCTTGATCCCAAACCAATATATCATACTCCTCTTGATGAACCCGAAACCATTCGAGACACTATTTTCAAAGTTAGAGCCGACCAATCCTGTCTCAACCGAAACAAAAAGCTCATTCACCGTGTTCCCTTTGAAATGGAACTCTTCGAAATGCACCCCATTTTTAGAAAATGGGAAGAAATTCTTAGGGAAAACGTCATTTGCTTGGTCGATAACAAGGATCATCCAAATGCATGTCTCGTGCAAATGATTTATTGCCTTATTCACCAAAAGCTATTTAAGCTTGCCTATTACATGGTGAAGAGAATGGTTGGGGTATTCAAAGTTGCGAACTTGGTACTTCCGTATGGTATGCTCCTAACACGACTTCGTAAGTATGTTAGTGAATTGCAACCATCTCCTATCAACGATGATCATTTCCTTTTCGATCACGTCATGGTACCTCTTACCAAACAACCCCCTAAACGGTTCATGGTCAATGGAAGGAAACCTAAGGCTCTCCCAGACTCCTCGGACGAAGAAAAAGAAGAAGAAGTAAATGTCAATCCCGAAGCTAACATCGACTTGGACCCCTTTGACTACTATCAACAACTTCCAACTCCTCTAAACGAGACCGCGGAATTTAAACAATTAAGGGGTATGATTCAAAACCTAGATAACTACGTCATGAAGTCGGGAAAGAGGAAAAGAAAGGATTGACGAAAGAGACTTTAGGATTACGCTTGTTTTTAGACATTTTGTTTGTGTATGAATGATTAAGTTTTGTTTTAGCACGCTTGTTTGTGTTATCTTGGATACTATCATTACTGCTATTATCTATAATATGATTTATGTTATAACATATTTATGTTGCTGTTAAGTTTAATGGTTATTTGTGTATATAGTTTGGTGCAAAATCTGCATTTCCTTCTGTGATGGTTATGATTTGCAGTTGCCGGATCCCTAGGATTAGCGTAGACGGATCCCTCCTCTGAGGGAACCGTGGGATCCGTGACAACAGATGAGCAATACAGATTCCCATACATCAAAACAGCTTACTAGATCACTTCACACTAGCTAAACATAAGATCTTAGAACCAACTAAGTCTTCTTCAAGCATTTGAAAGCTTCACACTCACCCATAGCTTACCTAGGATCTAATTCAAAGTGCTTTTGATTTATCAACTCATCAAAGCTCACCATATTTCCGCTTCAATACTCACACATTTCTTCTCACATCTCAAAACACTTAGGTGGATATATTTATTAATTTTAGGAAATTGTTTCTAGTCATCCTTATCTCAAAATGTGTCAAAAACTAGTTTTTCAATTCTTTTATTTTTTGAGGATTTTTAAAACTCCATCTCAAGCTTACATCTGATCTTTAGGATCATTTATTATGACTTGACACCATCAAAATTCCTAGTGTCATCCTTGAACACCCATTGGTGATCATAAAGTCTCATTTTCCTTCCATAAAAGGCAATCATTAGCTACATCACTCATTTCCCTTGATCATTTAAGTACCCTTCCATTTAAGATACTTAGGAAGACTAAAACACTCAAGGAAGTATAGGTGTTAGACTTCACAAACATCACCTTTTCTTTTTCCTTGTTGCTGATAGCCGGATCCCTAGGATTAGCCTAGACGGATCCCTCAAAGGAGGGAACCTTGGGATCCGGGTGACAGACTCATGTCAAGTCTAGCTTAAACAATCATTTCAAGCCCATCTTGCTAACTTGAACACTCCACCTCATCTTAATTGAGTCCCTATATCAGTACAACTCTGAAGTTGACTCTTGTGCATGTTAATCATCACGGTTCAAAGAATCTTAGTGGCTTAAGTCTTGAATGAACTTGCCAAATTCTTCCCTTTATAAGTCATCTTGCTAGAATCCCTTAGTCATCAAACACAACATAATTCTCAGCAATTAGAAACATCTTCTTTAGTCATTTCATCATGAGGAAAGCTCATAGTGCTAACTCATCCACCCAAGAAACTTGCTCGTGTTGCACACGAAATTTCCTCAACCGAATCATCTCCGGTCAAATCCACAAATGCTAGGATTTCCCCTCCACCAACTCAACCAATCAAACCAATCCCCAAGAGGATTGTTCCTACAAAAATATCATCACCAAACTCTACAATTCCTACTAAACCAAACACACCCTTTTTGGTGCCTAGAGCCATATCATTTACCACCTCACAATCATCTCCACATTCCTACAACTTAGAGGACTTACCCCCTAGGCCATCTTATCCTCCATCATTACCGACACACTCTTCACTAGAGAAGACTGTACAACAAAACCAAGGTGTTGAATCAACACTTGCACCGATGTCCATTTCTCCATTTCCCTCTAATGGTCCATTTTGGATTATGAGGAGACATCAAAGTCAACCACCCGACCACATGGAAGTTGACACTTCCCTACCTCCACCATCAACCCTTGTTGAGCCACCACTTAATGTGCCTCCACCAATCCCTCTTTCATTTGAGGATCCACAGCCTTCTTCACTTGAACCTCCACATCAAGGCGGACAATCTTTACCACCACCTTTTCAAAACCATGACAAGGATTGCCATCATTGTCAACATGTTGAAGGGTTGATACATGATGCAGGTTTTACTGACCATGTCTTAATATTTAAAGTGTCTCGCGATACCTATGGTCTACCCTAGTGCACTAACGGGCAGTGTACCCGGTCGTGTGTAGTGTAGTAAATGGTAAAGCCGAGGTTGTCCCAAGAGCTATGTGTGATGGATTATTACTAAGTCTAGTTATCACAGAATAATAATAGTTTCGATAGGGATTTAATTAATTAAACTACTAATGCAGAGTAAAATAAAGCAGATAAATGGATAAAGGGAAATCAATAGAGGAGAGTGGTGCTAACCTAGTTAATCCTCCTAGCTAGTTATGTCTACGTCTACTTACTTCCAATTACTTCAGGTGGGGTCGAATTCGAGAGGACAACATTTGGTCAATTCGCCCTAACCTATCAGCAAATATGCCACCACATGAGAAATCAGGCGCACCGTCATAAGTCCTGTTGATCCTGGTCCCCTAAGCCAAGTCATTAAGTACCACTACATGCTAGATTCATAATAGTGAGTGACCGGCCGTTAGGAACTTAGACACTACACCCCCCCCCCAATTCTTAAGTTCATCCAAACGCTAGGTGATCAGTTGGTCAAATCGCACAAGTAGAAAGGGTCGTCAGTTGGTCATATCTTACCCTTCCCGCCTCAGTCCGCTCACCTAGGGTCAGTTGGTCATAGGCAATTGCCCTCTACCGCCATTCAAAACTACCGAACCAAGGGTGGCTACCAATGAACTATGAATGCATACACTTAGAAATAATTGTACGGAAGTAAAGGTAAACGCAAACAAAACAATTAAGGAATCATAACTAGGCTAGCACCAAAAGGTGCTTAGCCGATCATATTAATCATGCAAATCAATTCAATATTCAAAGGTACGAAATACATGAATTGAAAGTAAAAAAAATATAAAACGCTAATGCTTATCGTAATGGAGTGACTTCTCCCTTGGAAACGACTTCGTATGATCCTCTAGACCGCCTTGAGCTTTTTCACGTCTCAGAGTGTTGTGTGTGGAATGGGATGATTATAAATGCTGGAATTCGTGGGGTATTTATAGGCCAGATCTAGGTTACAAGAACCGTAACCAATATAGGAGTTATGCCGTAACCTTCTATTTGTTCGTAAAATGCACTAGATCTGTTGGTTACGGCGTAACCTAATGAGTGGTTACGCCGTAGTCTTCAATAAACTTGGTTACGTCATAAGAGATATAGTAGTTACGGCGTAAGTATCAGCGGCCTGGAACCTTGATTCGTTGTGAAGTGAGTGGTGAAAACAAACACAATATCAACGTATATCAAAATATCCGTAAGATTCGACAAATCGACCCTTTAAGAAAAAGGTCAACGCCAAACCTCACGTGTGATGAAAAAGTGATACCGAAGTGATTTCCGGTCGTGTCCCAACGAGGTGTGAAATTGACGGGATCGTTGAGTTTCGTGATTACGGACTTGAATTGGTTTAACAAATTTGGATTTTGATTTCGCTAATCTACAAATTAAAGAACTGGAATGAAAATAAAGCATGTAAAACTAAGTAAACTCTAAATAAATTATGACTAAGCCTAAGAAACAATAAAACAAAGTTAAATTACATCCTAGGGTGCTAAAACGTAAAAACGGAAAAACGACCCGAGCTAATCCCGAGCCCCGAAAGTGAAAATGATGCAAATAAAAGCCTACGGATGCGAAACTAATTTTCCTACGTCCTTCATGACTGAAAATAATTTTAGGAAAAAGCGGAATATTTTTTCGACTTTTAAATTAATTTCTATGAATTAAAAACGATTTAACACTAATTAATTGATTAAAAATACTAAACTAATCAAGAAAAATCTGAAATTTTACAGAAAACTACTTTGAGTAACTCTGATTCTGATAAAATTAAAAAACGTGGTGGTGCTTTGTAAAAATAAGCAAGAATTAAGCTAAAAAGGGCTTATACACTAAACTGCCTAGGTAACCTTAAGTATTAGATTCAACAAGAAAGTCCCAGGCGCTATTGGTTCCAGTACACAAGCTATCACCATCCAAGTGGAGAGGTCTCGTTCACCGCCTCTCCCTTTTGCAAAATTTTTTTTTCAAATTTCTCTTTTGGAACTTGTGAAGTACAAAGTAATAAGCAAATTTTGTGAAAACACTTTGTGAATAATCCAAAGGCAAACCGCTTATTCCCAACAGCTAGCCAAATAATCAAAACAACTTTACTTTATTTTGATGATTTCAAACCAAACACTTGGCTAAATTATATTTACGTTGCTTGTGAAACTTGAAGATTCTACAAAATGCGGAACTATTGCAAACAAAATTGTTTTGAAAACTCTAAATAAGTCAGATAATCACTTGCATGTTACTTGTTTTGGACAAGACTCAAACAAACTCCATTTTAAGCTAGCAACCAAACACTCCTTAAAGAATCAAACAAGTAATGAGTCTAGCAAGCTAACTGTGGTGACTACAAAGCTAAACCAAGCTTGCCTTAATCTAAATAAGCTAAATCACTAACTATGGGAAAACAATTGGATCAATTAAAGCTAGGGAATCCTAAGCTAAAGCAAATGTTAAGCGCTAAAGGGTGACAATGAAAATTGAGACACTAGTCTAGGAAATCTTTAAATGAAATCAAGCTATCATTTAAACCACTCTAATGACCTACTAACCACCTAAACCATCTAATTATTACTATGAATAAGCTAGAAAAAGTGTGACTGAATGCTGGATCATAGTTGCAAAACAGTTCGTGGACCTGTTTGAGCTTATTTTGAGCCACCAAAAAGCTTTCTGCCTGAAAAGTCTGCACACACACGCTTAAGGTGGTAGAGATGAAGTACAAACCAAGTTAGGGACAAAGATAAGTTATTAAAAGCTGAAGATAAAATTTTAGCTTTTTTTGATTGACAACTGATGCGTAAAAACAATGTGGTAAAGAGCTCAACTTCAATTTTAAACAAGTAAATGCTTATTTGATGTACCGCAGTGGTCACAACCGAGTTTGAGACTTAATGACCTAGTAAAAAGAACAAGTTTTGCTTAATTTAGAAACCGAATAAGCACTTTGAGTGGGGCCTGAGTTAGCACCCCACCACCAACCAATTAGACAGCTTAACTACTTTTTTAAAACTTCCCAACTCTTGCAAACTTTCTTAAAACTTTTTCATCTATTAAAACTCACTCTTACTTTATTATATCTCGACCTTAAAGGTCAAGGAGGGTAAAATTTTTTTGACCCGTTTTCAAGCAACAACCAAACACCCACATGCAAGTTTCACTTACTATATTTCTAGATAAAGCTTTTGACTACTTTTCATTAAGCTAAAACAAACTTTAAACAGAACATGAGACTTAAAAACAGAAATTTCATTGATTTAAAAGGAGATTACAATAAAGCTTAAAAATACAAGAAAACTAAAAACTATTTTTGAAAACTAGGGGTGCCTCTAGATGGCTTACAAGGTTCCTATTTATACTGCTAATCTAAGGTCTTCATTCCCTTGAGCTTGTGCTTCTCTTGTGAGTAAAAACTGCCAAGGACCAAACTTGAGCCATCCTCCTTCAATCTTGACCATCCAACTAGTAGGTACAACTTGTGATTAATCTGAGCCATTGGTGAGGTCTTTATTCCCATGGATTGCCGAATGGACTTTGGGAGGAGGGGGAGAAAATGGAAGTGGGTTTGGGATTTGGGTGTATCCGGTTGGAATAAGGGGTTTGGGTAAAGGTGAGATGTGGGTAAAAAGAGAGTGAGAAGGTGGAGTGTGCGGGATGGTGAAAGAGAGGAGGGGAGATGTAAAAGATATCTAGGGTTCATTGGGATAGGGATACTTGGGGAAAGAGAAGACAGGGAGAGTGGGTTTGTTTATTAGTTCGGGTAATGGGTTGGGTTAGTTTGTTATTATTTGGGCCTAAGTAGGTATAATGGACTTAGGATTATTTATGAAATCCATATAGCATTTAGGGACCAAATGTGAAAAATCCAAAATCCAAGGACCACTTATGAAATTCTCAAAATGTTTTCCAAGGTCCATACACACAATCTTTAAAAGTGTGGACTGAATTTGCCAATTTGTGAAACCCGAGGACTAAACGGACAATTTTAAAAATCCAGATCACAACCTAATTTCTCAAACTTTTGAAATTTTTCACCAAAGGACTAATTATGACAACTTATGATATCAAAAGGACCTTTGGGACTCTTTTCTTTTAAATTGCGTTCGGGGACTATTTCGCAATTTTTGAAAGTGGGACCTAAAACGCCAATTATGCAAACTTTGTTCGATTTTCATTTGTTTTGCATCCAAACATATAAAACACAATTTTGAGATATTTTTAGTATTTTGATGCATTTCTGAGTGTTTTTAAATGTTTTGCACCTGATTTCACCAAAATGATGAGTGAATGCACTCATCAAATCCCCACACTAAAGCATTGCTAGTCCCTAGCAATCTTTTGAGAAAACATAATGGATTTGAGTCTCTTTACCAAAAGCCATTACTTCTGGAGTAGCCAAATGTTTCAGTCCAAGTAAGAACCATGGTACACCGATAACCATGTGATTTTGAGCAAACCACCGCTTTCAATGTTTGATTTGTTTTACCGTAAGCCGCTGCTTTCGACTAGCCAACTCTTAGATAAATTATCGCGATTATCTTTGGTGAGTCGATTACCAATTATGGATTTCCAACCGCCTTTACCACAAGCCATAAACTTGCGGGCTAGCCAACTTTTCACTAGTTTAAAGATATGGTGAATAACACCATACAATTTTGGGCAAATTGCAAGCCGCCAACGGATTTGAGATATCTTTACCAAGAGCCGTTTGCTCTCGATTAGCCAATCCTTTGTCTTACATGGCGATCGATAACCAAAATAAGTGCAAAACACTTATTCCAAAAAAATTTTTGGCCAAAATGGGGAATTGATTTAATTATATGATAAAATTCAGAATTCCCCCCACACTTAGAAATGAATATTGCCCTCAATATTCAAAGTACTGGTTATGCCAACAAAGAACAGTGAAAACTACAATACCATTATTTTTTTTTTTTTTTTTTTTTTGTTTTACAAAACATGTGGGCAACCCCACACTAGTAGAAAGGAAAAGAGAATCGAAATATGGGTGAAACCCATATAGCATGCTATCAAGTTTTTTTCCAGTCGCTAGCTTGACTCAACTCCGATTCATTGGTCCATGGGAAGCAAAGAGAAAATCTCAATCGGACTTCCATTCAAATAGTTTGGATAAGCATTGAATGTGATGAAAGTTCCACTCCGATGAGATAAAACCGGCTCAAAAGAATGAGAAATGTCGGGATCAAAGATGGTATCTTCACTCCCGTAGGAGTTAAGACATGGAGAAGAAATGGGAGGAGAAGGCAAAGTGTCAATTGCTTGACATACGGATGGATGGGCAAAAGATTAGATTGATGAACATTGACATATCGTGAAATCTTATCCATCAAGAGAAGTCACAACATCCGTGTTGGACTTGAGAAATATCTGAGAGTGAACTCCCTTGAAAGGTAAGATGCGCGGGGCTGAAAACTTTATCCTCAGAGAGGAATGAACGCTAGTATCAACCATGGTAAACTCTCTCGGGGATGAGTTACTCATGGATGAAAGGGGTGTAGAGCATTTTGCTCAAAAGCTCATCCTCAATTCTCTGGATGAGGATCGATGTGTGGCGAGTTCACCAAGAACTCCTCAAAAAAACCTACTCCTTTCTAAGGAGGAAGCAATTCAAATGTGGATGACTCATACTGAAGAGAAATATGAAAAGGAATGCCACTACTCTTTTCGCATTGATCACATCGCTTTAATACATCAAATTCCTGAATCATGGAAAAAGCCTCAAGCTCAAAATGGTTCAGCTTTTCCAAGATAGAGTCACTATCCTCAATGGGGATAGGAGTGAAGTCGGTTTAGCACAAAATGATTCAATCTTAGAAACGAGGAGATTTACATTGAACAATTTTTCACGAAGTATCTCGGCCCTCAATTTCAGATCATCGAGTCTCTCTTCCTCTAAGCTAACTAGCTCGCCAGGTAACTCCTCGACATAATCGATGTCTCCATAAGATAAAGAATCGTCAAACGAAGTACAATCTGTCGAATCGGAGAACATCTCGACATGATCGTTTGGGATGTCAAGAGGAGGAGAAGAATCATCATCAAGAGGTTCATCAAACATATTACGGAGATAACCTGACTCACTTGGGGTTGGGACAAGGCTGCTCCCAAATGCTAAGATTTTTCGTCCCCATTAAAAGATTATCCGACGGTTCTAAGGTAGATAGGCAAGATAAAGGCGGAGAGTGGACATGTGCGGTACTTTGTGGGCTTGAGATATGCACCTTGTCCTTTGTCATCTCCCAATCTTCCCTCATCCTCATCATGATGGCAAGCCTCGCTAAATAGGAGATCATTGAGCGTTTCGCATTACATGTGGCTAGTAATCTTTCGTATGGTCGCTTGTTCCTCTGCGTAGAAGTTCTTCATACTTTCTGGATGAGACTCTTCGCATGGTTATTAACCAATCCTTTTAAATCCTCTAATAAATCTAGAAGACCTAGGATAAGTTCTTGAGGAATGTGGTGTTGGTTTGAATTATTTGGCACTGAGGTTGGTCATAAGAATAGTCATAATTGTTACAAGGATCATGCTCATAGACAAGCGGATTCCTTATTTGACAATCGAGTTAAAGTGCGACCTCCACGCACTCACAACCGTATGATTGTTGTGACGGATTCGGTGAATTGTATGGATAAGGGTCATAACCAAAGGTCGGATTGTTAAATTGAGCTTGACATTCAAAACCTTGGTGAGGACCTCCACAGTTCTCACAAGAGTATGTTTCGCCTCATGGTACCTGGGGTTGGTTGAGGAAATTGGTTGTTTCATAGGGATTTTGGTCATAGACAAACCCGTTTCCCGAATTCACAATGCTACAACTGGGGCACTTTCCACCATTTTGAGGACCCCGCACCATTCGAATTGGTTAAGCAAGACATCATGAAGAATTATATGGATAAGAGGGATAAAAGGAAAGAATCATCTCGAGAGGATAAAGACGATTATTTTTGGGGTTTTGAAAACGAGTGCATATGCACTTTCAAAAACAACACTTTCAATTAAAACAAGACCAGGCAAAACACGTTGAACTTAAACCAATAATCCCACGTGAAATGATCACTTCTATAAGTAAAACACACAAAGGAGCTGAGATAAGCTTTGCTTAAAAACCCGCTCTTCTCTTTCACCGCAATTTAATGTCGGGCCGCCTTATACCCCTCACACGCTTTGTTAAACCGATAGAAGTAAACCAAAACACGAGCGACACAAAGGCAAGTTTTAAATCTTTTGTTCAGAACTTATAATGATAACACCTCCGTTGAGAATGTTATATTGATTGTGTCTTCTATTTATTTAAAACAACAAGGAAAATCTTTTTGTATTTTTAATCTTTTACATATATATACAAAGAAAAGAAAAATATTTTTGTATTTTCAAATTTCTCTTTTGGAACTTGTGAAGTACAAAGTAATAAGCAAATTTTGTGAAAACACTTTGTGAAATAACCTCCTAATAAGCGTTTAAACGCTTATTCCCAACAAGCTAGCCAAATAATCAAAACAACTTTACTTTATTTTGATGATTTCAAACCAAACACTTGGCTAAATTATATTTATTGTGAAACTTGAAGATTCTACAAAATGCGGAACTATTGCAAACAAAATTGTTTTGAAAACTCTAAATAAGTAGATAATCACATGTTACCTTGGACAAGACTCAAACAAACTCCATTTTAAGCTAGCAACCAAACACTCCTTAAAGAATCAAACAAGTAATGAGTCTAGCAAGCTAACTGTGGTGACTACAAAGCTAAACCAAGCTTGCCTTAATCTAAATAAGCTAAATCACTAACTATGGGAAAACAATTGGATCAATTAAAGCTAGGGAATCCTAAGCTAAAGCAAATGTTAAGCGCTAAAGGGTGACAATGAGCGAAAATTGAGACACTAGTCTAGGAAATCTTTAAATGAAATCAAGCTATCATTTAAACCACTCTAATGACCTACTAACCACCTAAACCATCTAATTATTACTATGAATAAGCTAGAAAAAGTGTGACCGAATGGATCAGAGTTGCAAAAGGTTCTGGACCTGTTTGAGCTTATTTTGAGCCACCAAAAAGCTTTCCCACCAGTCAGACACACGCTAAGGTGGTAGAGATGAAGTACAAACCAAGTTAGGGTCAAAGATAAGTTATTAAAAGCTTGAAAATAAGCAGATCGACTTAGCTTTTTGGTTGATACAATCATGCGTAAAAACAATGTGTAAAGAGCAATTCAACTTCAATTTTAAACAAGTAAATGCTTATTTGATGTACCGCATGGTCACAACTGAGTTTGAGACTTAATGACCTAGTAAAAGAACAAGTTTTGCTTATTTAGAAACCAAATAAGCACTTTGAGTGGGCCTGAGTTAGCACCCCACCACAACCAATTAGACAGCTAACTACTTTTTTTAAAACTTCCCAACTCTTGCAAACTTTCTTAAAACTTTTTCATCTATTAAAACTCACTCTTACTCTTATTATATCTCTGACCTTAAAGGTCAAGGAGTGTAAAAATTTGTTTTGACCCGTTTTCAAGCAACAACCAAACACCCCCATGCAAGAAGCTTCAGCCTACTATATTTCTAGATAAAGCTTGACTACTTTTCTTTGCTAAAACAAACTTTAAATGTAACATGAGACTTAAAAAATAAATTTCATTGATTTAAAAGGAGATTACAATAAAGCTTAAAATACAAGAAAACTAAAACTATTTTTGAAAACTAGTGCCTCTAGATGGCTTACAAGGTTCCTATTTATACCTGCTAATCTAAGGTCTTCATTCCTTGAGCTTGTGCTCTTTGTGAGTAAACTGCCAAGGACCAAACTTGAGCCATCCTCCTTCAATCTTGACCATCCAACTAGTAGGTACAACTTGTGATTAATCGAGCCATTGGTGAGTCTTTATTCCCATGGATTCCGAAATGGACTTTGGGAGGAGGGGAGAAAATGGAAGGGTTTGGGATTTGGGGTGTATTCAAAAAAGGGAATAAGGGGTTTGGGTAAAGGTGAGATGGTAAAAGAGAGTCGGTAGAGGTATGTCTGGAGAGCAGAGAGGGGTTCCTGGGAGATGTAAAAGATATCTAGGTTCATTGGGAGCAGGATACTCAAGGAAAGAAGATGTGGGAGATGGGTTTGTTTATTAGTTCTGTAATGGGTTTAGGTTTGTTATTTGGGCCTAAGTAGGTATAATGGACTTAGGATTATTTATGAAATCCATATAGCATTTAGGGACCAAATGTGAAAAATCTGAAAATCCAAGGACCACTTATGAAATCTCAAAATGTTTTCCAAGGTCCATACGACAATCTTAAAAAGTGTGGACCTAATTTGCCAATTTGTGAAACCCGAGACTAAACTGGACAATTTTAAAAATCCAGGGATCACAACTGTAATTTCTCAAACTTTTGAAATTTTTCACCAAAGGACTAATTATGACAACTTATGATTTCAAAAGGACCTTTGGTGACTTATCTTTTTAAATTACGTGCTTTGTGGACTATTTCTCACTTTTTGAAAGTCGGGGACCAAACGCCAATTATGCAAACTTTGTTCGATTTTCATTTGTTTTGCATTCAAACATATAAAAACACAATTTTGAGATATTTTAGCATTTCATGTTTTTAAATGTTTTGCACTCAGACACCAAAATGATGATGAATACGCACTCATCAAACCTCATTTGACCTAATGTAGTTACGCTGGGAGGAGTTACTTAACCTTCTCTAAGTTGGCATACCAGTCACGCAATAGTTAACGCAGAATGTGAGAGATGAGTTACCGTGAACTTCTTCAAAATAGCATACCGTGATAAATCTTTAGATATGTTTCCGCCTCAAGCCTCTTTAGCTCCAATGCTCGTAATTTACCCGAAAGTGGAAAACAATGGAAAACAAGCGTAAATCCATATAAATGATATAAATAACGAGCATTATCGGGAGAAATTGACACTTAATATTCAGGACTATTTGATGTTATCAATACATGAACTACGTGAGGAGCAATGTTTCATGTTTTATCACCTCCTAGAACGTTTCGATGAGGTCAACAAACCCAAACAACCATGAGCCTAAGGATTAAAATGGTGTCCTAGTCTCAAACTTAACTTAGATCGTTTAGGAATTCCATTTAATGATTAATCATCTTCTTGAAAAATTGGATCCAATTAACAAGTCTACTCATCCTTAGACTCAAGCACATTGTTGCTTCTTAAGTTTTTAGTCACTTATTAGTATTAATAGAATATGTACTTCATGGCTAAATCATTCTCTTAGTTTTAGAGATTTGTTGATTATCTCTTATGTTTTATTGAATGATAATTTATATGCCATATTGCTTTGAGTATTTGTTTGTTGCTTGAATACATATCTCACTTTGATGTTAACATTATTTTTTATATCACCATTGCTGAATTCTGTCATCAGACAGACGGATCCCTGAAATTTGCCTAGACGGATCCCTCCAAGTAGGGAACCGTGGGATCCGTGCAAATGTAAGACCAATTTTCTACTAACTTGAGTCTTATTTGCAGGAAATTATGCACTATATACTTGTTTTCTAACCCATGTTTTGTAGATTTTCAAAATACACATGAAGACTTTGACACCCTAAGCTAGGGGGAGCTTTGTGTCAAACCATACATTGCAAAACCATTTGCAATATAATCCTCATATGGATTACATTTCATTACATCCCCTTGCAAAGTTACAATCATCAAGGGGGAGCATTATCGTCACTAAGACGAAATCACTTGCAAACATAGTTGCAATGTATTAGCTTAATTGTTTTTATTTACTTGACGCCCTCACAAAGGGATGGACTCGTCAAGGGGGAGTTAAGACGAGAACTCTACCCGTCACTTACTCTCTATATTTCTTTTCTCTTTTACATGTTTTTCTTACAACATTGTGTTAGTTTCTTTTCGACGCTCTTTTTGTTTCGACAAAAAGGGGGAGAAGAGAGTAAAACTCAATTCGAACTTTACGAATTTTAGTTTTCCTTAAAATAATTTTATGTTTTGTCATCAACAAAAAGGGGGAGATTGTTAATACAAATAAGCCGTAAAAACATTTATTTATATTTTACGATCTTCTAATGTTTTGTCGATAACAAACGTAAAATCATTTTAATGAAACAAATAAAATACGTAAATGGTTTAAGCCAATAGTTTGCTAACACACTTACGTTTTCACATAAAACACTAAAACAAGTATAAGTGATTTTATGATACATATGTATAACAACTAGTGTTTACATATTGGGCAAATATATACATAACTAGTATGCATTATAATTGGTAACACAATTGGGTAGAAACGTAAGTATTTGACCCATTAACCAAATACATTGAATATAGTTGAGTACAACCCAAAGTCCATGACCCATACCCATGGAACTTGACCCATAACCCATTGCTTGACATCATGCTTATATCATATATGGATAATATCCATGACCCATGGTTTTTATCCATGGCCTATAGTTTTAATCCATAAACCATGGACTAGATGCATTGCATCTTGGAGATACATTGTATCTAGTTGGATACCCATGATCCATAACCCATGACCCATGACCCAAAACCCATGGGCAAAAGGGAGCGTCCCACGGATCCCTCAAGTGAGGGATCCGTGGGATCCGTGGAACAGTAGATGTTTTTCTTCTATAAATAGTGAGCCATTTCTTCCTTTTGTATGGCCACTCCCACACATACTTTCCCCAAGTATTGTAACCTTCTAACAACAGATCCTAAGGATCTTTTCTATGTAGTTTGTCTTTTGTTTTTGTGTGATTCTCTAGGTTCCTGTTAAAGGCGAGATCACCACTTCTTGAAGTCGAGCAAGCTCAAGTCCAAGAGTTTCCATGCTTCGTCATCATCAAGAATACTGAGGTTCTCTTGTTGATAGTTCTTTCTTCCTCCATAGGAGTGTTGTGTCGAAGGCATTAGTGAAGGATGCCGAAAGAGTCAAGACGAAAGCATTAGTGAAAGGCGCTTAACTTCCGTGTCAAAAGCATTAGTGAAGAATGCTAAAGGAGTCAAGACGAAGGCATTAGTGAAAGGTGCCAAGCGTTTGTGTCAAGGGCATTAGTGAAAGATGCCAAGGTCGTATAATTGATGAGGTGCATCGTTATACAAATAGTGATAGTTTGTTTCCAAGGATGTTGATATCCTTGATGGTGTTGTAATAAGGAGTGGGTCTCCTTTGGGGTTAGGTGTTGTGCAGTGTTGGGTAATAGTTCATCCATTGTAATGGACTCGGTACTTAGCCTAGTACCGGATAAAGGGTAGGCGACGTTGTGGTAGGTGTGGTTCTCCTTGGTGAAAGAACCCGGTGGTTAGTCTAGTACCGGAAAAAGAGTATGCGACGTTGTGAAGGCTTCTCCGCCATAAGGAGTTGGTGTCGTGTAGTGATTACGAACTCTCGATTAGGTGACTCGGGGAGTGGAGTAGGGCAAGGAAGGTGTCCTTGTAGCTGAACCACTATAAATACTCTGTCACATGTGCTTCTTACTCTTTATCTTTCATTACACATTTATATATCTATCTATCAATGTCCAACATACACATCAAAATAGATTGACATAAGTCGATCTAAATATTTTAAAATTAAGTTTTAATTGGCAAAACTATTCAACCCCCCTTCTAGTTTTCCACAGAATTATCTTTCTATAGAGGGGCACCTCTATATACTTTCGACGATCTTTTTTCGATTTTTTTTCAGTTACGTCTGAAAAAATCACATGTGATTTATGAAATCATATATGGTGATACAAATCACATGTGATTTTTCCAGACGTAACTGGAAAAAAAAAATCAAAAAAAAAAAAAAAAATTGTCGAAAATATATCGAAGTGCCTGTCTACTAAAAGATTAAAAAAGAAATCGTCAAGATAGTGATTTTTTTCACTTGACGATTTGCCGTTTTCAAGATATTTTATTTTTAAAAAAGAGGTGAAAGTGGTTTTTTTAATTGTTTTTATTTTGATGAAAAATGAGTGACTAGGATTGGTTCATTGGAGCTTTAGATAATTTTGGTTATACACAGATCTAAACTCTAATAAATTTACCGAACATTTTTCAAAACTTTAGGAACTTATTTATCTATTAACCCTTTACTATGACACAAAAATGATACACAAAAGAAACACTTTTTGTATGGTCTCAAATTAATTGTTCACTACTTGAAACATATAAAGAATTTTGATTAATTTTACTATATTATCCCCGGTTACAAACTTTATATAAATTAAAAAGTTGTTAGCAAGAAGGGAGTTTGCACAACAAACTTTTCTCACATAATAAGGGATTCATCCTCACCATCCATCTAGAAAGAAATCAATGGTTGAGATTAAAAACATTTTAATATTTCACATATATTTTATAATTTAAATATCTCCTGAAACATTAACCGTTAGACAAAACAAATTATAACGTCACGACCGACATTTAATTATCTATCAATAGACGGACATTTTAATATACTTTCAACAATTTTTTTTTCGTATTTGAAAATAGTTTGGGAAATCACATGTGATTAACACTAATTTGAATATTCTAATAAAATCACATGTGATTTTATAGATTATAGTAGTTAATTTATGAAAATCACATGTGATTGAGATACGTGTTTGAAAAATCACATGTGAAAAAAAAAGTTTGTCGAAATTATATCAAAGTGCATATCTATAGAAAGATAATTAAATGCTCGTCGTGATGGTATATTTATTTTCGTTTAACGATGAATGATTTAAGAGATATTAATACTTGAAAAAAATGATGAAAATAAGTTTGTAAAAATGTTGGGTTTAATCTCATACATTGGATCAAATGAAGATTTTTTCACATTTAATTACTATGGTAATCACTATGGTTTGTCGATTTTTTCACATTTAATCATTAAACTTTTTTTTTACAAGTTCAGTCATTAAGGTTTCAAATCGTTACAAATTTAGTCAACTTCAATGACCATTTATGTAATTTTAGCAAAATCACAGTGACCATTTATGTAACACAATTGGACTAGATCTGTGACGATTTAAAACCTTAATGACTGAACTTGTCAAAAAAAATTCAATGACTAAATGTGAAAAAATCGACAAACTATAGTCAACGTTTATGTGATTTACTCTAATCTTAAATCTATTAGTAAAGCTATCACTCTAGAAAAAAAAAAGAAAAAAAAAAGAACTTTCGAATCTTTTATTCTTTAAAAGAGAGTAGTAGTTTAATAACATAAATATTTACAAGACTAAGGATCAAATGAGAATAATCCTTAAAAATAAGAAGGATGGGAAATAAATATAACTACACATTAGAGATCTATCAATTTGAATTAGATGCATCATAATATATTTTCTAGCAAAAAAATATGATTTATATACATATATATTGGATTTATTTAATGTTAGACGAATCATATGTATTTTTCAATCCTCTACATGTCAAATTTGTTGCTACTATTAATTTGCATCATTTTCACTTCAAAATCATTTTTTGAAACGCGATTTCATCTTAAATCTAATAAACGTATAATTCTGCTTTACATAACATATCATTTTGCAAAACGGTTACAAATATAAGATTTTTGGTGCAGCATAAAACATGTGGGAGGTGCTGGTAAAGAGGTGGAGACTGTCTTCAAAAAGAAAATACCAGAGATCAAACCTCTTTATCTTGCACTTTTCTTTTTCTTTTTTACATTCATCTAACTTTTCAAAAGAACCAGCATACCAATAAAAACACTACCGGTTAGTTATTAGAACATTCAGTTTAATTTTACAAATTGAAACCCTAACTTTTTGTTATTTCTTCTATACAGGTACCAACATTCCGCTGGAAATAGTTATCGATTTCGTTATCGGAACACGAATGATGCCTCTTTAACGGTTCAGGTATCTTTACATTGCTGTAACTGATGACTACTATTTTATATACATATAGTGATTATAGTTTTGCCATGCCTTAATTGATATAGTGCTATTGAGCTAGTTTTGGTATTACACTCACGGTCCGGTGATAAGAAAATTTAAAATGAGAATGATGAGAAATAACTATAACGACACATACATTTGAGATGCATCGACTTGAATTATATGCATTTCTATTCATTTAGATGCATACCAATTAGTTCGAAAGTGATTTTGAAGTGAAAACGATGCAAAGTAGTACTTGCAACAAATTTGACCCGCAAGGATAAAAAATACGTAGGATTCGGCTAACTTGATGAAATGCGTCTAATATATTATATGTATATGCATCTAATTTTTTGCTAGAAAATATATTAAGGTGCATCTAAAAGATTTGGGATGCATCTAACTGGAGTCGATGCATCTCGAATGTGTGGTTATAGTTATTTCTCATCCTTCTCATTTTAAGATCCTAAGTCTTACACTCAATAATATTTAATGTTTTGGTCATTTTTAATTTTATACAATTGTCTAATTTTTGTCACATTTCGTGGCATTTGTTTTCTACGATGACGCGGCTGGCTTTTGTAGGAGCTCTTTTGGGAAGTAGCCTCTCTACCCTCGGGTAGAGGTGTTGTTGTATGTACCTATTTGCTTATTGAACTTAGGAAAAGCCTATAACTCACTTTTTTGAGATTAGGAGCTTATGACTTATTTAACTCCATAAGATCAAGTTGATAAGCTAACAGGCTTAAAAACGAGCTTGTTGGTTTTTCTTATTTCCACTAAATTATTTTACCTAGCTAGCACTCTCCAAAATAGCATAAATACTATGTTGGGATATGATTGAGTATATTTCTTGAAGGGGATTACCGACCACTAACCTAAGTACGGTGTTATTTTATTTAGTCCCTATATAAGTTTTAAAGTTAACTCTAACTATTAACTATGTGATATTGAATTTGGAAGTGCAAGTAGGTTGTGTAGCCATATAGGATGTGGTAATGATGTTGACAAGCTAATAGGCTTAAAAAACGAGCTTGTTAGTTTTTCTTATTTCCACTAAATTATTTTACCTAGCTAGCACTCTTCAAAATAGTATAAATACTATGTTGGGATATGATTGAGTATATTTCTTGAAAGGGATTACCGACTATTAACCTAAGTACGGTGTTATTTTATTATTTTAGTCCCTATATAAGTTTTGAAGTTAACGCCAACTATTAACTATGTGGATTGAATTGGAAGCAAGTAGGTCGTGTAGAGCCCAGAGGGGTCATAACATGATGGTAATGATGGTACTTTTGCGTTTTAGGTTCAACAATTGGGTTGTGTTTTAAGAATTGCCTCGATATATGGTGAAGGTTGTGAATGATTATTACATTTGATAGTAGCATGCTCATAGAGTGTATGTGTGTGCTAGTGGTAAGATGGAATAGGTAGTTATAATTATTTAATGGATCGAAGCAAATATTGACTACCCATTGTTGTGTTTTGATGATATAATATATAGGAGTTTGGTTGGTACCATGAACTCTTGTTTGGGTGTCAGTTATGTTATTCTATTGCATGTCCTTACCCAAAGCCCACATGTTGTCCCAATTAGGGGTGATCAACTGTCCAAAACCAGACCGGACCGAGACCGAACTAGCCCAAAACCTTAGATTAAGGACCGGACCAATGTGTTCGGCCCGGTCCTTCGACCGGCCTAAGAAGGCATAATAGTCGTTTTAATGAAGACCGATTCAACCAACGGAGACCGAATAAGAAAAATCCGCATCGGACCGCACCGTGGCCCTTCGATTGGTTAGTTTTCGGTCGCTCCTAGTGCTCCTCTCGATCTCTGTTTTGGGTCTGCGATGCTCAACCCTAGTCCCAATAATACCACAACGAGATGGCCTATATAGGGGGTGTTCCGGATTGCTTATGTTTTCGGCTTATGCTTTTGTGCAAAATTAAGTACTTATAAGCTGCTTAAAATTTAAAAAATATGGGATATAGTGTTTGGATATGCTTAATTTGTAGAATGTGCAAAAATGCTTGAAAAAAAATAATCTGTTAGAAAACGTTTCAATTAAATGCGTATATAAATTTTTTTAGGTTAATTATGATATTAAACGAATAGGCCTAGTGGTAAGGTACATGACCTCCTTACAAGAGGTCAAGGGTTCAAAACTCGTTAGGTACACATCTAAGTCGAAAGACTCATCCGTTTATGAACATGGAAAACCTCATTCGTTTATCGTTTATGATAGTAAACTAATCTTTTGATTTCATCTCAAAGTTATTTTTAAATAAGTAGCTTCCTATAAGCAAAACTGCAAAAGGGGTTTGGATAACACAAAGATGCTTTTTCTTGCAAATACGCAGAAAAGTAAAAAAGATAAGCAATGCCAAACACCCCCAACGAGTGCAGTATTAAGACCGTATATGTCATAAATGATATGGTTTGTGATAGGATTATTGTGAGTCAATTCAAATCATGAGGCAAAAATCAGATTACTGTTATTTGAATCAAAACTTACCATTTATTTATACAAAATTTACCTAAGATTTTTTACCTTAAATGTGAAATTTATTGATCCAAAACTAGTTAGTTCTGAAGGTACTAGTGGTTTACTATTTTTTTCTTTCTCAAAGTCACACGTAGGTCGAGTGATGATATCAAAGAGCGGTGGCCTTAACTTTTCTGGATTGAACTGGAAGCGTTTCACTTACGCGTTCACTTTAATTCCAGGTAGTTGCGGTATTGTCATTAAGTAACTCAAGGATATATCCCAAAATTAATTGTTTTTGAGTTCTTAAGTGCTATATATTCACCACAAATTACCATCTCTTTCATCACATCATCATCCCAATTCTCTGATAACAATGCCAGACGTTCCACAAGATGTACTCGATGAAATTCTCTCACGCTTGCCGGTGAAGTTTCTTTTGCGGTTCCGGTCGGTTTCAAAACACTTGTGTATGGTGATTGACAGCCCTTATTTTATCAATCAACATCTAAATCAATCATTAAAAATGAATACGATTCTCGTTCAATTGAAAGACTCCTATCCAGGCTCTTCCAAATGCTCCTTTTATTCCTTCACCACGGATATAATTTCACATTATGAAAAACTACAACTTCCCTTTAATCAATCCGGTCCAGTTTATCGTATTATGGGCTCTTTCAATGGGCTCATATGTTTTACTAGGGGGGAAAGTACTCGTCGTGATATTTTATTTTGGAACCCCTCAACGAAAAGGTATAAACTAACGAAGTCAGTGGGACACTATCCACCTGGATCCAAAATAAGACTTACCATTGTCAGAGCAGGATATGACCCTGTTAGTGGTGACTGTAAGGTGGTTAGGTTTTCACACTATAGCAAACCCGGCTCAAATTTGGTTTGTTGTAAAGTAAATGTTTACAGTCTTAAACTAGATGCGTGGCAATTTGAGCAGGAATTTCCTTGTAATATTTTCAAAGAGCAGGGTCATGATGTGTGTGTTAGTGGTTCGATTCATTGGGTTGGAACGCAAAATTCCGGTTCAAATAAGAAATACTTGATTGTTGCTTTTGATCTTCATAGTCAAAGCTTTAAATTCGTACCACAGCCTAAGTGTACTAATGGATGTGTGGCTATAGATTTGGGGATTCTAGGAGGGTCTCTTTGTGTGGTTTGTTGTCATGCAAAGGTGAGTGTGGATGTTTGGGTGATGATGAAATATGGAGTAAAGGAATCATGGAGGAAGTTGATCGCATTGAAAATGTCTGATGTCGGGTTCAGAACTTCGCCAGGTGTAAGACCGATATCATATTTGAAGAATGGCAAAGTGTTGTTGCAAGTAGATCATAAATATTTCCTTGAGTATGATCTTGAAAAAAAGACATCCATTAAGTCATTCTTCTTTGACGCGCCATATTTAACTTCATGTGTCTATCAGGAGACTCTTGTTTAGTTGTAGTTAAAGTGAGAAGATAATATGCTATGTGTTTCTGTTTTCTTTGTCTGCGTTATAAACTAAATAAATATGTATTTTAACTATGGATGGTTTTCTTGTTATATATGACCACATATGTTTGTCACTGATCTTAGACTCTTGTTGCAAATTATTTTGAAGTTTTTTGCTTATTAGCTGTATATTACATTAGCTGATGTTGATGGATCTAGACTTATTTTAGCTTGACGTGAGCAGACAATAGCTGTATTTTCATAGTACTAACCCTGTAAAACTAATATTCATCCGAAATTTAATATTAACTCTTTAAGACTTATCAGTTATGCATAATTTTGGTTGTCAAGATGCTTCCACAAGCTTTAAAAAATGTCTGCCTTTCCTATAGTTGTGACTCTTTGTGAAGTGTTGCTGGGAATGAAATTTTTAAGGAATGCAATGATAGAACATTTTTATTAAAATGTCGCTTTGTAAGTGCTATGGTTAGAGGTGGTATATTCGACGATTTACTTAAGTGTGTCAATCACTCGATTTGGGCTGTGTTCAAACAACGAATTAGACCAAAACAAGATAAAAGTCCACAAAGTCTTAGTATTAGTGTTAACCGTGATGAACCCGTTACTTTGGAGTGATGTGAAAGGGCTCATTAAGTCTACCCCATTCATCAAAGGTTTAACAACTAAGATGATGTGTTGGGATGCAAGTTAGGCATAATTAGCCGTGTCAATCTTCTTATATTATTGTAGGACTTGAATTATATATTGGTATTCCGATCATCTACTTCATGATTTGAATCTTATTATTCTTATCAGTACACTTTTGAAAATCATGATCCTGCTAATGCAAGGCTTTACCGAGGAAGTTATATTGGCCATTTGTTGTCCTATACGTCGCACGCTTTTGCAAATCACTAACTATGCAAGTGTTTTCAGTGCAATCAACTTTCTCCATGATTCCTTTACCCCATATTTCATCATCACCCAAACATCCACACCGAACATTACGTGATAACCAACCACACAAAGACACCCGTCTAAATTCCCCAAATCTTTAGCCACACATTTATTTGTATACTCAGGCTGTGGTACAAATTCAATGCTTTGACTATGAAGATCAAAAGCAACGATCAAATACTTCATATATGAACCGGACAGTTGCATCGCAACCCTGTGAATCGAACCATTAACACACACATCATTACCTTGCACATGGAAAACATTACAAGGAAAATCCCGCTCATATTGCCACACATTTAACTTAAGACTGCCACACTATAGTAGACCCGGCTCAAATTTGGTTTGTTGTTAAGTAAGTGTTTCAGTCTTAAACTAGATGTGTGGCAATTTGAGCAGGAACTTCCTTGTAATATATTCCTGGTGCAATGCGATGCGTGGTGTTAGTGGTAGTTGATCTATCAGTTGGAATGCAAAATTCCGGTTCAAATAAGAAGTACTTGATTGTTTCTTTTGATCTTCATAGTCAAAGCTTTGAATTCGTACCACAACCTGAGTATACTAATGGATGTGTGGCTATAGATTTGGGGATTTTAGGAGGGTGTCTTTGTGTGGTTTGTTGTCATGAAAAGTTCAGTGTGGATGTTTGGGTGATGATGAAATAGGGGGTAAACGAATCATGGAGGAAGTAGATTGCATTAAAAATGTCTTATATCGGGTTCAGAACTTCGCCAGGTGTAAGACCGATATCATATTTGAAGAATGGTAATGTGTAGTTGCAAGTAGATCATAAATATTTCATTGAGTATGATCTTTAAAAAAAGATATCCAGAAAATCATTCTTCCGTGACGTGCCATATTTAACTTAAGGTGTCTATCAGGAGACCCTTGTTTAGTTGCAGTTAAAGTAAAGATAATATGCTATGAGTTTCTATTTTCTTTGTTTGCGTTATAAACTAAATATGTATTTTAACTATGGATGGTTTTCTTGTTATATATGACCACATATGTTTGTCAATGATCATAGACTCTAGTTGCAAATTATTTTGAACTTTTTTGCTTACTAGCTATATTTTCAATTAGCTGATGTTGATGGATGTAGACTTATTTTAGCTTGACGTGAGCAGATAATAGGAAGTTATCAATAAGACAACTTATTGCACTGTAGGAAGTGAATATGTGTTATTGAATAGATGGCTCAGACAGTGCAATAAAAATAAGTGTATGTTTGGGAATAGTGAGTCATGCAAGATGGGACACTTGGTCCTAGCTATGCTTCTCCTAATACTGGACGTTAGGAGAAAGTTCTTTGATTGTTTGTAGTGCAGATGGCCTTGTATCTTGACTGTTTTTTTTTTTTTAAAGTTTTTTAGTCATAAAGAAGGTGTCCTGAAGTTTAAGGGAGTGTTTGGTTATGGGTTTTGATGGTGCTTCCCATGGAATCTTACTATGCAACTGATGATGCCTAAAAGTTTCTTAATCCTATAGCTTAAATGTGAGGATGTAGCTGCAATTATGCTGTGGTAAGTTTCTTATGGAGGAGTGGTATTGTCCCAATTGAGATGAAGCCTGTCTATATAGGATAGGAATTGTAGTCTTGATTGGGTACAATACTCACAGGAGGGATGAGTCCTTCCATTGTTTGTAGTCCCTTTCCGTTAGCGTGAGGATGTAGTCTGCACAATGGTTGGGGATTGCATACTTTTATAGGGAAATGTAGTCTTGAATTGGTGATAATATAGTGGTCATGATGTTGTACTAGCATGTTAATGTTCCTTGTTTCTGTTTAGCATTTATGTATTTAGATTCATTGCAGACAATTTGTTAGCTATGGCATGTCATTAGCACCAATTGTATTGCAGAATGTATTGTTTATATGTTTTTGGAGTTGATATAAGTTCACCATTTCACGAAAAAAATTAAAAAATGGTAATGAAAACGAATGAGAAGAGTAACCTGAGTTACTTTGGAGAGGTAAGTTGCTTGCTAAAGACGCCCGACTGATATTGTGTAATTTTTCAATCAAATTGAAATTATCACCTAATATTTCTAACTAGTTACTTATGATTCCATCTCATATTCACTATGAAACCACTAAGACTAATATTCGTCCGAAATTTAATTTTAACTCTTTAATACTCATCAATTACGCATAATTTTAGTTGTCAAGATGCCCAAGTATCCTTTCCCCTGTTAAGCATACTGCCACATATTTTTATCTTCCACAAGCTCTAAAAAGTCTGCCTTTCCTATAGTTATGACTGTGTAAAGTGTTGCTGGGAATGAATTTTATTGAAGAATGCAATGATTGAACATTTTTATTAAGCTGTCACTTTTAAGTGCTATGGTTAGAGGTGGTATTTGACGATTATCTTAAGTGTGTCAACTACCCAATTTTTTGTGTTTTTTGGGTAACCATGGTTTCCGACCTTTTGGCCGACTAATCCACGGTGTTTGAACTCACCGCCACACAGACTCAAACCGGGTAGAGCCCTCTCTTTTCTGGAGGTTAGCGTGGTCAATTACTCAATTTGGGCTGGGTTCAAATGGGTCACGCAATGAATTAGACAAATGGGTCGAACAAGTTGAAAGTCACACAAAGTCTTAGTATTAATGTTAAATGTGATGAACCCATTACTTTGGAGTGATGTGAAAGGGCCCATTAAGTCTACCCCATTCATCAAAGATTAACAACTTAGATAACGTGTTAAGATGAAAATTAGACACAACTAGCCCTGTCAATCTTCTTATGTTATTGTAGGACTTGAATAATATATTGGTATTCTGATCATTTACTTCATAATTTGAAATTTTGAATCTTATTATTCTTATCAGAACACTTTTTAAAATATGATCGTGCTAATGGAAGGCTTTAGTGAGGAGGTTATATTGGCCATTTGTTGTCCTATACATCAAACGCCTTTGCAAATCACTAACTGTGCAAGTGTTTTCATGGTTTATATATCTGTGTATACTTTCAGCCATGTAAATGCATGTCTTATGACTTATCCAAGCTAACATGTCGTCCCTATTTTAGGACTACAAGATGCATATATAATTTTCGTAGTATGGGAACACAGTATTAGGACCAAATCTGCCATATAATCTATGAATCAAAACTTATCATTTGATTCCATCAATTTTACCTTAGATTTCTTACCTATTTCTTACCTCAATTTACTATTATTTTCCTTGAATGTTAAATTTATTTATCCAGAACTAGCTAGTTCTCGAGGTACACTTGTCTTTATTTATTTTCATTCCCAAAGTCAAAGGTCGGCCTCATGACGATATAAAGTAGTGATGGCCTTTGGTTTTTTCGGAGTAAAGGGAAAGCGTTTCACTTACGCATCCACTTTAATTCCGGTGGTTGCGGTTATGGTCATTATGTAACTCAAGGATATACCCAGTAGTAATTATTTTCGAGTTCTTAAGTGCTATATAATCACCAAAACTTATTTATCCTTTTCATCACATCATAATCTAAATTCTCTCACAACAATGTCAGACATTCCAATCTCATCTGAATCACTCAATGAAATTCTTTCACGCTTGCCAGTGAAGTCTCTTTTGCAGTTCCGGTCGGTTTCAAAACACTGGCGTAGGCTAATCGACAGCGGTACATTTGTCAATTCACATCTTAATCAACCATTAAAAACATTCAAAATATTAACTCTTTACAAAGACTTAAGAAGTCCATTAAATTACTTTTATTCTATCAACGTGGATTCTAGTCCACATCTTGTTAAACTGGAACCTCCTTTTGATGGCAGCCGTCCTTTTAATCATTTTGTTGGTTCTGGCAATGGGCTAGTATGTTTACTAAGGGAGGCATTTCCTCATAAAATCTTATTTTGGAATCCTTCAACTAGGAAGTTTAAAATGATACAGAAAGCATTTCATTGTCCACCTGGTTTGAGAAATAGATTTATTGGTTTGAGAAATAGATTTATCTGTTATAAATTTGGCTATGATAATATTAACAATGATCATAAGGTGGTTGTGTTATTACAGCATAGAAATTCAGACCTAACATCGGTTAGTTTTGAAGTTACTGTTTACAGTATGAAAAGAAATGAGTGGCAATCTGTGCCGCGGGTTGGTTATCATATTTGCCGTCTGCTAGGACATGGTGTGTATTTTGGTGGTCCAAGGTCACATGGTGTGTGTGTCAATGGTGTGATCCATTGGGTTGCAGCCCAAAATCATGCTCCAAATATGAGTTACTCGATAGTTGCTCTTCATCTTGCTGGTCTTAGCTTTGAATTAGTACCACAACCCGAGTATACTGAAAAATATGAGGCTATTGATTTGGGGATTCTTGATGGGTGTCTTTGTGTAGTTGGTAATTATGGGAGGTCTTGTGTGGATATTTGGGTGATGGGGAAATACGGAGTTAACGAATCATGGAAGAAGTTGGTTGCAATGACACTGTCTGATATTACGAACACTGTTCGGCCATCTGTAAGACCAATAACCTTTATGAAGAATGGTAAGGTAGTATTCTTGGAAGTAGAAAACAGATGGTTTATGCAGTATGATCTTGAGAATAAGGAAACTAAACCGTTGAAATTTCATCACGCGTCTTCTTTACATTCATATGTGTATCAGGAAAGCCTTGTTAAGGTGTAGGAAAGATGCGTTGATACCTAGACTAGCTGCTTCTTTTTCGACTAGCGAGTTGTTGTTAAGGTGGAGGACGAGATGATATAAGTTTTCTTTTCTGCTCTTTTGTTTCTTTTTTCTTTTCGTTGTCAGCTAAATAAATGTGTACCTTTTATATGGATGGTTTTCTTATTATATAATATATGCTTATCGACTCTGTCTCTGTGAATTTGTTCTGTAGTTTAGTTATTATTTTAAACATCCTGGCTTATAAATGTATTATAATGTCAAAATGTAGTACTACAGCTTGAGCTGAACACTTGGCCTAAAAAAAAGAGGTCTTTTGATGTAATAGAAAGTAGGAGATAAGACCCAATCGAAAATTTGTGATAAAAAGGATTAAAAAGAGTAAATTAAGTTACTTTTGAGAGGTGAGTGGCTTTGCCAAAGCTGCCTGACTGATATTATGTACTATTATTTTAGTCAAATTGAAATGAACATATAATATTTCTAATCCCCAAAATAGTAATCCTTCATGATGAGGGATGCGTTGATGTGAATCAAGACTAATACTGATCCATAATTATATTTTAATGAACTTTCTGTATCTATCTATGACTTGCTGTTATCAATGTTACCCAATCTGCAGTTTTCTAACTTGGTAGTTTTTTTCAAGAGAGCTTTCTTTTGTGTTATAAATTAGTGAATAATTTGAGTTATTTACTAATAATCAGTGGGTCGATTTGGGTTGTTTTTCTTCAAACGGACCAAATGGGTTGGACGCTAAAATAGCCTTAAAAGGGAACGGGTCAAACATTCCCTACACCTAGATTACACTTTCCAAGGTTTAAGCAATATGCTCTCCTGGTCGTTAGCTTGCAGAAGTGCAAGGGTGCATTAGACTATATTTGCTCATTTCTGGTTAAAGTAAGCCCTATTTGAATATAGGGTGCATTAGTCTATGAATACATGACTGTTGTAAGCTTTGTGATAAAGATTTAGTTGGTCTCTTAGTACTTGTATTTTGCGCTTATACATACAGGAAAATGACACAATGAGAATTAATTCATCTTTACAGTGTGAAATCTAGAGAACTTAAATGAAAATAAAACAATAAAATCATGAAAAGTATAAGGTAGAGTTTGGTTCATTGAGTTTTGGAGTATGGGTATCAAAATGAAAGTGATTGATAGTGTTTGTTACACGTATATGTGTTTGTGTAAACTGCCATGAACCACATGTTTGACTAGAATCCATGTGATTGAGAAGGTTTACTTGCTCTCACACAATTTTCTTCTCCATTACATACATCAACCTCCCTCTCGTAATTTATTCTTTTGATATAATATTTTATTTTCTTATTTTCTCCCTCGTCGTCTTTCAAATTCATGGCCATTAATAATATGTTAGTGAGTTTAATGATATTATTACAAATGTGAAGAAAAATATTCATTCAATGATTTTATTTTTTTTGCAAGTGAAGTGCCATTAATTATAAATGGGCAATGATACTCATGCGTGCTTAAAAGGCAAACTTTATTCGTTTAGTGATTGGGACAATATGACTAATGCATAACTTTTTCTCTATCGATTAGACCATTTAGATTTGTCATGTGTTTTATCCTATGGTTAGGTTGAATTTTATTCATATAATCTCTAGGCTAAAAATCATCTCAAATAATAAGAGAGAATGATATATCCATATAGTTTTTTTACAAAAAAAAAAAAAACTCACATGTGTGAGTGAGAAAAAATAAAGACAAATGATGCTACACTAAAAATCTTATAATCCACTTGGCACACGAGCATGTAATATATTTTTTTCTTTTTTTTTAAATTAAAAAAAAAAAAAAAAAAAAAATTGTGTGGATGTAACATTTCTCTAATAATAAATATAGAATATTTTTAAGGATAACATCAAAGTTTAATGCGATAAATAGAGGTTTTTTTTTTTTTTTTTTTTTAAGTTTTGTTGGGTGAAATAAATGCGTTTAATAGTTTGTTGATAATAAATTAAGTTCGATGAAATAAATGCATTTAATAGTCTGCTAACATATAAATTAAGTTTGGGGAAATAAATGCATTTTATAGTTTGTTAGCAAATAAATTAAGTTTGTGAAATAAATGCATTTTATAGTTTGTTAGTAAATAAATTAAGTTGGTGAAATAAATTCATTTTATAGTTTGTTAGCAAATAAATTAAGTTGGTGAAATAAATGCATTTTATAGTTTGTTAGCAAATTAATTAAGTTTGTGAAATAAATGCATCTATAGTTTGTTAGCAAATAAATTAAGTTGGTGAAATAAATACATTTAATAGTTTTTTATCAAACAAATTTTGTTAGTTGAAATAAATTCAAGTTGTCAAAAGTTCAATATAGAACCAAAATTTACCATAGATCCAATCAACCAATAATAGCCATTCAGTTTTTTAATGAAAACTTTCACCATTTTTAAAAAAATTAAATATCTCGCAAACCGTTAATGTGACGCATAAAATTACTCGTGACGAGAATTAAATATCTTTCTATAGATTGCTAATAGATATATTTTAAAACTTTTTTTTTTTCAAATTAGTCAACAAAAATCATATGTGATTTGTAAAAATCATATATGATTCGATTTTTACGAATCACATATGATTTTTGAGAATCATATATGATTGTAAAATCATATAGATTCGTAAAAAACAAAATCGAATCATCATGATTTTTAAAATTATATATGATTCGTAAAAATCATATATGTTTTTTCGGACGGAATTTTGAAAAAAAAAATGTTTGTCGAAAATATGTAAAAGTGCATATCTATAGAAAGATAATTTAATTCTCCGTGAGGTGTATTTTTATATTTTGACGTTTGTAAGATATGTGTTTTAAAAAAAATGTGGAAAATGATTTTGTATTAATTTAGATAAAAAATGGAGGGTTATGATTGGTTCATTTGTTCTATGACAAATATGAGTTCTATATTGATCTCAACTCATTCATCTAATAGTTTGTTGACAATAAAGTAAGTGGGTGATATAAATACATTTAATAGTTTGTTGGCAATAAATTAAGTTAGATGGGATGGCGAGAAAGAGGGAGAAGACATTTGTTACTGGTATGACACTAAATCAGATATGGATCTAGTTGAGCCGTTATATTATCAATATCCCTATACATTAAGTTCTTAGTTAATTTATATCTAGTAAATAAAAAAGGTAAATCGATATCCGTAAGATTATGAAAGAAAACTTAATTTAAAAATACGAATTATAACTGAACTAAAGGATATATCGTTTCAAAAATAAATAATGAAACACTAATTAACTACATATTTTTTTTGTTCCATGTTTATTTTTGAGAAGTTAATTTTAAGTATTTAGATGGACTATTGGACAATGTTATATAACTAAGTAAGTTTTGATAAATCAAAAACCTAAACCAAAAACTATAATTACACTAAAGATTATCATATTGTTTTTGATATAATTCATAATTGCATATCTTTAAATGATATATGGGTGTGGTAAACTGGTGTTCCATGGATGAGAAATCGTCATCTATACTTGATCCACTAATAATTATAGAAATCCATATCCGTTAGTTACTTATTTAGTTAATCCATATTAGTTATTAATAGATCAAGTCTAGTGGATATTCATTGGATCGGATAATTATTGCCATCTCTAGTGGCGGTAGCTGTCAATATCGATGAGGTATTATGAGTAGTTGTTAAATCTCAAGAACGACTTAAATTTAAATTGGATTCAAAGGATAAATTACACTCGGTTTTAGCTTATGGGTTGAACTTGTATTATCTTGTCTTCCACGATCCCAAGAGCATAGAATAAATTTTAGTCAAATTATGAGGGTCAATATTTACGTCTTGGTGTATTCATTTACATTTATCGCCAATAACCGTATATAACTTAAAACGGTCACTTGATATTCTATGAAAATGTACATTAATATGTTCCTTTACTTCAAATTATATATTCTTAGAAAATGGTAATATGTTGTTTAAGTGTTTGTATCATTTTTGTATAATTTCTACCATATAATATGCCTATTAACATTTTTATTGCAAGTGTTGTAAACTTTGCATATTAATTAATAGAGTAAATTGCATTTTTAGTCCTTAAGGTATGGCCAAATTGCAAGTTTTGTCCCTAACGTTTTGAAAGTGCAGCGGTAGTCCCCATTTTGAATGTTTTGTTGCATGTTTGGTCCTTAAATTGCAGATTTAGTCCCTAAAACTTTGAAGTTTCTGTTGCATGTTTGGTCCCTAAATTGCGGATTAGGGACCAAACATGCAGCAAAACCTTCAAAATGGGGACTATCGCTGCACTTTCAAAACGTTAGGGACGAAACGTGCAATTTGGTCAAACTTTAGGGACCAAGAATGCAATTTACTTTTAATTAATACCTCTTAGGAGTTTAAGACTAATTATACATGTTTCACATAGGAGTGAAGTGAAATAAATGCATTTAATAGCTAGTTAGCTATTATTTAAGTTAGGTAAAATGGTGCCAATTGTCATTGGATATAAGTAGGTATGCATAAGTTCCTTTACAATCAATGGAGTTCAAGTCTCATTCATGAGGAGTCTGATTTTATCATCCATAGAGTAGGGTATGATCATGTTAACGATGACTATAACGTGGTTGAATCCAACCACGTTATAGTCATCGTTAACATGGTCATACCCTACTCTATCGATGATACAATCTTTTTCCAAAACCAGATCGTCTGAAATCATACAAGTGGTGCTATCATGTTATACTTCTTAGTTGAAGGGTTCCACAATAAGACTTCCCTATTAGATGCCACATGATAAACATATCAACCCATTGCAAATGCCCAAAATCTTCTTCAAAAAACCCATCCTGTCAAAATAGTTTCCAATACAAGAGCAGAATCCATGTATATGTAATAGAAAGAATTAGAGGCCAAAGCTTCTTATAAAAGTAAGATTTGTTTGTTTTTGGTGGTTGTTCATATTAAGATTGACAAACTGAGGGCTGTCTGTTGGATATTGGATTTCACAAACACATCAAACCATTAACACAAGTGGGCGTATAAGTGAGTTTCTAGAGAAAGAAAGTTAGAGGTTTAGGGAACTTAGTGAGAGAAAGTGAAAGATATCATTATGAGCTCCAACTCTCTACCTTGGGAGGTAGAGAGTATTTATAGTCTTACATAAAACGCCACACAACGGGCTGTGGATCAGGCATACAGTGGGTAAAGACACGTCCGTCCTCCACGGTGTTACTTAACAAAATACTACTAACCTAAATATAACTACGACTACGAGCATTCTAACGATTACATATACTTGAGGTGACCGACTCTTTAATACCGGGAATTTCTAATTCCTAACAATCTCTCCCCTAGGGAGGTCACCTCAAACATATACTAAAATGACATTGAATACAATCAGATATTACATTAACAATTGATCTTGCATTCTTGATGTAGTACTTTGCTCCGAAGCTCGTAGTCATTGATTCCACTCATTGCATGTTTGGTTAATCCAAGTGGAGGTCTTTTACTGATCCACGTGATAATAATGTTGAGCCAGCTTTTGAGATCATCAGCTAATAGAAAATCTCTGATACATCCATTGTGGTGTTGGTATTATGTGATGTTGTGACATTCGGAACGACATGCTCACATTCTGGATCATGTTATCTTCTCATCAGAGTAGCGGAAGCATTCGTTGATTCATGATATTGGCAGCAGCGTAGCAGAAGCATGGAGTGAAAATATCAGAGTCATTGATGCACCAATCATGATTTCTTTTGAGATGAATGTGTTAGGTGAGCATGTGGCTATGGATTGACCGCTTCATTCTGATCAGCTGCAAACGTCGGGGTGTACCTGCATAAGACAGTTAGCAATAAAGCGCACGAAAGTGTCTTTGATCACTTTCGATGAATTGAGGTACACGGCCCACGGTTCCCCGGTGATCAGTACAAGTACTGCCTGTGATCAGGTATAATTCCGAAGAATTTCCTTGACAGAGTTTCGCAACTGCTCTAGCTGTTCTCAAACCGGAACGTCTCAAAGAAGACAACACGAAGTGAGTGAACCAGCGAATTTACGTCACTGATTGATGAAAAGAGATTTGAAAAACAATCGTGTATTGCTCAATAGAAATTGTTTTTGCAATATAACGAAGGTTTTAATGAAAATCAATTATCAATCATAAAACACCTTTTGATTTGAAAAATTAGTACACGGTCGACGTGCTAATGAAAAGAGTTTTAAAGCACAAAGACTGGTTTTTCAAAGGTATCCGTCAATCCATAACCTGAACCAGGATTGATTCAAAAGATTGAATCGCCCCATTGTTTCTGTTCAGTTGTCACATGGTTGATCTATATAATAGATCTCACATGCCACCTACCAGGAGCTTGTTAGATGTTGGCTCCAGAAGGCTTTCCATCTTCACAGTGAATATGTAAACACATCACTCAGATGTTCTGGCAATACCACAAGGATAATGCGTAGGACTCAAGATATAATCTCTCTTTCCACATTGTGTGAAACAGAGAGTCTTCATTGAAAGTGTCCTAATGAGATTTATTGATGATCTCGTGGCTCTAGACTCAATTTGTGCATATTTGGATTCTATATCGGAGACTAGGGAGAGGGTCTCCTCCTTCAATATCAACAATCTCTAAGAGAAAGTCGATAGATAATGTCGGTTCCCCGTGAGAATGAAACAATTCCTTTTAAGAGGAACTTGAGTGGTTTGGAAAGTTGAAGTGCAGTGCGTCACTGGGTCCATGACGTCTTGTCTTCAATACCGATGTTACCATCAGTAGCATATGAATTGAACCCGGTTTCTGCCCTAAGGTTGAAAAAATGGAGGGCTATTTGTTTTCACCCTTTTCTCATTCAATTCTTTTTAATTCTTCAACCCCTTCAGTGCTTACCGAGACTTCATAGCAAGAACCTTGTTGGGTTTATTCCAGTACTAGCTCAGTCTTAGTCCGCACTCTTCCCATATCTCATTTTTCTCCTTTTATCATCATACCTAAGAACTCTACACTAACTAGTGGATAGTCCTGGGTAGATCCCTCCGGTTCTGGCGGATCATGGGAACACATACCTAACCTTATCGTCCTTATATCACCATACATAATGTAAAGTTGGTCGGTCTTTTTTTGGTATTGTTCATCTGCCATAGGAACCAATTGAAAACCATTTGAAAATCAATCCAGATACTTATGATATTTTATCAAAGCATTTTGTACCTGAATTGTTTTTGATATTTTTAGAAGAAGAACTCCCCCTCAACATGTGAATCAAGTATTTGAAATAGTTTTCCACACGGAGGCAAGAGAAAGAATTAACTTCTTTGATTACCATTTTAAAAAAATATCAACATCACTTCCCTAATCGAATCAAGTAGATAAAGCATTTTGGGGAAGGATGAGGTTTTCATGATTTGCTCCCCCTCAATATGTGCCTCGAGATTGAAAAGAGTTTTTCACATACTAGAGGGAACTGCACATTGAGATAAGTGATCACGTTTCAAATCATAGGTTTAAGATAGATGCTCCCCTCAAATGTGCATGGAAAATTTGAAATCGTTTGTCATATGTGGGAAGGAGAGCTTGTACATCCTTATAAAACCATTTACCGAATTATCAGTTTAAATCCAATTTAAATCACACATTCTCCCTCGATCACAATTATCAAATCATTTGAGATTTGTGATCTCTTATATATTTAAATTGATTTTGAAAGCTTTTAAGGAGAATTGTGACTTGATTATGAAAGCGTTTTAACTGATAATGATCGGATTTTAAGACTTTAGACTCCATTGATAAAACATGCTTGAATATCTTTTGAAAACAATTTAATGCCAAATAACTTTTTAATTTAATTGAAATCATTTTCCCCCTCAATCAATGACATAGGTTGTTGATTGAGAGATTGATATTTTGACAAATAAGTTCAGATGATTATCAAAAATAGAGACTGAGTTATTTTTCAAAGCAGTTAGTTTTCAGCAGATAAATGATTAAAGAATCAGAGCAAGGAATTTTGAAAACATGAAAGTAGGCTCTGTTCTTTCTTTGAAAAGCGGGTTACTGCCTGAAATGACAATAAACCATTGTTTCTCTTTCTCTCAAATATATATATATATATATATATATATAATATATATATATATATAATATTAATATATTATATATATTATATTTTTTTTAACATTCGAACAACATCTAAAGTCCCGTGTCATTCTTTGAATGACATCACAAAGACAGTAGATATTGTCGAACCGAGAAAACGCATGACAAAATGACAATATTTTGAAGATTTTTCGAATTTTTAGATTTTATGGTTTTGAAGGTTTTATAATTTTGTATTTTGATTTTCGAATAGATATATACAAGATATAGATGAAGATAGACCTTTACTCCTCGTCTTCCTCTTGAAGACGTTTGAGTGTTTCTGGTTGAAGACTTTTCAAGCCAAGACGTGGAAGAATAAACTCAAAACGTTCTCTTGTAAGAGCTTTGGTGAAAGTGCTGCTAACTGATATTCAGATCTCACAAAATAGAGTTCCACCACACCTTTTTCCACTTGTTCCCTGATGAAATGATGTCGAATGTCGATATGCTTTGCTCTTGAGTGTTGAACGTTGTTGCATGAGAGAGCAATAGCACTTTTATTGTCACAGTACAGAGGGATTTTGTTGAATTCAAAGCCATAGTCAGATAATTGAGATCTCATCCATAAGACTTGAGCACAACAAGATGACATGGCTATGTATTCAGCCTCTGTAGAGGAAATAGAAGTACTCATTTGCTTCTTTGAAGACCAGCTCACAAGCTTATCACCCAAAAACTGAGCACCTCCAGACGTACTTCGACGAGTATCTTGACATCCTGCATGATCAGCATCTGCATAGGCTGTTAGTGACATACCGGTGTCCTTCGGGTACCAAAGTCCCATATTGATGGTTCCTTGGAGATACCGAAAGACCGTTTAACCGCTTCAAGGTGCTTTTAGTAGGCTTAGCCTGGTATCTAGCACACATGCAAACAGCGAACAAGATGTGTGGTCTACTAGCTGTGAGGTACATCAGGGATCCTATCATACTACGATATTTTGTTTGGTCAATCATGATCCCTGAGTGGTCCTCATCTAGTTTGGTTCGATCAATCATGGGAGTGTCAACAGGGTCACTTGAATCAAATCCAAAATTCTTTAAGATCTCAGTTGCATATTTAGATTGATTTATGAAAATGCCTCCGGGACTTTGCGAAATTTGTAATCCCAAGAAAAATGACATTTGTCCCATCATTGACATTTGAAATTTTGAACTCATTTCATTAGAAAAACGATCACATTCCATTCAGTCGAGGCAAAAATAATATCATCAACATAAATTTGAACATGAGTTAAATGTTTGCCTGACTTCCTGGTGAACAATGTTGGATCAACTGCTCCTTTGCTAAATCCGGTTGATTGAAGAAACTTTGACAACGTATCATACCATGCCCTTGGAGCTTGCTTTAAACCATAAAGAGCCTTCTTCAAACGATAACGTGAGTAGGATGCTCTTGATTTACAAATCCTTCAGGTTGGCTGACGTAGACGACTTCTTTAAGATCTCCGTTCAGGAATGCCGTCTTTACGTCCATTTGATAGACTACCATGTTCTTACTTGCAGCATTAGCCAAAAAGATTCTAATTGCCTCGATTCGAGCCACAGGAGCAAAAGATTCTTCAAAGTCTATACCCTCCTCTTGACGGTATCCTTTAGCAACTAATCGAGCCTTGTTCTTCAACACATCACCATGCTCATCAAGTTTCACTTTGAAGATCCATTTTAGAGCAATAATCATAGCACAATCTGGAGCAGGTACTAATTCCCATACATCTAGTCGATCGAACTCATGAATTTCATCTTGCATAGCATTGAACCAGCTATTTTCATTCATGGCGGTTTTAACATCTTTTGGTTCGATCTTAGAGAAGCACCATAAGGCATCGGTTGCAAGTTGTTTCCGTGTGGATACTGGACGAGAGGGATTTCCAATGATGTTGTCTAATGGATGATCGTGAGTCCATTTTCTGAGGTGTTCATGTGGTAGTTGTTGAGGGACTGAAGTAGCAGAGTCGATGTCTCTTGAAGAAGATGGTTCTGAAGAAGATTCAGGAGCAAATATGTTTTCAAATGGAGCATCTTCAGGATTAGCAAAGGGATTAACTTCATCATTGATGCCAGGAACAGTTCCATGATGTACATTTGAAGAATGATGATTTGTTGATGAGACGGAAGGATCACCAGAAGGCACTCCTTGACTTAAAGATATTGAGACTGAGGGATTGACTTCATTCACTGGAATATGAGCAGCCTCTGTTGTAGGGATCAACACCTCATTAGTACTCGGATCATAAAGTTCATCAAACATAGGATCAAACAATTTCCTTAAATCATCTTCAGATGGAGGTACATATGGCGTTTCTTGAGAAGAGTTTGGAACAAGGGATGAACCAATTGGAATGATTTGAAGTGCGGGTCCAGAACTGAATTGTTCAGGAGCCGTTTGACCGGTCAGCTCATCCAACGTAACGTGAATTGTTTCCATGATGTTTCGGGTTCTTTTGTTGTAGATTCGGTATCCCTTTTTGTTTGGTGCATACCTACAAATACTCCAATGTCTGCTTTAGCTCTAAGTTTGCCTAAGTCTTGACCCTCATTAGTTGGATAGCACAAAGCTCCAAACACACGAAGGGAAGAGAGATTAGGTTTTCTGTTGTGGACAAGTTCATATGGTGTCTTTCCATGAACAGTGTGAATCAGGGAACGATTTTGTGTGTAGCATGCAGTGGCAATTGCTTCAGCCCAGAGAAACATTGGAACTTTAGAGTAAATCAGCATTGTTCTAGCAGCTTCTACAAGAGTTCGATTTCGCCTTTCAACTACACCGTTCTGTTGAGGAGTTCGTGGAACACTTCTTTGATGGCTGATTCCAATGCTTTCATAAAATTCACTAAGTTGTTTGTTAACAAACTCAGTTCCATTGTCTGTCCGGATAATTCTGACGGTTTTGTTAAGTCGAACCTGCAGCTGTTTGATGAGTTTGATGATGATATCAGGAGTTTCATCCTTTGTCCTTAAGAACTTGACCAGGTGAATCTAGAGTAATCATCAACTATAACTAACACATATTTCTTCCCAAAGATATTCTGCACTCTCATTGGTCCACATAAATCCATATGAATTGTATGAAGAACTTCTGTGACAGAGTTAGTAGGTTTGGATTTATGGGCATACTTCATGCTTTTTCCCAATTGACATGCTGAACAAAGATGATCCTTTTCATACTTTAGTCGAGGTAAACCTACAACTAAGTCCTTTCTGGAGAGATCATTGATGGTGCCGAAGTTCAAGTGATTGAGACGTCGATGCCATAACCATGACTTAGTTTTTGAAGCTTTTGACAGCAAGCAAATTGGAGAAGACTTCATCATATCATCTATAGAGATGGTGTAAAGATTTGAACCACGAGTTCCTCTTAAAAGTTCCTTACCATCAAGTTCTCTAACAAAACAAGTATGTTTTCTGAAGGCTACTTAGATCAGAGTCACCGAATTGACCGACAGAGAACCGATTATGACCAAGACCTTCCACATAGTATACTCTAGAGATAACACTATCACCAACAACATAATCACCATAACCCTTAATTTCACCGAAATGATCATTACCGAATCTAACTGATGAATTTGCTCACGAAGTTCATGAGCCGCGACGGTCTCCAGTCATATGCTTGGAACAGCCTGAGTCCAGGTACCACAGAACGATTTGAACGATCTACAGTTGAACACAGACAGAATGGATAACTGGATAATTGGGATCCCCATGCAAGAATGGGTTCCACTTGGTTAGTAACAGTAATTGGAACACCACATCAGAAACAGAAACATCCATATCAGTAGTAGAAGCAATGGAATCATTGGGAATAGATGCAATGTTGGTGTCCGTATTTGACCTATTCAAAGTATGTTCACTTCTTAAGGGAATAGGTCTACCAGTAGGCATCCATTTTCTAGTGGGCATAATCTTAGCAGTTTGAGAACAAAAATGATTATTCTTATGGCCAAAAGGTATCCAATAATAACCTATCTTTATAAAAGTTCTTCATGTGGGTTTCCACTGTTTTCTAACAATCATTCGTTTTTGCCTTTTTGCCTTATTTGTACGATTATTAGCGTTAGCAATTTTACTGGGCATTTGATAGCATTAGACAAAACATTCACACCACATTCATGATTAGCAACAGAATTCAAGCAGTCATCATTACAAGGTATGCAAATAGTATCAGAATTCGAATTAATTACAGTACGCCTAAGGCTAATACTAGAATCAACACGATTCGTTTTATTCAACTCAAGCTTAAAGTTCCTAGATTGGTCTTCTACTCTCTTCCAATGCACATTCTTAGCTTGCAAGTTCATATCATTCCTTGTATGTTTTGATTGAGACTTTGACCTGCCGCTTTAAGTCACTGATTACTCCTGTAGAGGGAATGGAAACATTAGTTGGTTGATCTCGTTTTTGCATTCCGAACTTGATGTGCAAGGATCTGAAGTACTAGAAGGCACATTAGTGTATACTTTCTTAAGACTGTGATTTGAGCTTTTTGTAGGCACACTGACGTTCACTTTCTTAGTATTAACATATCTGGAATCTGAACTACTTGAAGGCACATTAGTGTTTCCTTTCTTAAGACTGGGCATAGAACGGATTTCCTGCTTGGAACTAGGCATAGAACAAGGCATCACAGCTTTGCCTTTTGCACCTAAGGTTAAGGATTTGGAACATGTTGCAATTACACATTCTAGCAACTCTTGAGATCGTTTGGCCTGGAGGCAAGCAAACCTAATTTCACTATCAAGAGGTTTGTTAATGAAATCCTCTTCGACAATCTCACGGAGACATTCTAGACTATCCTTAAGGTGAGCACAATATTCATGAAAAGCATGTTCATTATTCCTGAGATGAGGAGGAATATATTTAACTGTCACAGTGTATTTGCAGTCTAAGGGTGATTTTGAGACAACATTCTTATTGAAAACAAGTGGCAGTTTCCCATTTCCCTGACTTCTCAGATTCTCAATTTCCTTTTGTAAAGACGTTATTTTTCGTTGTTTTGGTCACGGGTGACTTTATTGAATCATATAACTCTTTAAAATGTCGTTTAACTTTTTCATTTTCTTCTAGAAAACTCTTGTTTTCCTTTTGTAAGGCATCAACTAAGTTTTGAAGATGAAAAGTTTGAGAATTCTGAGAATCTAAAGGAGGAGGCATTTGGGAGCCTGTCATATTGTTCGTTTGACCCTTTAATTGAGAGATTTGGGCTTTCAACTTTCTGATCGTGTTGCACTGAGCTTGAATCTGTTCATCACGTTTGTTAATTTGAAAAACTGCATCAAACTCTGGAGCATCTGAGGATGTCTTGATATTTGAAGTTTGACATTTTCTTTAAGATGTTGATATTTTAGTTGTAAATTAAAATGCTCAACTTCCAGTTTAGAAAAATGTTTAACCAAATTGTCGTGATCATCCAGTTCCATTTTCTCGTTTAGTTCAGAATTAGTTTTTTCAAGCTCAATGACACGATCATGGGAGACTTTCAGAGCAACGATAATTCATGAAATTTGGAAGCATTAATGGAACAATTTGTAGCAGTGAAAAACACATCCTGAGTAATACATTCAGAGATCAAGTTCTCATTTAGTGTATGCAAGTTCTTCCTCTCAATCTCATTATATTTTAGTGCTCGCTCATAGTCACTAACTTCAACTATCATTGCATCAAATTCCTTTTCTATTCCCTTAATATCAGTTTCTATCCCCTTTTTAAGACTCTCAAAGTGATCTTTAGAAGTTTAAGAAAGGCATGACCTCAGTTAAATAACATTCTTTCATTTGCTCAAAACCTCTTTCTCCTTCCGTAATACCAGTGGGTGTGATCCTTTTCTTGCAAGTTTTCTCAAAATCAGCAAATAGTTGAAGTATAACATATTGGCTAATTAAGGTCTTGCTTTTAGTGGCAATTGTTCTTGGAACAAGATGCATTGGTGTATTAGGAGGATACACAGTCGCTATAGGCATTTTCCAAAGAGGAGGGTTCATTCAACAATATTTTCAGCTTTTCGCTTATCTAAATCCATTTTCCAGAAAACTTGTTCGGGAGTCAACAATGTCTGAGGTTAAAACATGTTCAAGGAAATCCAGGTTCCTTCTTGTAATCATGGGGTGTGATCTTTTTTTTCTTCTCTCTACATTTAGGATCATCTAATTTCTTGTTCATCTTTTCCCTAGTGACTTCATCTGATTTCTTATCTTCCTCAGTGCACTCAACGCAACTAGGTTTCTGTCTAGGTTTTAGGATTTCATTGCCATCATAAAGAACCTTATGAGCATTTCTAGCCCTTTTAATGACCTCTGATTTGGTTCCTCAACAAGGGGAATGCTATGCTTATCGCTTAGGACCCTATGCTTAGTGATCATGTGAGCAGTCTGAATGGTGGTTCCTTGTATGTACAACTTGTTTTCAAGTTTGTTTTTCAAAGTTTTCAGATTAGAAAAATCTTTCAAGAGTTTTGATTCCTTTGCATTAAATTCTTGCTTAAGCATTTTCACATTTTCTTGAAGTTCTTGTTTTTGCTTAGCAGTTTTAGAAAGTTTTCTTGCAAGGAATTTAACTCTTGTTTTAATACTTCTTCTCGAAAATTACTTTTTCTAATAATTGTACGCACTTGGTCATCCATTTCCTGCTCTCGAGTGGTCAACTCAAATTTAGCGCGTTGTTCATAAATAGCAACACGTTCTTTATAGGCATTTAATTCAGATATTACAGAATCATCCGGGGCACAGGCAGTGTATTCATCAAAAATATAGTCATTGTTGACTGCAGGAGATGCATCACTTGGTACAACTTCACTTTCACTTTGTTTCACATATTGATCATATGGGACAACATTGATATTACCCATATTTTCACTATTTGATACAAAAGTTTCAGTTGATAGTACTTTGTCATGCATCTTATGCACATCAGCATCATCGTATAGTTTTAGTACCTCAGAGATGAGTGTGTCTTTGGATGGGCAGCTTGTGTGTGAAGAGGAGACCTTGGGAGAAACCATTGGAGAAATGCTAGCCATAAAGATTGTGTGTGCAGTAGGTCCGTCATCCACATCAGAACGTATGCATCACAATCAGCGACTTGAAAGGCATTCTGATGATTGTGACCTATCTCCTGAATTGGCTGCTCATCCACATATGCATCATAGGTCTTGGCATTGCCCTCAGCAAGAAACAACAATTCCTCTTAATTCAAAGTAGCACCATTTTCTGAGCTTGCCAAGCAGCATCTTATCTCTGAAGTAGGCAGGCATTCTGTGGGCGCTTTGGAGATGTGCAGTTCCTTGCAATGTGTCCCTCACCACCACAATTATAACATTTGATCCGCTTAGCTTGACCTTGATTACCATTCCTTCCTCGATTCTGATTAACAACATAACTTCTACCAGCTCCACCTCTTCCTGATCATACTGTCTTTCCTGAACTGGTTGCACCACGATCCTCCCATCTTTAACAGTAGCTTGATTGTGTGGGTTAGATGCTGTTCAGAGGTTGTTATTGGTTTGGAGGAGAGAATTCATGTTTTGACTGATCAGAAAGAGCTAGTTGATTAATGAAATCAAGTGTGCATCAGCATCAGCTTGTTTGAACATGGGACCAGGAATTAGTTTGTGATTACCAATTCCCATGGGTATGACTTGTGAGGCTTTGGTTGTGATTCCGATGTTTGAATAGAGGCAGTTGAGTCATTAGACGAGCTTGTCTCTCCCTGGTTGGTTTTGAATTGATTAAGAACCAAATTTTCAAACATAGCATGTCTCTCATTCTGAAGAAGGAAGGCATAGAGTTGCTCATAGTTTGTATTCTTCAATCCTTTGGTTAGCTTCACAGAGTGACAAACTTGTGCCATTCGGGATTCATGTTGTTCACAAACTTTGAGTTCAGCAGAATGTTAGGCATAGTCATTCTGATGTTCCTCATGTCATTCACCAGCTTATGAAATCTCAATAGTACTATAGACACTCTCATTGGTTTCATCTTGAAGTGTTCAAATTCGTCATAGAGTTGTGATTCTCTGTCTTCCATAGTTAATTCTGAGCCTGAGAGAAGCATCTTGACATTATCCCCTACTGCCTTGCTCGGTGTTGTGATTGATCAGCTTGTAGATGTCTTTAGGAAGACCTTGAAGAACAATGTTAGAAGCCCTAATATCAGCATCGAATCTCTTTTTCTCGTTATCATCAAGCTCATCATACATCTTTGGTTGTCCATTCCGTAAATCAGAGTTCCATCTCAGCGTATCAAGTACATCTCTAGTCGTCTCAACTCGATACGGTCCTTCATCAATTGATTTGAGAATGTTGACACCATTTTCCTTCCAAGGCAGTACAATCTGATTCGTTGAGCCCAAGAATCGTAGTCAGTTCTGTCAAGCCTGGGTGGACGAGTATCTGAACCAGCTACTTGAACATCCTCGGCAACAGTGGAGATGATAGTAGGAACGTTGGTAGACATGTTAACAGATAATTCGGGATTTTATAACTCTATGATTAAACGAGGAAAAGATTCTTTCACGGGATTTTACTAAATCAAGAGAAAACCGTAAACAATCACCCAAGTCGCTAGAAGATAATGCACCAAGTCGCTAACACCTAATTCGCTACACCCCCAAGTCGCTAAAGTCCCAAGTCGCTAGACAA
>OU343221.1:45937679-45994868 GCA_910596185.1 Chrysanthemum makinoi
GATTATATCCCTTAGCTACCAATCTAGCTTTATATCTTTCAACTTCATCATTAGCTTTGTATTTAACCTTAAAAACCCATTTATAACCTATGGCTTTCCTACCATCAGGTAATTCAACAACCTCTCATGTACCATTCCTATTTAAAGCTTCAATTTCTTGATTCATAGCATCTACCCATCTACTATCTTTAACAGCTTCTTCATAAGTAGTAGGTTCATATATTTTATTAAGACTAGATGTAAAAACAAAGTTATCAAAACTTAAATTTGAATACTTAACAACTTTATCAATACCATATTTATGATTTTTAAAGCACAAAATCTTATACTTAAGATGGTAAAGCTGTCATTCTACTAGTTTTTAACATTTTTTGCCATGCTGGTTTGGTGACTCAAACATTTTACCAAACATATCTAAATCGTCACCCTCAGATATATAACCATCATCAACATTACTAGTACCACGTATACCATTAGAAACAAAAGTTTTGTTGCATATTAACTTATTATTAGTGTCCTTCCTACTAAAGTGTTCTACTAGGATGTCTACATTAATGTATCTTATCCCTGCTGTATCAAAGCTGGCAAATTGATATCTAACATAGCTAGTTTATCAGCAGATCTAAGTTTTAGGTGTAAATACTCATCATCACTGCATTTCGTTCTACAGTCTTGACCTAGGTTTATGGAACTAGATTCAGGTACAGATTTGTTGTTACCATCTGATACTACTTATGTTATCATCATAGGGTTCAGTGGTTCTAAAATTATCTGACTGCTATTAAAATCTTGATCAAAGAATTTAAAGTATTTATTCCATTGTCAAAACACAAAATCTTTAGAGAAAGATGTATTCTTCAATGGAAAAAGTTAATAATAATTGACAATCTCTTGAACAAATAAAACTTATTTTGTCATGTTGAAAGTTGTATCCTTTTATCAAAAGCATATCCAACACAAACACATTTATCGATCGGATGCAAACTTATCGATTCATTTAAAACAGGTTGAAAAACATAAGCGGCCAAAACGATTCAATGATTAGGTTCAGATTATACACCATTTCAAAAGGACTTTTTCCGCACAAAACACAGCGGTTGGCAACCCTGTTAATAAGGTAAGTTGCGTTAGAATAGACTCATCCACATGTTCAAAGGTAACCCTCCCCGAAACATGAGGGCTCTAGCAGTTGTTCAAAATGCCTATGTTTTCTCTCAGCCACACCATTTTGTTGAGGTGTATAAGGACAAGAAGTCTGATGTAAAATACCATTGTTAGACAAAAACACTTCAAATCTTTTATTTACAAATTATGTCCCATTGTCACTTCTAAAAACTTTAATAGTTTTTTCAAACTGATTTTTAATGAGATTATAAAAACTATTAATATGATCAAAAACTTCAATTTTGCTTTTCATCAGATACACCCAAATGTACGAACTACTGTAAGAAAGTACTTAACACCTTCTCTACTAGTCACCTTATATGGTCCCCACACATCTAAATGAACAAGATCACCCATATGTTTAGTTTTATGATTACTTAAAGGAAATGGTTCTCTTGTTTGTTTAGCTTTATGACATATCTCACAAGGTTCGAACCAGATCTTAATATCTTTTAGTTTACTTTTAAGCAGCTTAACACATGATCGAGGGTGTCAAGCCTATTATGCCAAATACAATTTGACATAATACAACTCTCAATATTACTATTATTAACCCTCTTACCTTCATCTAAAAAATAAAGACCACCTTTTTGACTACCCCATCGAACCTTTGAGTTAAATCCTGAATTTTACAAACTTTATCATTAAAACTGACAACCACCTGATTATCTTTAGACAATTTATGAACAGATAACAAATACACATGATACCCAGGAACAACCAACACATCTTTTAAAACAAGATTATTTCTAAACTTAAAACTTCCAATTTGTTTAACCTGTGCAACTGTCCCATTGGGATGTGCAACTGTAAGATTTAAATGAGAAACATCCATTATATCATAAAGATGAGTAGCACTAAAAGTGATATGTTGACTTGCTCCTGAGTCAATGATCCACCCAATATAAGTACTATAGGTACTTATATTAGAGTTGAAATTAAAAAATCTGCAAGTAAAGAAACTAATCACACAATTGAAAGCAATAATAGTACCTGCAACACTAGCATGAGCCTTGCTAGTATCACTTGAACCACTAAGTAAAACCATTAACTGTTATATCTTGATCTCTAGTAAGAGTATGAGTAGTACTCTTGCTAGTATCAGTCTTATTATCAACCACATTATTAACATTGCCTTTTAACAAAACCGGTGGATAGCCAATCAATTCAAAACACCTATCAATAGTATGACCTGTCATATTACAATTGCACAAAGTTTGATACCTGCCAAACCTTTTGTTGTTATTATTAGTGTTCTTATTAGAATTCCAGTTATTATTTTGACTATTACCATAAAGGTCTAAAGCAAAGGTCATTGACTCATTTTAACAGATTTATTAGCAACATGATTAATCCTGTGAGACTCATCTCTAGATAGAGTAGCAAAAGCGCACTTAACATCGTAAAGGATCGAAGAATGAGAATGAGACTTCTAATGAGCTAAAACTATCATCAAGACCCATAAGAAATTGCATCGGTCTCAAAAGATCCAATGCTTTTTCAAAGTGGGTCGCTTCAAAATGCATGTAAAGCGATCAACAAGAGAGTCAAACTGTCTCCATAATGCATTAAACTCATGATAATACTCTGAAAGACTCATTCCAGATTGTGTTAAAGTATGTATTTTATGATGCAGATTATATATCATAGACCCATCCTCTTTATTATATGTTTCACTTAATTAATCCCATACGATTAGCATTCACGAAAATACTTGACCTTTATAAAGATCTTGTGAAATACAACCAAGAATCCAAGATAAAACCACAGAATTACACCTATCCCATTGTGTCCTATATAGAGCATCATGGGATCTCTAACATTTCCCATTAATAAAACCAAGTTTGTTTCTAGTATAAAGCCACCAAGCAAAGAAATTTGACAGACCTTATATTCTCGTACCTTCAAGTTTGAAGGTAATCAACTGAGCACCAATGTCTTGAGGATGTAAATATAAAGGGTCATATATATCCAGTTTTAATTCACTACTTCCCCCTTGAGGGCCCTTGCCCCTATCTTCATTACCATCAACCATAATGAAAACCAGAAAGAACCAATAATAACAACACAAACAAGAAACAGAAAAACAGCAACACCTTGTAACTCCTCAATCACAATTAACCACCAAACAGTCTCAACCAACTCCAACAAATAAATCCCTTGATCTACTCAACCACCACAATCCTAACCAACAAAACCTAAGAAAACCTAAAAGAGGGAGAGAGAGGTGTTACAACAACGCAAGCTTCCAAACAAATATCCAAGAACCAGGATCAAGAAGATCCAATATCAATAACAACACAGCGGAACAACAACCTGTAAAAGAAAAAAAAACAATACAATTAGACAATTACAATTGAAAGATCAACAATCTGACTCAACCAAACCCTAAAAATTACTTTAGGGTTTTTCATTTTTGTTTCAAGAAACTTGAAATTAGAATCAAAACTAGTCAGATTATTAAATGAATCAAAACAAAACAACCTGAATTAGGGTTTGATACAGTAAACCCTAATTTTTAACTAATTTGATTAAAAAACCAAATTAACACAATCTGACAACTAATTAACTCACAAGATTATAAAATCAAGAAGTAATTAGTGAAAAACCACCAGGAACAAAAAACCCCCAAAAATCAAGAAACCCTAATTTTTGAGATTATGCAAGAAATCAATATCAACACTCAGACACACAAGATCTACAACAATAAATCAAAACCCCCAAAGTTTGAGAAACCCTAGTTTTAACAACAACGTTACAATCGTTTAAAATCACTTCGGTATAGAGCAACCTGTATCTGATACCATGTAGAAATTTATGAAACCAAAGTAATTTTAACACAAACAACAGTTTTGATAGTGAACCCAGCCAACCACCCCTTGGCTCACTCTTATTATTAATCAAAAGCTAAGTATAACAGTTTTACAATACAATGAAAGAACAGATAAAGACTATACACAAACTAGGGTTTCTCTTCTACTCGGAGAACAAGAAGAGAGAAGAGATATTTCACACAGACGATTTTTGGAATAATGAAGTCTTCAAGCTTTGACTTGAGCTTTTATAGCTGCTAGAATAGATTTATCTCATAATACCCTTGAACTTCTAACTAACACAACTTCAGTCCTTCTATTTCTTGACTATGAGAGATAATGCTTAATATCTTCAACAAGCACTTGGGTACAAGAGATAAAGTATGTTGGTCAATTTTAGACTTTGCCCTAAGATTTAATATGAATTGCTGTACTTGATCAATGATCTTGCAGGTTGGTATGATTGTAGACTATGGTTTATGACTTTCGATAAGACTTATCTTGTTTAATATAATGTTGGGGAAAATATTGATACTAACATATCGCAGTCGATAATTTTATGTATTTTATTGTGTATGAGCAAAATTTTTTTTAAACACTGTCGTTGTACAAATTCCAGACATATGTTATTAAACCTTTAATAGTAATACTATTGAATTAATGAGTTTGTATATTTTGGGTAACGTAATAATCACGAGAATCTATATACAAATCTGCGATGGATTCAAACAGACAGCTTCTTTCTGATCTTGTGTTTACGTTTCTGTTATTTTCTTCTGGTCGGTGATGATTTGTTAATTTGTCTGCAAAAGGGTGACTAAAATTTGTCAAATAAACAAAATCATTCCTGTTATGATCATTCAGGATATATGATATCCAATTATTTTGAGTAATATGTATTAATTGTAGTAAATTCAAGTGTATGCTTTACTAGTATACAACGAAATGATTTAAAAAATAGTTACGAAAACTTTATCGTTTGTTAGTTATGAAAGTGTCTGCAAACACTTCATTGCCCAGCATGACGCGACCTACTTCAGTTTAGCCATGTTCAGTTTTTTGCCAAAGGCCATATAAAAAGTAGCCCTGCAGTGTTAATCTTGAACAATATTTTCTTAGGATTGTGATACCAAAACAGTTATGTGGTTCTGTATTTGATATATGTGGCGTATAGTGCTCCCCATGAACTAATTTTCTGGATTTGCCATTGTCTGTATGTGATATCTACAGTTGATATCAATATTTTCCTTTCAGTCATGCATATGTATCCGATAATATTTGATTTCCACAATGTGATTTGGAAGATGACTCGTGACCTGCATGCTAAAGGCGCTCATGGTAGATGTGGCATAATAATCAAACATGCCATGTCAAGTGACAAGTCAATATATATGTCCAAGTATGATATGGATACCTTTCTAATACATGTTGAGACAGGCCAAGTTGTAAAACTGCATCATTAATGTTAATCTCGGTTTCGAGATGATCCACAACATTGTGAGCATACAAATGCATTCTTAGCGATTTGATTATCAAACCAAAATTTTGACCATTTTGGGCGACTCAATTAGTAAAACAACCATGTTCATTTAAAATGTTTACTTTTTAGTCATGTTCTAAAATTATGTTGTATGCCATAAGAAAGAATGTCAGCAAATAAGTAAATATCCGCATCCGGTACAACAATGATTATCTGCATTGATGCCGGATAACAACCAAATAAAGATAGAATGTGATAACATCAAAACAGTATCTAATTCTCCGATTCGTTCAGATCCATCGTGCATGCATGAACAAAAGAAAATTATACAGAAATCCAATTAAAATGCTGAAAAATAACCAAAACGGTCTGCATGTAATGGACCTAAGGGTTTTCATTAATAAATACTTGCCAATATTCTGAACACAAAATCTGCATACTTTAATGTAACATTTAGGCAAATCCAGCTACATAAACCACGAGCTAGTACCAGAGTTGAAAGATACAAGGTTAACCAACTTTAACAGATTGAAAAACCAAAAAGGCAAACATGATATCCACAGGATGGAAGCAGTTTTAACCACTGTTTCCAATGTCATCTTATAAACACGCAGGATATATCATTAACGCTGAAATGAGATAGAATACGAGCCAGTATTAGGATCTTTCACTGCTTTAAAGTTGTCCACGCTCATCCTAAATTTTCCCAGAAGATAATTTCCCACATCTTTCAACTTCCCTGTGCAAACATAAAATTTAAATAAGGGGCATTTACATATATCCCCACATACACACTCATATTTACATATTTCCCCAAACAGTGCTTTAACAGGCTTGTACATCATGCATAAAAAACTTGTGTTTTTGGTAAATGTGGCCAAATCGTGTTTGGGTTGGAATGGGACAAATTTTTTTAGCACGGATTAAAAAAAAAGACGGGTCGGGTTGGGGTAGACCCAAACAACTTTTTTTAATAATTAATGTGTCAGTTATGATAACAATAATAATCCAAATCTTTTTAAAGAGCGAGATACAAGGTGGTACAAATTTAAGAATGACTCTAATGCAATTTGACCCATTTGATCAATTTCCCTTGCAGCTAAAAATATTTTTAACTTTTAATGTCTGAGAGTCTTAGTAGGTAAGTAGAACCTAAATATTTAATCAGTGTTTATTGATTAAGGAGTGTGGCAAATGAAAGAGACAACTGGAGAGAGTACACGTAGCTTTTCAAACGTATATTCAAAGGGGAAGAGGCAATGACAAGATATTTGCATAAAAGGATATTTAAGTAAATCTTATCGAGCATCTCTTCATTTTTTCACGCTCTTTTATGGCCAGTGGCTCTAAACGAACAATGGTTTTCTTAGCTCGGTAATTTGAAGGATCCATCTCTAAAATTCTCTTCATATCTGCAGAAGAAAGCAAACACAACTTATATAGACACAAAACCAAATCCTAGGAGAAATCATTAATGCTGCTACAACTATGTATGAAATTATCATAACAGCCTAGTTGTGTTCAAATCCAATTTTTTGGCGAAATATACTTATTTCATCACCTAGTACCAAGTAGATTGCTATTACCCCTTGAAATTTAAATTGTCTAAGAGAGAATCTGTAGAAAGTAGGTTGAAATTTATGCCATGTTTGAACAATAATAAGAGATGATGTTTATACATATGTTTTTATGAAAAAATATCTCACCGGCGATAGCCTCATCATAGTTTTCAAGCTTTTTCATGGGCTTCTCCTCTTCTAATCAGTGCTTTCATGTATCATGTATGTTGGATTCAGTTCCAATGCCTTGCTACATTCTTTAACTGTGTCATCGTGTTTCCCCTGCATATTTAAAGACGTTGTAAAGGTGTCTATCTACGTCTTCACAAAACTTGAATAAATATTGACGGCTGGGCCAATAATAACTTTTTCACTGTGTTCTCAAGTCTAATTAGAGAGAAACCGAATAAGAGGAAAAAAAGTTGTGTTCTTGAGTTCATGGAAAGAAGATAAATACAACTCGAAGGAAAATTTTGGATTATTTCTCTCATAGTCTCCAGATAATTCCTTCCACATGTGGCAAGGTTCAAATGTAACAGTCCAGGTGACTTCAAGCCGGGTAAGAAAGTCCAATCATTGTGCCCTTAGCCCAAAGAGTACTGATGTGCAAAAACTGTTATGAAATAATTTCAAAAAATGGCATAGTGGGTAGGTCAGGTGAGTTGGACAATTGATCAATACTGGTATCTGTTTGGTAAAGGGTAAAATGGGAGAGGCCAGAAAAAATTTGGTTAAAAAAAGGATTTTTACAAACAAACAGTAAAAAAAATGTCAAAAAAATATTACTGCAATAAAAACTTTTGAATAATATGATTTGGGAAACTTAAACCCATTCATCATATTTACCGTTTTGCTAAAAGATAGTTTTAGTTTACTTATTTGACCCGTTCGAGATAGAACACGGCATGAATCAACACATTTATAGGGAGTTAGAACAGACGAATAATACTTTTTTATAAGTTCATAGAAGACTAGACATACTACTTTTGCGTGTACTAAGTATTAATGATCTTAACGGATAATGTCCTCACACGCGTTTGACAAGCATTGATAGGAATAGGGGACGGTAAGAGGATATTTATGGTCTATCATCTATAAGCAAGAAAACATTAAATCATTCATGTTTAGGCACTGTGCTCTCAAAGGAATACAGTGTCAAATGCTAGTATACTCGAACCGCTTAAAAGAAGTAAGTGCTTTCTATTCAGGTCCTCGGACAATTCTTTTGTACTTCTCAAATGAACTATACACTCAAATTCCAATATTAATATTTTCAAAAAAGGTATATATGCATTATGGAGAAGTTTCTTGCTAAAGCAGAACATTATTCACTAGCATCGTCTCTAGTTTTTGCATGATCAACTGAGTTAGTTAACTTAAAGTAAATATGCAAATTAATAGGACGGGAAGTCAAGAAGTTACCAGCTTAAAGTAACACGTAGCACGATTATTATGACATGTTGACCTAATTTTAGAAGAAGTGGGCATCTCATGGGTAAGTTAGATAGCATACTCATACTTCAATATTGCCTCTGCATACAGACCATCTCCTAATAACTTATTGCCTTCAAGTTTTGCGTCATTCAGTTGTGCCAAAACTTTCTGCATGTGAAAGATAACAAGTCGAATGAAGTTAGTCTGGTAATCTTCCATTAAGAGAGTAATGAGGATGGGAGGAGAGTTTGATTTAGTATCTACTTTTTAAGTTACAGAAAATATTGGGAGCCAAAAGATCAATCACATGTTGCACACATGACCACAAAAGCCTCAATGGTGCTTTTCCATATTATTCTGTCATCTCGTCTTGACAGTCAATATTTTTGTCTAATAGGACTTTATTACAGTATATATGTCAGCAATGCAGCAAATGGGGCTTTTATTTGGCTTATATTAACTCCTTATATACACTCCCTTCATGTTTATATTACACTATCTATATCACTTCAGTTCCCCTTTGCTGTACCAAGAAGCTTAAAATACGGCATGCCCACATCCCTGAAACGACATAACTGTAAACACAAGCCTACCCAAAGCCCCCTAGAACTTTAGACACCTCTCTCATTTTACAAAAAGTGCCCACTTGTATCTTGTCCATAAGGCTAAGTTTCTCACTGACATAAGGTAAAATTAACTGGCATGCCAGCCTGCAATCAGCAGCCAATACACTGATCCATCTTTTGGCAAAACATTGAAATATTTGAGATGCTTCGACACCCTAAGCTTACCATTGGACAAGCATTCAAAATTGATAATACGAGGGAGAGTATACTCTTGCAAGAAAATTGATTACTAGACAACGCCAAAACATGTTGCTGGTGTCCGAATACAATCCTATTACCTTGCTTCATCTTTTAGTATGTAGAAACACAATTGTAATCGTGATTGCAACAAAATCACAAAACCTATAATCGTAAGCGTATTCCAGTACTAAAAGACAACATGATTTAGCAAATTTTACACACTAGAATTAGATAAAAGCCTAGACCTATAAAGCATAACCGGTTCACAAATGCAATCTAATGGTACTAATCACAAGATTCAAATGGTGCATCAAACACGAGTGAAGTCCAGATCATCAATATACCTATTCCAATTTCCATCATAACCATTTTTCATATCGAACCAAATATAACAAACCCGCCCCAGAGTTAGGTAAGGTAGTTAGGTGAATTAGTTAATTAGATGGTAGTTAGTCACAACTAGCTTTACTTTAGTTATCTTTCTCTTTCAGTGTACACATGCTCGTTGTATTCATACTGTTTCATCAATTTAATACATCAATTTTTCCCAAATTTTCATTACATGTCTTTCACTCTACAATCTAATACCTGTAAATGCCAACTCGCAACGCTAATCTTCAAAATACTTCACTACATAGCTATATTTGGCAAAACGAGCTGTAGTTGTTTGTTTTATAAAAACTTTTCGTAACATAGCTAGCTCTAACTACAATCATAAAGGCTATGTTTGGCGACGTTGAATTTTTTTTAAACACTACTACTATTAGAAACACTAATAAAAGAAGCATTCAGCTTTTACTTCATTCTAAAATTTATAATTACACATATAGGTGTTGAGTTTATGATATATAAAATACAATAAAACATAAAGACATCAAGAGTACACAGCGGAAGACTTAAAGATCATAACAAATAAATTAATTAACTGAAAGTATGCGTAACGTACCTCTTGCAAATTTCAGATCCCTTGAGCGAGCAACACAAAGAAGTACTAATTGATGTAAGAATAATGTCTTACAACCACGTTCTTGTACACACGGATTAACCAACGAATCAAGCGATTGCTAGATCTAACACAAGTCCTCGTTTTAAGAAAAACGAAACCAAACTCCCCTACAAAGTGGGGTGTTCGGCCGAATATGACTAGAGAGAGGAGAGGAGAGATCTAGGGTTAATTCAATGCACAAGTGTATGAAACCCTAGAACCTAACCCTCTTTATATACTAGTAGGGAAACTTAGGGATTGGGTTGAAACCCATTACCCTTGGCCGGCCATAGGACAAGCCCAAGGGAAGACCCAAACTTTTCATTTCAAGTTTTTCCATTTCTAGTCCTTCTCTTTTTCATTTAACGGTCGTTAGTCATTTTTCCGTTAAATATTTAACGATCGTTAACCGGACTTAATGTGCAATAATTAATCGTAAACATAAACATTAATTATTAACTTTAATTCTCATTCGCTAATGTGTGCAATCCCGTGGTCACGAGTTCGAATCCGGACATTCACATGTTTGTAAATATATACATTTCCAACAATAGGTATGCTACCAAACACTTTTATAAAACAAACGCCAAATACAGTTATTTTGTTTGTTTCATAAAAGTGTTTGGTAACGTAGTTGTACTTGTGATCTTGTGATTATAGCGTAAAAGCTAAACAAACAGGAGCGCAAATTTGCCAAACAAGCTCTCAATTCTAAACGTTAAATGTTAAACACTAAACGATCTTTAAAGCTCCTTGCCAAACATACATAGCCGAAGTGTAAATTGACGTAAAAGTAAACGCTTCATTTAATAGCATTCAATACCACCTTTCAAACAAAATCCAAAGGTTAAATATTCGTTGACAAATAAACATTATATTCTAAGAGCATAAGGTAGAGTTAGTGCCGTGGAAATAGTGCTGCCACATCAGCACTTTTTCTCATAACATCAGAATCCACCACAACACCAAAACACACCTCCCACATATAACATGTACCATGGTGCACCCTTGGACCTACTAAAACACAAATACAACACATACACACACACAAAAAAAAATTAAATAAATAAATAAAAAAGGAAAAAAATGGACCATTTGGGCTGTCAACGACGGCACCAACCTCGAAAATGCCACATCTAGTGTGGTCTTGGCGTGCTCCCGTCATGTTTTGGGGACGGTGTGAGACTTAACGTCACCGTACCAAAGGCTCTAAACACTATAGTATCATCACACAATCACATCCTAATATCACATTACTACAAAACTAAACCTCCTTAAGTTGATCATCATTAAGCGCCATCTGATCATTCAATGCCGGAGCACATTCTTCACCGCGTCATTCGGCAACTTCCAAGTTATTGAGATATGAAAATGCATACGCGAGACTTGGACTTTGACTTTTTAAATTGAACAATCTTTAAATTCAAATAACTTTAATACCAAAACCTTGGTGTATGTATATGATTATAAACTAGTATTCTATTTCAAAACAAAATACATATAGATTGAACATAATCAACTTGGGTAACACTTTGTTGATTTACATGTGCACGATTATTAACCTATGGTTCATGAGTGACGCTTGGTGTCGAGTTGGTATTATCCCACCGACCCACCCGCACACGACTTATTTACTCAATTATGTCAAAAATGTCACACCAATATGAACTACATGTAAATTAAAGGAGTTATCAATGAGTCGTTAACATGTCAAAAATGTCACACCAACATGAACTACCCAATTTATGTTTTTTCATTTGTTGATTTTTAATGTTAAAAGTTAAAACCTTTAATTGGCAGTTTAACCCGTGTAAATTATCTTCAGTTCTCAAAAATATTAGCCTAATCGGCCCTTATACAACATGGCCCGCTCAAAAGCCATATCTTTCTACTTCCGCGTCGAGTTTTATCAAAAATTACCACCTCTACGAAATATTAAAAAAAAAACAACAACAACCAGAACAATTTTCTTTAAACACAAATCCAATATACCAAATTTGTAACATACCTCAAACTCACAAAATCTAATAAGTATTTACAAAACTTGTTAAATTTATAAGAGGAGTTTCCAAAATTATTCACTTTTTAGTAAAAGAATAAAAGTTTCCAAATTTAGTCTCGTGCGATTTCATACAAATCATTAAATAGTAATGAAGTTTTGTTAGTGTTTCAATTTAGTCACTCATACTTTTGTTTGTGAGGTTTAACCACTCAAGTTTTACAAGTGTTCCATTTTTGTGTAACTTTTATGTTTGAGTGAGCAAAACGAATGAGTTCTCAAACTGTTATTATTTGGTGACTTATATTTTTCTTAAATGTGCATAAGTTGGTTGTACATCGAGTTAGTTGAGATTAGTGATTTTCGTATGGGTATTATCAGCTTACAACCAAAACAATGCACTTATTTTAAAGATTTACACAATGAAACACTTTTTAAACTTGAATGATTTTGTGGTTAATATAAAGTTCGAGTGACCGATTGAAACAACATTGAAACTTTGTTATTATTAAGAACATTTTTCGATATTTTTGCTGATTGAAGTGATTTTAGATGCGAACGTTTTATCTTTTTTGAAGAAGAAAAATATTTCAAAAGAAAACAAATTTTGAATCTTTATTCAGTTTTTATTAGAAATTTTTATCTTTTTCGAAAAGGACAAAATGGTCGCACAAAAAACATCATGCTTCGGATCACTTCAGAAAAAAAAAAAAAAAATAGTCCACCAAGGTACCAACCTTATGACACGTTTCATGTTTGCGACTTTTATAAAATAGTACAATCTAACAGTCGCACAAAATTAAATTTGAAAACTCTAAAAAAAAGAAAAGAAAAAAAAAAGCAACTAGATTTGAAACTAAACAACTTTTACAAACCATTAAACACAATCCCACCATTCAAACTCAACCACTTTCAACAAAAATACAAATAAAAACAGTAGGGGGATTAAAAAGTTACAATCTTTTATACCAAAAACAAAAAAAGTTACTCACAAATTTGGGTTTTAAGTTTAGGGTTAGTTTCCAAAAACCAGTTCTTGCTCACAATCACTGTAAGTTTTTTTCATCAATTAAAGACTTGTGATTTGTTGTTATTATGTTATAAAGATTGTTGCTTTATGATTGTTGATGCATTTATTGAATTGGGTTTTTGTGGTTAGGTTTATAAGTCCAGATTTGTGTACTAATTGGCATCATTTTGATTGAATTGTTTATATGATAAAAAGCCGTAAGTTTGGTTTATAGGATTAGTGGTATTGAATGTATTAGGGGTTTTTGATTAAGGATTCTGGGTTAGAATTATAGGTATGAATCCATGTTCTTAGTTTATGTATGATAGTAGATATGGGTGTTGATAAGATCTATGTTACGGCAAAGTTTAGGTTTTTGCGTAAAATAGCAGCATCGTTAGGTATGAATCTAAGTTCTTAGTTTATGTATCATAGTAGATATGGGTATTGATAAGATCTATGTTACGGCAAAGTTTAGGTTTTTGTGTAAAATAGTAGCATCGTTAGGTTGGCGTGTCCTAAATTGCGTGTGATTGATTTTAGAAGAGTGAGGAGATCCGGATAGCGTTTAATGAAAAGTTTTAGATATGATAAGTTGTTTGTTAAATTGTGGTCTTTTGTTGATCTGGTAATAATAATCCCAAATACGTAGAAACATGATGGGTAGACGAGAAGGGGAAAAAACCCTTACGAAAAAGTTAGCCGGGTGTTTGATGTTTAGGTATTTATAGGGGACTCGTTAATTTGGTTATTATCTAGTTCTTAGTTCGTATCTGAATATCTGATTCAAGTGTGTGTCCATAAGATCCTTGTTACAATAAAGTACTAGTTTTTTTCATTTATCTTTATAGTCGCAACTCGCAAACGTATCTTCAATGTTATCCAAGTTGTTTGATTATGCCTTGGTAAGGAGCACTGGATAAAATTTGAGAATGGTTGTTGATATGGAATATTGACATGATTAGTTCCTTTTTTCCCAAATAGAATTGGGGAATTTTATAGATCTTGTTAAAAAGAATCCCGGATTCCTAGTGATGTGCTGTAGTATAACCCTTGAAATATATGCTATGTATTCGACTGAAAATTATGTATGGGCGTCTATCCGAATTTGATTTGCTGTTTGCATATGTGCATAACATATCATGTATCTATTTGATCTTTACTTTTGTGTGATCTACAACAAGATTGTATATAGGAATTGTGTTATGCTAAAAGGGTATAGGATCTGCAGGCGCATTCAGTATATGTGTATAAAGATTTCAACTGGTTTACTTTTGTGGCATTGTTATAGAACAAGATGGCCTATATCTCTTGTAGGAGATATGTCGATATGGAACTATTCCAGTAATTCGATATTGTTTCCATTTTGGTGTAAAATTGCAACACCTCGTGGATCTAGATTGTGACAGGAGTAGAATGAAAAAATTTACCGGAAAAGGGCAGAGAATATGTATTGACTCATTGGAAATTATCTGATACTTTTAAGCTTGATCTTGTCATATGATGCACAGTTGCTAGCTTAAATTCCTAGAATTATACCACAAGTTTGTTTGAGTTAAGAAGGCGATTTCATTTGGAGGTCTAGAATATGAAATCATTGTTGATACAATTTGGGTAGTATATTTCGTGGAATTTAGTTGAAGACACATTTAGCTTAGATTTAACTCCCTAATTAGAAAAAATATTTTGTTAAAGACGATATACATCATTTTTAATTAACCGCGTAGAAGACTTGGTTATTAGAAAACCTTTTTTTAAAAAGTATCCTTATAAGGTGATGTGTGCGCGATTTTACTATCCTTTTTTGGTGGTAGTTTAAAAGTATGATATACGACTTATTAAATGGATGCATGCTTATAGATTTTAATGCAAATGGGATAAATTGCTATCTTGTAGGTTAAAAATTACTGCTATCCCGAATCTGCCTCTATTTTTCCAAGTTTTATCGTTCCTATTCTTGTGCCCTTCTTTCTTCAGAGATAATTGGCTGCTGCTTAACAACATCCACTGCCTCTACTTTAGGAGATCATGTAGATTGTAGTAAGCACTACTGCACAATGGTCATAATTATGAAACGAGTCAAAACAAGCTAGTCCTGGTTGGGCTCTCACACAAACTCATTCTTGTCCATTTTCTGAATATTTTATAAATAATTAACGGGTCACCTCAAATGAAAGATGGGTAGGGTGTCGTATGCATAAATAATTGAATTTTGGAAACTTTCAACCTGTTTGACATGTTCTACCAATACTTTTTTTAGCAAAAATATTAATTATTTGACCTGCTTGAGATTATAAAAAACTCCTGCGGTAAATTCATTCATTAAAACTTACTTTTCACTTTTGTCAATATTGGTTGACCTCTAACTTCTTTAACAACCTCCTCTTGGTTTGAGTCTTATTTGATCAACACTGATGTACTAAAAAGACAATTATCTATACCGAGCGCATTTGATTAATTCTTTTAAATTAAGGGAAGTTTGCCAAATAGTTGAGGCTTAAAACTCGTTTATTCTTTTGGAACCTTGAAGTATATGGAACTATCACTATCTATTTGAAAATTTCATCGTCGGACAATTTTGTTTTTCAACATAAGTAGACGATATATTCGTACACTTCCTTCTGAAAGGAGAAAGTAGGTATTTGGAACACAAATCTTATAATTAGAACTGCAGTATCCACACCGGTTGAGAATTGGGCCTCCTGCATTTTGATACGCACTCAATTGTTGCTACTTTTGTTAGGCTATATTAGGTATTAAGCAATCCACTATCATACAAAATGAACTTCCTAATGTGCATTTGCTATGAGAGTATTTCATCTCAAGCATATTTGCGAGAGGCCTTTGAGAAGACCAATGTTAATTATTAATAATTAACTATTATTTATTATTAGGATATAAGTGCTAATAGTCTTTTATTTAGTAGATATGGCATGTTTTATTATTAGATAAAGATTAGGAATTGGAGATATATTAGGAATGGATTCTTGTTTGGAAAATCTATAAATATAGCCCAGGATTGATATTCTTATTATACTCTTCTGCCACAATATTATATTAGGTCTTATCAGCTTTTATCTATTGATATTGACCAATCAAGTAATCTTGAGGTTAGGGGTTTGATTTATTTTTCATATGAGACTGTACTATGTAATTTTTTCACTTATCAGTAAGTTGGATTAGAACTATGACACATATTGATTGTAATGCTTGCACTTCTTTTTCTTCTCAGCTTCATGAGAACTTAATCGCCCAAATTCTTGCCCATATGTTAATTTTGACTTAACTTCTGTTTTACTCGCTCATTATATGCATGACAATAGTTTTGCTTTGTGATTAGGTTGCATGTGGATCAAGTGTACATAACAGTTCATTGCGAAGACATATGATAATGAGATAAATTGATCAGTGCTAGATATCATTAATCATTCTGGTGATGATGATGGTACAAAGTCCTGTTAACGTTGGTCTCTCTTCTGTTCCTGACCATGCAAAACAAGAAATAAGTTCATGTGTTTGGATCCCTGGCGATGTGTCATGGCAAATACCTACTCACCAGAAAAATACAGACAGCAGTTTATGCTCTGAAAACTTAATAAGCTCTTCACAGTTATCAGCCGAAGTAAATACATCTGAAAGTTCTACACCTAATGTCGTGTACAAAAGGACCGTTCATAAAAAGGTTTTACCACCAAATCCAAATAAAACCGAAAACATTACACCTAATGTCGTGTACAAAAGACGGACTATCCATAAAACAGTTCTACCACCGAATCCAAGTACATCCGAAAATCCTACACCTAAAGTCGTGTACAAAAGAAGGACTACTCATAAGAAAGTTTCAAAACCAAATCTAAATTCCGCAGCTACAATTGTGTACAAGCGAAAAAAGGTTCAAACTGAATCAAAATCAGGATCTGTCGATAGAGACGAGCTCATCGAAGGCCCAAAAAGTAAAATTCAAAAGTGTCAAAATTTACGTGCTGTAAACGATAGTTGTTCATCATCAAAGTCAAACGTGGACCTTGGTTCTGATTTCTTGAAACAACAAGTGGATGATGTTGGTGAGTGTTCATCTTCGGGTGTAGTAATATCAGAAACAAATTCATGCTTCGAGTTTCTTAAGCAACATGGAGTACTTGAAAGAATAATTTCTACACGTTCTAGAAAACCAACATGTGATGAAAAGAATTTATCCTGTTTGAAATCGTGTAAAGTTTGTGATCGGATGAAGACAACATTGAAATTGGTGATATGTGATCTTTGTGAAGAGTCGTTTCATATGTCTTGTTGTAGTCCACCAGTAAGGAAGGTACCTGTCGGTGATTGGTTTTGTCATTCCTGTTCAAAAAAGAAACTTGAGAACTCAAAGGAGGCGAGTTCCAGAAAATTGTCTGAGGATTATGTGGGTCCCATTACGTCTATGCTAAGAGATGCTAAACCCTATACATCAAATGTTCGTGTTGGTGAAGATTTTCAAGTGGAGGTTCAAGATTGGTCTGGTCCACTTACTGAGTACGTTTTCTTGGAATCCTTATAATCATTGTTTTTATTTTGTGATTGTACTTTTTAGGAATTTCTGTTTTATTGTCTTTTTTTCGTTTTAAAGACACGTTAAATGAATCTGCGAATGTTTGCTAGTAGTCTCTTCACTTAGAAAATACTTTTTGGTTACCTTACGGATTTTTGAATAATTTGGGAAAAAAATGTCGAAATTAGAACCTCCTAACAAGGGACACACTTTTGTAATGTTGAGTGAATTATAACAAAAATGTTCTCTTGATTTGAGTTTTAAAAACTGTGTATTTGGTTACGCTATTATCCAGTGTCATCCATATTCACTTATCATCACAAAGAGAGACAAGTGTCATGTTTAGTTTTTGAAGTCTATGATGAAAACCAATTATTTATTGATAAAGAGATTAGTAGAGGTTGCTACTATATTTGGGTAATTTGTTCAATTGTGATAATGATGAGATGACTCGTGCTGTTATACTGTAATGTTGAGATGAACTAGCAAGAGAACTGAAATTTTGCAACACTTGTAGTATGATAGCATTTATAAGGAAGTTCATATATCTTTCTGATTCAGCCATGCTCTGGCTTGTTAGGTTGTTTGATGTCAGTCTTGAGGTAGAATGCCTTATGCATGGAGGAAGTCTGTACCTTGGTCTCTTCAACTATAATATAGGATACAGTAAATTGTGTATGGATGGTTAGGCTATATCATGTGATGAAGCCATAAAAGATGTTTTAATGCTTAAGTTGAGGGGTTTGTTTAGATTGTATTATTTGAAACTTAATATTGTTTTATGCTGGAGAGGTGTACTTGTGCCAAAAACGGGTGGGGTGCTAATCAAAACGGGTGGGTTTAACTAATGTATAGTTGAATAGACAATGTGGGAAACCATCTCAATATGGTAGACTCTAGTTCTTTTGAGTTTTGAATAGACAATGTAGGAGGGTGTGTGCATTTAAATGCACTCTTGCAGCGAGTGACTTTCAACTCATTGGCCCGGTATTTATTTAGAGTGTAAAATCCTGATTTTCACCAAGGGTTCTTGGTTTAAAGAGCACAAATATCTTAACATAAGAGTTTAGGTCTAATTTTAATATGTAGGATACCACACAAGGCTTAGTCTAGCTTATCTTCTTTTGTTAATGTTAAGACAAACCCTCAGTCTTTATCTTCAAGTGCCACCATGACACTTCCCTAGTAATACTCAATGCCCGGTTGCTGTCATCCTCCTTAGTTTGTACTCGTGTTACCCCTTTTATCACATTATTTGGGATATATGCACATTATATGCGTAAACCAAGCCCTTTAGTGAATATTGGATCACATAGCGTCTAATCATAATATCAAAACCACGTACGGCCTTCTTATGTACATTGGACCATCATCACTTGTGCCGAACTAAATGATCAGCTTAGCTTGAGTTTTACCAATTTATGCTCTATGGCTAGTCTACCCGTCATATACACCCATTCACAATGTTTCTGTTGTGTTCTGATTAGTCAAGTTTGTATCTATTTCATTTCCTTGTTGATCATCACGAAAACATCAACTAACTAGTTATAGCTAATCATTTTTATTAATCACTTGATCTCTTGGAAATCTAATGGTTGACTCAAATTCGACCGACCATTCTTTGATTTCCATAAACAGTTCCCAAATCTATGTTTTTGCTCCATGTTCTTGTCTTTTATTTGTATATTCTTGTCATCTTTGTTTAATTTGCCATTTATGTTAATAAGGCTGTTGTGTCATGATGCAGTCAACTTAATGATTACGTTGAACCTACAGAAATAAGTTCATTGGAGTGTGCTAGTTATCTAGTAAGAATATCTTATCTTTCTGCTTTATTGTTTTGGTTAGCAGTGGGGTGGATTTTTTGTAACACAATATTCTGCATCATTGTTGCAGGATTGGGGATCCAGCAAACTTTCGAGACTCAGTCCTATTGGGAATTGGCTTCAATGCCGACAAGTAGTAAATGATGTTGTTGGAACTGTTTGTGGAAAATGGCGGTGAGGTGATCTTTTGTCTTTTTAGTTCTTTGGCCTTTTTATCTTTTTATCGCTAACAGGTCAAACGGGTAAGTTAAGTAAAACAACTCAGTAGTATAAAATGTGTCAAACAAGTTGCAATTATCTTTATGTGGCCCATTTTTATATTGAACGAACTTATTACAACAATTTATCCAAGGAATTGGATTATCGCTGAAATAGTATAATATGTGTAACTATGTTTGATGCACTTATCATTGACTAAAAGTTTTGAACAAAAATGGCTATGGGTCAAACTGCCTGATTCACCCATTTTACTTCCCTCTAATATTGCATTTAAGGGACCACATCACCACACAACGTGTTTTGAGGTGCTCCATAAATCACTTACTTGATACTATAACCTATCGAAAATTATGGCCTTTTAACAACTTAGTAAAATGGTTACTAGACTTTTCTGTATGTTATTTTTCTTTTGCTTTAGGTTATTGTCTTTGAATCACTGTATTATGTTCAAAATACTCGTTATTAAAGGCTTCTTTTTATTTTGCTATATATCTCAGGGCTCCGCTCTTTGAAGTTCAAACTGATAACTGGGAGTGTTTTAGCTCCGTCCTTTGGGACCCAACTCATGCTGATTGTGCTGTTCCCCAGGTATGTTTTTTAATACAAACCCTTTTTCGCTTGCTATTATTTCTTATTTTACTGATTTACCCTTTTCACTAGATATCTCCTCTTTTTGACCAATAAATTTGTTCTTATTCGAAGTGGTTAGCTATTTTTGAACTTTTTTTGTTTACTCTTCAGATTATTGTAGATATTTAAATATTTATATAAAACGATTTAGAAGTTAGTGTGCACTAAAAATAGACTTTGAGCGACATCCAACCTGATTGACCCATTAGCTATTTTGCTAAAAAAAATAATTAATTTTCCCATGGAGATTTGAGATAAAAGGCAACCGAAATCAACCCATTTGTTAGCGTACACATTTAAGTTACTGCATCATTGAATACTAACTAAATAACTACTGAACCTATAGGAAACCATCCAATGCCGAGCTATTGTCAGTTAGATCATAAGTCATAAACATCCTTAGAAAATTTTCAACCATATGCAAGCTAGGAAGTTCGTTATGGTAATTAATCACTGCACACCAATCTGTAGAAAAAGAGATTGTAGCAAAGATCATTGAACACCATGCTGATATATATCTCTGAGTAGTCTCAAAGTTGATTAGCAATTGGACCCACTAAACTTGTGAAAGTTCAGCGCATTGGCCCCCATGTCTAATTATTTTCCACATGTGGCCACGTGGGCTGGAATGGGCTGGGTTGGGTGACGTTGACCTATCAACACTTATGGTCTACTTAAAATTTTTCCAAAGTTATAATTAGTGTGCTAGTTGTATGATTACACGAACAATATTATTACAAATATAATCTAAATCTTTTATTAAAAACGATTGAGGAGTTTAATGCTACTAAATGCATTTCGGATGACTTTCACGTACTTTCACCCATTATCTTTTTGGAAATTTTTTTTGGCTTAACCCATTTGGCCCGTCAATATTTGTTGATCTTCACTTTGCAAGTTACTATAGTGAATATGGATTATCTTGTTTTGGCTTTCTTTTTTCTTGTGTTGATTTTAAGGACGTACATCTTGCTGTGCAAGCATTGCTCTAATCCCATCTATTGATACTCTTTGATAGCCTGTTTTTAATGCATTTTCAGGAGCTTGATGCAGAACAAGTATTAAAGCAGTTGAAGTATATAGAACTGGTAAGTTTTAGCCTCTTGCCTTGACCATTAATAATGAAAAGATACGATTAAATCATCATTATAACTTACATATTCTGTTATATTGATGGTTTTCCTTAACGCAAATTGCTTTTTGACGCATTCCTGCCAATTTCATCCATAAGTTGGTACATCCGTACATGTCAAATTTCTAAAGCTATTTATTGGAGGTGCCAAGCTGGGCGTATCGAACTGGTTGGGTAATGAGTCAAACGGGTAACTAAAAAAAATAGAAAACTCTACATTGTATATAACTAGTTATTATGTCAAATAAGATTACAAATTTGTATTATTTTAGTTGTAATTTAGTATTGTGAATAACATGTTTTAGGACACTTTTAAGGCATTAAAATTGCACTTGTTTTTCTCGACCCATTTGACATGTTTCCTTTTTAGCCAACTTTATTCTGATTTTTACCCATTTGACCCTCTGAACATGACCCAAATGGGTCGAAATTCTTATAAAGTATTTATGCAAAAAACATATGTGCCCACTTGCTATCTCTTTTCAGTTCTTTCAATATGAAAACTCTCCTGTATGTTACACAGTTGAGGCCACGGCTTTCTGCAAAAAAGTGGAAGTTGGGAGTTAACAAAAAGGCTGTTCAACGAGAACATTCAGGGGAACCAAGAAGTACACAAAAATCATAGGTTTTTATGCATCAAATACATTTTATGCATATATTGTAGATTTTTTGTTAGTCTACAGAGCAAAATTTTTTGTGAAACTATTCGGCATTGATGTTACTCTTAACTGTGTCAGATCTTTTGATTACTATTGAAACTGCTAACAAAATGGTCACTTAGACCAGGTTACATATCGTTTTGTTTACTCTTGCAAAAAGTAGCTAAATAAATGTGTCACTGGTCGCCTGAGATCGACTTGCGACTAACAAGTTTTGTCACTTGTGTTACATGTCGCAAAGACCTCCTGTCATTAAAGCATAATGATGACGGGATAATGTCATGATTAACATTGTGATTGACATGTATATGGCTTTCATAAATTCCCATGTGTTCTTAAAGCAAAATAGTGACATTATAATTTGGCATTACCTTAAATTACAATTTGGGCAAAATATGACTTTCATAAACTCACTAATCACCATCAAACTTATCTTTGTTTAATATATATATATATATTTTTTTCTTTTAAATGTATTTTTGGAAAAATAGTGTTATATATGATTTACTTTTATTCCACCCAGAAAGTGGTATATACTCAAAATTGGTCCAAAAGAATATTACATTATCTCTTTGAAATATTCTAATCTAATTTTATCACTTTGCAACAACCTAAGAACAAAGATTTAATCGTGTTCTACATTTGTTTCTGTTAGTTTTTGCATGAAAATTGTAAGAAAGATAACATAAGTACTTGATAATTGCCGTTCAAGTACCTTTTTTTTTTTTTTTTTTGCGTTCGATATTGCGAGATGACTAATCTCAAGACGACTACCTTTTTGGATAGACTGGAGTCATCGCAGGCGAACCTCCGTGACCACATGGGGATTAATTTTCTCCCCAAGGTTTGAACATGGGACCTCGAGGGAGTTACCCATTTAGGAGACCAAATCCAAACCACTAGGTCACCCCATGTGGTTGCCGTTCAAGTACTTGATAATTAGTTAGGAGCATTCGTTGGCGTGACTAATTGTTATGCCTAAATCTATGTAACAACATTTCGTTGGTGACAAAACATGGCTCAATTTTTCGCAAACCAATAAACCTAAGTGTGAGCATGGTGCGGGTTTTGGTAAAAACAAAACCGCATCTGCAATTGCGGTTTTTAAAAAATGAGAATCCACAACCACACGGCTTTGCGATTTCGGTTTTTGCTGTTTTTACGGTTTGGTTTTTGCGGTTTTTAAAGTTTTGTTTTTTCAAATTATATTTTTTGGTATATACTTATTATAGAATAAATATACCATAAGGTTACATGATGGGTTGAAATATATATACAAAATGTTATGTATTAATATGAAATTATAAATCTATACAATAGGAAAAGTCAAATAAGATGAAGAAGTTTAAATACTTCAACGATAAATTGAAAGAAAAATAAAATTATATGACCTAAAAACTCATATAATAATTAACCAATAAAATGTGTTTGAAATAACTAATTATTAAAGTATGAGTTATGATCAAATGAGAAGAGTGAGAAAAAAACCATAACCACGCATTTTAGATGTACCTACAAAAATATATGCATCTCTCTCTAAAATTCTCTCTTGTTCAAAATCTGTGGCTAGGAAGCCTTTTTATTCTTTTCATTTTAATTTTATTTTCTCACGAGATCTATTCTCATTAAAGTATAAACAAAAGCATTTTATCACACAAAAGGTAATGAAATTTAGTGGGTTTATTTTAAAATATATATATATATATATATATATATATATATATATATATATATATATATATATATATATTTGAATATGACGGAGTGGTGCGGTGCGGTTGTTTCGATGCGGTTTTTGGTGAAAACCAAAACCGCATCGCAAAATGCGGTTTTTCTATTTTTAAGAACCGCATAGCCTGTTTTCGGATCAGTTTTTGCGGTATGGGTTTTGCAATTTTTTCCCGGTTTGCGGTACGATTCCTGCTCACCCCTAAATAGACCCGTGCCACATGCATTTAAGCACAAAATTAGTTACAAGTTTAGGTTTCTAATCATTCTTCGTTAGTTAAACTACAAGTCAAATCAATCCTCAAATGGGTTTTAACAAAAACACTCTTGTTTAAACTAAAACAAGCTAATTATCAAGACAAATTAAACCTCACATGGTTTTAAACATATGAAGTTAGAGATTTACTCTTAAATCAATCATTAAGTTGATCACCTTGGCCCTGTGTCACAATGCCAACTTTTGAAGTAAATGCCTCCACTTTATTTTTTGTCTAATTTGTTTCAATTTTTTTTAGTTAAAATATGTTTTAATACTTTTATTTTAATATGGAGGGACCATTTATGTAATCCAGCTGAAATTTTAAAATTTATAAAATTTCACAAATATATTTGTGAAAACTAGCTGAAAATGAAAATGGTGTTGAAGATTAAACTTACTTTCTACTTCAAGTAGAGTTTGAAATTTAGAACTTTTGAAAGATTATAAGTTTTGTAGAACATCTTATAAACAGTGTCAGTCAAACAAAATTTAATTTTTAAATAGCTTCTTTAGAAAGAAAAAGGTTTAAAATCCTCACATGTTTACGCACCAGACATAAGTGTTACATTTTACAACAAGTAGTCAAGAAGATAGTTAACTAGTACTAAGAGCAAGTAACTTTTCGAAAGAACATAAAGTATTACAGTGCTAATCATATGTATCGAAATAAAAGGAACCTCATACTCTAAGAAATATTAGTTGCTTGAAAATCTCTCGAATTCGTTTTGGCTTGAAAACTGTCTTGATGTCGGCGACATTGCTCTAAGCTTTAAGCTGGTTCGAATTATGAACAGTTGCTAAATTAAGTACTCTGTGTCCATCAATTATAACATGTAATCGTTAATGTGTTTTAAATGTGCTTATAATGGCGATTTAGATAAGGTTCACTCTACTAATATTTCAAGCTTAAAAGCTAATTAATCACATGAGTTGTAAATTGTAATTATCATAGATGTCTTTAAAATGAGAATGAAATTAACCTAAATACTCATGCTAATATTTGAACAACAAATGAAGATTGAAATCAAAACTTCACTAATTTTATATTTTGATATCTTGGATCAACCACCAACTAAACTAACTTAAATGTGAATAGATGAGTACACATATAAATTCGTATCAGATGAATGAACATGGTAAATGATGAGAAGAGCGCACTCTAAGGAGGTTGTGAAGGGTTTTGAATTCCCGAATCAAGGCCCTATAATTTCTCACCTTCTTTATGCTGATGACTGTTCTTTTATGGGTGAATGGTCTGATGATATTCTGAATAATGTTATTAGAATTCTTAGATGCTTTCACGAAGTTCGGATTGAGAATCAATATCGGTAAATCTCACATTATTGGGATTGGAGTTGAAGAAGTCGAGGTAAAAAGGGTTGGCGATATGATGAAGTGCAAAATTTGGGGAATTCCTTGTGATTATCCGGGTCTTAGGATTGGGGGCAACATGAATCGGATTAGTAGTTGGGATTTTTATCGACATTTTGAGAAATAGGCTCTCTAAATGGAAGGCTTGAGTCTCTCTATCGGGGAGGTCTCGCGCTCATCAAATCCGTCATGGAAAGTCTTCCTACTTATTATTTCCCTTTTTTGCCCCTTCTAAAGTGGTTAATACATTGGAAGGAATAATAAGGCGCTTTATGGGGGGCAGCGAGAAATCTAAGATACATTGGGTCGCATGGGAAAAAGTGTCTTGTCCTGTTCGAGAAGGGGCCTTGGTCCGTCGAAATTAAAAGAGGTCCTTGAGGCTCTTATAAGCTAAATGGCTTTGGAGGTATAGGGTTGAAAAAAATAATCTTTGGAGAATAGTTGTTGATTGATTGCACGATACCAAAAGATGTTGGTCACATATCCCGTTCGAGGCGATGCGTATACTAGTGTTTGGGGTAACATTGCCAAAGCTATTTCTAAGTTGAAAGTGGGGGCGTGAACTGAACCAAATGATTAAAGGCGAGTGTAGTAGCGGAAAGGATATTAAGCTTTTGGTTGGATCCTTGGGTTAGCAACCGGCTCTTAAAGATATGTTCGGGCTTGTTCAAAAGGAAGGAAAAGAAATGTATGGTGAGGACAGGTTTGTAATGACAAAGGTTTTTTTATGCTCAATGATGTTGGACAACTTAATGCGGAAGAAGAAGCTGATCATATAAAATTTAAAAAGGAGATGGAAGGGAAGGGGATTAGGGAGTGTGATGACCAGTGGGAATGGTTGGGAAAGAAGCCTGAGAGAAAGTTTAGTGTTAAAGGGGTCAAGGAATTTATTCGAGGCCGTTATGACTATAGCAATTGGTTCAAGTTTAAATGGTCGAAATGGATCCCGAGAAAATGTAATATTTTCATGTGGAGACTTGGGATGAACAAAATTCCAACTAGTCACGGCTCTTAGAGATAGGAGCTGCTTCTTTGGCTCCACGTTGTGCGAGTTGTGCGGGCAAGAGGAAGAGTCTGCCGAGCACTTGTTACCTTTCGTCTTGAGGTGGATGAAGTCACGGTATCGTGTTGGGCGTTGGATTAAATCCCTCCTTTGTACATGTTCTCAATTGTGGACATGTTGATTTACATAGGTGGGGGGTTCAAGACAAGAGAAGAAGAAAAGCGATTAAAGGAATTATTTTCATTACGTGTTGGTCCATTTGGAAAGCAAGGAACTTGAAGAAGTTTGACAACGGTTCCGTGGTTGTTAAAAGGATTTTGTTAGACATTATGGGTTTTGGGTTCTTATGTTTTAAGAACCGTGGGGGGAATTCTAACTTGAGTTGGGAAAAGTGGTGTAAGTTCGAATTGATGTAGTTGGTTGTTTTTGTTGCCCCTTCGCTTTTTGGCGTTGGTTTGGGCGTGTGTGAATAATAGTTAACTTTCAAAAAAAAATGATGCAACTCATAAACCAATCATGTCACATACTCACATGTGCATATGTTTTTAACTTTTTATTATGTACTCTTATGCAATTATTTATGTTGGAATCACTCCTAAACCTTATTCAAGTGTTAGTTACTCATATGTAATAGTTAGCTTATTATGGCCTTTATGTTTGTTATTAGCCTTAGGCTTATGTAGAAGGCCCATAAGCCTAGGCCTAGCCAATAAGGAAAAGGAAGGGAACTAGGTGTGTTGCCTAGCTTCCCTCCTATAAATACCCCTTGTAAACCTTCATTTGAAGGTTGGTTGTTCAAGTTATTCACTCTCTTTCACTCTATTCTTAACCGGCCTATTGCTAACGTGTGTGTGGGTGTTTATCTTGTTCAACCGCCTCTCTATCTTTCTTATAAGCTTGTGTTGTAAACCTTGTGACCTAACAGTGGTATCAGAGCCAAATAGTTGGGTGTACTCGTTTGTTTTTGAAGTTTTTGGTTTTGGGTCTTACTGCGTAAAGATAAGCGCATTCTTTGCTCTCTTAAAAACTTGTTTTTACACTTTTTAATCAAGATTCTTGTACTTTCAACGTTTTAAGGTGTTAAAATACTTGTTTTTGGCAAAAGTTTCAAACTTTATGCGTGGATCATTGTTTTTGAACTAGTTTTTATTAGGTAGGTGTCATTCTACGCATAGCTGTTTTGAGTGCTTTGGATCATCAAGTCTCACACTTTTGTGTTATTTTGGTGTTATTGAAGCTATTTCATCACACAAAAGCTGGTTTAGAAACATCTTTGGGCAAAATCAAAATTACGAGTAATCCTACGCGTATTGAAACCCTAAAATTAAGCGTAAGATTATCCTTGGTTTGATCTTCATTTTAGTGGTTTATTCCGTGTTTTCTTACTTGGATAAGTCTGAAAATACGTCGACTTTGGATATCTTTTGCCTTTGTGATAGTGTAAAAGATCATTTGAGATAAAACCTAAAATTACAGCGTAAGCTCAACTTCTGGCGTAGAAATCCTCGCCTAAGATTTTCTTACGTCTAAGCCTTGTCTTACGCATAAGCTAAATCCTACGCCTAAGTTTCTACGCCTAACTTTGTTGTCTACGTATAAATTTAGCCTTTTCTCCACCTACTTACGTAAGCTAAAACCTGGCGTAACTCCTTATTGTTCTGGCGTAACTTTTGGTGTTTTATGCTTAAGTGTTACTTGGTTATTTCTCGCCTAAGGATACTTCATCAACAAAGGTTCATTCGACTACAAAGATCCATTTTTACCAACACAAGTTTATCAACATGTCACAACCACCATACTCTAACTATTTCCCTTACACTTATCCTCATCCTCAGCGTCAACAACAACTAACTCCACAACATCAACAATGGAATCAACAACAAGCAATTTATCAACAACAATTTAACCAATAACATACTCCACAACTTCTTTGCAAATCCACAACCTCAAATGGTTCAACCACCACAAAGTCTTCAAGCTCAACCATACACAAATGACTTTAATCAACATCCATCAAGGATCACTATGAGGTAACCCACTTGGTTTGCAAAGATGTTTGAAACTTTAAGCGACCAACAATCAATTCATGAGGAATTTGGTTCACTTGATAGACCTCAATGCTCACTCCAGGAAACTACGATCAATGGGTGATAAGGTTCTTTAGATTTTGTGATCTAAAGAAGCCACATGGAAAATTCTTAAAGAAGGTTATCTTGGAAGGTCCTTTTGAGATGCCTCTTGTCATTGTACGGAGATCAAATGCCATTCCACCAAGAGATGAACAAGCGAACATTGCTCTTTTGCGAGACTTGAATCCTCAAGAACTTCTACACTATGAAGCGGATGAGCTTGCAATGGAATATATCCTCCTAGGATTACCAAACCTAATTCTTAGTAGTGTTGATGCTCAAAAGACTGCAAAGAAAATGTGGGATCATATTAGTCTTCTTATGGAAGGATCTGTACTCAATCGGGAAGATTTGGAATCCAAAATTTACTTGGCTTATGAACACTTCATGATTGAACACGGAGAGACACTTTCGAGTCCTATCATCACCGATTTTGAGACATCATCAATGATTTGGATAAACACAACATCCACATGCCAAGAATTGCGGTGAATACTAAGTTCCTAAGTAGTCTTGGTCCTGAATGGGAGAAGTATGTCATTTTTCTCCGTCAAGCTAAAAGCATGCATCGGTCTACCTACGGATTGTTTATGCGATTACTTGAAGCCTCATGAAAAGGAAGTTGATAGGGAAAGGATTCTCCGTGTTCAAATTGCTCCACCACACATCCAGGAAAATCAACAACTTGCCTTATATGCTCAACAAAATTATTCTCCTCAACCGGCAACTCAACCAAGCTGCTTCAAACCCACCAAACGATCAATCACATCAACCTCAACAAAATCAATTGGTTCCTTACAACAACAATGATCAAGCACTTCATAATGAGGAATCGATCCGTTGAAGCATTGCAACAAGGATTTGCTATGATTGCTAATGCCTTTAGCCGTTATACCAACAAATCCAACAACCGTATTAGTTCCTCATCTAATACAAGGAATCAAGGCATTTGTAAACAATGGGCGAGTTGAAGTTGAGAATCGTGGTTATGGTCGTCGGATGGGCGGTGGTCAAGGGTTTAATCTTTGTGGGTAGGAATAACAATGAGAGCTCAAGTGGTGGAGCAGGAAATGCTTTCGGCATGGGTTGAATGGTCTTGATGCTACAAGCTGCAATGAGAAGGGACACTGGCTAATGCATGCCCAAAGCCAAGGACTAAGAGGCGTGCTTATTTCAAAGCTCTTCTTTTGGCTCTTAAGGATGAAGGCTGGTGGAACTCTCACGGACAAAAACGAGCTTTATGGCAAATCTTGACTCGGATGATGATATGGAGGACTTGCGGGCCAATGCAATTATGTTGATGGCTAATATGCGGGAGTTACACATGCATGACACGAGGCCCGGTGTATGACAGCGATGGCTTGTCTCGAGTACCGAACAAACCATATTTATCTCGATCTCATATCTCGCCAACATCGCATCCGGCAAGGCTCAGAATGGTCAAAATGAGTCATCCACATCTCATTCCGGCGATTTTCAACTAGACCCCGTAGTTATATTTGACGATCAAGATGACCAACGGTTTCCCTTGATAATCAAATTGACTCCGTGGTTATACTTGAGGATCTCAGTAATGATCATGTTGAGACTCACGTTGAACACGCCGAACTTTGCCTCATCCAGATTTTGCTCGTTTAATACAAGACCAACAAACCATAGTGGAAAAATGTCATGCCATTAATCGGGACTTGAAATGCAAAAATGCACTGTTAACCAAGGATTTTGAATGTTTACAAAAGCAACTCAACTTTTTCAAAACTCAAGAAAAGCGTGAAAGCGGTTTTGAAGCGACCTTTGCCAAATCTTATCAAAATGAAAAATATTTAGAAAGGCAGATCGTGATCTAGCAGCTTGAAGAATGCTTTGTTATGCGAAATAGAACAAGCTGAAACATGAACATAAAAAGCAAATTAGCGCTCTCACCTTGGAAAATCAAAAAGCTAAAATTTGAGTTGTTAACTTGTCAAAAACAGTTCTCTGCATACAAAAAGCATTCAACGAAGCGAATAGATGATCATCTTGAAGAAATCATCGGCTTGCAAAACAAACTTAAAGAGTTTAAAAGTGTTGTTTATAAACATGGCGAGTCGGTCCACGACCATTGAAAAGTTTACTTTAAAACCCAATCCAAATGGATATGGACCGAATCTTCTGATTACAAACCTAAGCTTTCAACAAAAGCATTCAAACCAAATCACGAAGTTTCGGTCACGAGAATATAAAGTTGATAATTACATTTATGAATGTTGTTGAATATCATCGTCAAGAGGAATTAGATCACGAGGCGAGAGTCGATCAAAATTAGAAAAAGTTGTTTACAACAAACCTTTTAACTATTCTAAAGCGGTCACTTTCGTCACACCAACGGATTCTTCTAACACACCAAGGGTTATCATTAAAACACATGAGTCTTCTAATGTTAATCCCCAAACAGATTATGCACAAATTTATGGTCCTTTACCTTCCATCAGTGAAGTAAATTCAAAACCCGAAAATCGAAAAATTCTTAGATATTTTGACATCTTCATGGCTGACCTCAAAATTTTACAACATGAGATAGAATATCGTTATGAAATCAAAATTGATCATTTTCAATGCGCTCTGGCGAGAACAAAGAGACATTTTTTAGAAAAATCTTTTACCTAATGTTAAAAATTTGAAAAATTGTGCATTAGCATGGGAAAAGGATTTTCATAAGGAACTTGGAGTGATGAAGGTGGTTTTGAGAAAGCGAAACATCTATTTCTAATACTAAGCGTAAAAAGAAACTGTTGAGAAAAGATGTTGATCGACTCTTGGAAGATGTCATCATCTTTGATGTCCATAATGTTGTGCTAATTGAATTCTTTGTCATATGCATTTGATCATACCTCTGTGATCTTGTTGAATCTGTGATAAATGTTGAGAACAACGATAATGTGCTTGGTCGAGTCCTTAAAAGTTGAAAACAAGCGATTGTCAAGCGAACTTTCAAATGCAATTATCGTCTTAATTGGTGTCAAAAAGATATTCACGATCAACAATTTGCTTTTCAACATAAAATCGCCCGATTCGCGTACAAAATCTTACGATCCTAAATTTGAGCAACTGGATGATCAAAGCGTGTCTTTTAAGTGTCAAATCTCAAAATATGAACAAGAACTTGTAAAAGTTAAAAGGAATATGGTGTCATATTTGATTTACTCAAAAAGACTCGTGATGAAGCATCAAATGAACTTGATAATTATCTTGCACACACTAAGGAAGTTATGCATTTTCTTTGGAAATGTTGATGCGAAAATCAAGATCGATTCACACTATCTCAAGTTAAGAGAAATGTTAGGAAAGTATGAACAACTTCCGCCAACCATCATTAAGAGATTAGCCCAGTAACACTTAGTACTCATGAACCTAGAATTTCTACTCCCAAATCACAAGTAGCTAGCGTGCTTCCTTCTCTTGAAGCAGGGAATAGTTGAGCCTTTTCCAAGCGTCCGCACTTCACGACCTAGGAGCACTCAATTGAAGAATAGGAAGTTGCGACCTAAGAAAAGATCAATCAAGAATGCTAAAGTAGAAGAACACCCTAGGACTATGAATAAGACTCACGTTGCCTCCACTATAGATATTGCGTTCGGCAAATGTAATAGAAATAGTGATGTAACGAATGCTAAACCGTTAAGTACTTTTGATATTGAGTCGATGCACCTTGTGATATTTGTGGTAAAAGTATGAATTGATTGTCATGATAAATGTGTTGCTAAAGCTATCATCTCTCGTTTAAGGAATCCTAAGAATCGGAATACCTCTAGGCCCACTAATCTTTCTAAGTCCGTGCTTGGTAGACCACCTTCTTTAGATTCTAAGAACGCATTCTTTGTCCCTGTAGCTCCAGTTTCACCTCCTTAGAATGTAGTACCACCTAGTGCATTCACTAAGACTAAAGCAAAGAGTAGTTATAGATGGGAGAAATGGATATATAACACACTAGGATTTAAGTGGATACCTAAAGCTATTGATGTGTGTATATCTACTATAATGGAACCCTCTAACATTTGGGTTCCAAATCTACTTCTATTCCATCGTATTAGATGCGTATGTAATGCGGTGTCTGAGATCATTCTCTGGATTGTTGATAGCGGATGTTCCCGACACATGACGAGCAATCTTAAGCTGTTATCAAACTTTATTGCAAAGTTCATTGGCCTTTGTCGGGTTAGGGAATGATCACTTAGCGGCTATCATGGGCTACGGAGACTATGTCAATGGGAACATCGAAATTAGCAGGGTTTGCTATGTGGAAGGCCTCGGTCATAATCTCTGTTTTGAGGTCGGTTTGTGATGGAGATTTGGAGGTTGCTTTCAGGGAGAAAACTTGTTTCATTAGTGATTTACAAGGAAATGACCTTATATGCGGATCGCGTAATTCTAGTCTTTACACTATCTCTATGAAAGACATGGTTGCTTCATCTCCCATATGTTTACTTTCAAAGGCAACATCAACAAAATCACGGCTATGGCACCGTCGTCTCTCACATCTAAACTTTCAAACCATCACCAACCTTGCTCAAATCAAACTAGTTGAAGGACTTCCCGCGGTTTGGATATTCTAAAGATCACCTTTGCTCGGCTTGTGAACAAGGCAAAAGCACTCGTGCTCATTTTCCTTCAAAGGTGGAACACAACTCTCGGCATGTGCTTCATCTTCTTCACATGGATTTGTGTGGCCCGATGCGCGTGCAAGCGATCAATGGCAAACGCTACATCTTAGTAATTGTTGATGACTATTCGCATTTGGACTTGGGTCTACTTTCTTTGAAGCAAAGATCAAGCTCCACAAATGATCATCACCTTTCTCATGAAAATACAAGTTCACTCTGAAACACGTTGACTAATCGAAACAGATAAAGGCACTGAATTTGTTAATCAAACTCTTCGTGAATATTATGAGAAAGTGGGAATTGACATCGGACATCTATTGCGCGTACACGGAACAAAGCGGAGTTGTCGAAAGAGCGAAACCGAGCGTTAGTGGAAGGCTGCAAGAACAATGTTAATCAATGCTAAACTTCAGATTACTTATGGGCGAAGGCGTATCTCTTGCATGCTATACTCAAAACCGTTCTATGATTACAAAATGCCACAACAAAACACCTTTTCGAGCTTCGTCCATAGCAGAAAACCGAATCTAAAACACTTTCATGTATTTGGATCTCTTTGCTATCAGAATAATGATCGTGATGACTTTGGAAAGCTCAAAGCCAAAGCCGACATTGGAGTCTTTATCGGATCTTGTGATAATTCCAAAGGTTTCGAATCACGGAATCGTCGTACAAAGCGGTGATGGAAGCGATTCATGCTCATTTCGATGAACTTACGGAAATGGCTTACGAGTATAACTGACTTAGAACCGGTCACAACGGCTTAAACTTCCCTCAAACCCCATCATCGGTGAACAAAGCCCCGGCTTACTCGTCAACAAATGGAAAGGTTATTTGCTCCATTTGTTCGCATGGCGATATTGATGAGCGTGCTCGGTGTATCCATTTGTTTCATTTGCTCAACGATAATACTCTTATACGATACACTGCTACAACAACTCGCATTGCGGATGCACCTACACCGTTGACTCCACCACAGCAGTTGAACAAACGCTTCCAACAATGATGATGGCTGCGATGATATTACGAATGAAGTACCCCCACTGCGATTTTGATCCAAATCGTTCTTCAACGTTTGCTAATGAGGCTAGCACGGATGTCGCGGAATCTTCAACAAACCATTTGAATCCTCGAAATCTGCACAATGTATACCAACATCAACCCTCCACACATAGATGGACGAAAGACCATCCTCACGGAAAACATTATTGGCAAGCGAATCAACGGTCGTTCACGAGACAGCGTCTTCACACGAGCGGTGAACATTGCATTTATGCACTCAGCGTCTGCCAATCGAACCTAAAAACATCAAAGGCGCAATGACAAAAGACAACTGGATTGAATCCATGCAAGAAGAACTCAACCAATTGCAACGTCTTGAAGTATGGGGCTGGTTGAAAGACCAACGAGGGTCTCGTCATTGGTCTCAAATGGATTTGGAAAAACAAATTGGATCTTTGAAGGAAATGTTATCGAAATAAGTCCGTCACGGTGGCTAAGGGTTATCGTCGGGAAGAGGGTATTGACTTTGAAGAATCTTTTGCTCCGGTTGCTCGTCTTGAAAGGTTGTTGGATATTTCTAGCGTTAGCGGCTCATATGAATATGGCGGTCTATCGGATGGATGTCAAAGCTGCGTTTCTCAATGGACAACTTAAAGCGGTTTATGTCGACCAACGGATGGATTCGTTGATCACGAGTTTCGAATCCGTCTACAAAGCTGAACAAAGCTCGTATGGTCTCAAACAAGCTCCTCGGGCATGATACGATAAGCTATCATCCTTCCTCATTGCTAATAATTTCACCAAAGGTTTGGTTGACCCAACTCTTTTTATACAATATCACGGGGAACATATCTTAATTGTTCAAATTTACTTGGATGACATCATTTTTGGGTCTACACATAAAAAGTTTTCAATAAGCTTTTGCAAAACTAATGAAGAAAAATTTTGAAATGTCCATGATGGGTGAACTTACATTCTTTCTCGGTCTGCAAGTTCATCAATCACCCCATGGTATTTTCTTGAGTCGGTCCAAATATGCCCTTGAATTGTTAAACAAATTTGGAATGAAAACCAGTGACACCTATGCCACACCAATGGCTCATACCAAGAAGCTAGGCGCTGATTTACATGGGAAATTGGTGGACCCTACAAAATACCGTAGTATTATTGGATCTCTCATGTATCTAACGACTAGCGGACTGATATTGTCTTTGCGTTTATCTATGCTCCGTTATCGGTCGCGACCAAGCTGAAACCCACCTCTCTAGGCTAAAAGAATCCTCCGATACATAAAGGGAACCATTAACTTGGGGATCGGTATCCAGAAGGATTACGGTTTTGAACTAATAAACTTTTAGGGGCCGACCACGCGGGGATGCTTAGACTCACGGAAAAGCACTTGGGGAGCTTTACAATTTCTTGGTGATAAGCGGTGTCATGGCAATCGAAGAAGCGAGGATTGTACATGTTGTCCTCAACGGCAGAATATGTAGCCATGTCGTCATGTTGTGCTCAAGTCATCTGGATGAGAACACAACTCAAAGACTATGGTTACGTATTGTGAGAATCGATGTCTTTGCGACAATCAGTGCCATTGCAATCTCGTGCAACTTCGTTTTTCGAAATCAAAGCACATCGATCTTGATATCATTTCATCAAGGATCCGCGTGGAGCGAGTGCTGTTGAATTATATTTTGTGGAGTGAGAATACCAATTGGCGAGATCTTCTCACCAAAGCCTTGCCTCCCGCTAGGTTTAATGAGTTGGTCCAACGGATTGGTATGAGGTGTTTGACTCAAGAGGAATTGGATGATCTCCTAAAGCAGTCTTAAAACACAGTCAAACACCAAAATCTCTTTTGTAAATAATTTTTCAAAAACAAAATACAAAAGTATAAAATCCGATAAAACAACAAAAATATTCTTCTATCTATTTTCTTTCAACATTGCAAGTACGTTTCTTCCGTCAACACTATAATCTTTCAAAATTCAGTATTTTTCCTATCAAGTGTTGAGGGAGAAAATCAAAACTTACTGTTTCAAAACATCACGTGTACTTGCATGTTATCATATCTCGGTTGTTTCTTTTATCATTGGTGGTAAATTTTACGGTAAAATGACACTCCTCGGACTAAATTTATAACCTTTCATTATTTCTTAAGTCGAGGGGAGTGTCGTCAAAGTTTCTTTCTTAAAATCTTTGTTTGGTAACCAAAATGGAAGTTAAATGGCTTTGTTTGAAAAAGGAAAAGGTGGAGGGACCAAAACTGTCAAAATGTTAAAGTTATTTTAATAAAATACCTCCCCACCTAACAATTCACTTCACATTTATTACTCATAACCTAAAAGATCCTCATTACCATAATCGTTTGAAAAATCCGTGCTTAAGATCTTCAATTTGTAAGTTTCTATGTATTCCCAACAAGATTACAAACTATGGTTTCAAATCGTTTTCAATAACTAACGGTTAGATTTTTTCACTATGGTTGATTTTGTGTTCTCGCGTATGCGTATGAACACATAATCAATGTTGCGTTTTTGGTTAAAATGAGTGTCAAAATGTTTTACTAACATCAATGATATGTTTTCCATACTCAAAGCGTACCCGAAACACAAATTGATGACTTTTGAAAACTAGGGTTTATAAGTCGAATTGGGTATTTTCAAATGTGAAGTGTTTTGGTATAAAAGATTGTTGGGTTATGGTCTTAAGTTGTTGAATTAATGATTCACATTGTTATTAACCACCCGAAACACTAATTGGTTAACATTTTGGATTTAGGGTTTAAAGTTCATAATATTTGGTAATTTTGATTCACAGCGAGTTAAGTGTTATAACTTGGTATAAAGACTCCTCAACACTCTTAAACTACGAGAAAAAGCTTTGTGCATTCTCCATGGCTAGATTTCATACTGCGTAGATTTAGGGTTTTAGACTACTGGCGTGAGGTTTCTACGCTTAACTGTTTATATGAACAATTTTGTTTTGATCTGTCATAAAATGAATGTTATGTGTCAAAATTGATGATATGATGCTTTTATTTGGGCTTGCTACACTTAAAATTGAGAATCAAGGTCATGTTGTAACTCGCATAAGGATTACCTTAAGCGTAGCTTGTTATCGCGTAAGATTAGTCTTATCGCGTAAGCTTCTCACGCATAAGGTTCTACATATGGGACTACTGGCGTATCACGTGAAGGATATGCGTAAGCATAACCTCTACGCATAAGGTCACTCTTACGGTAGCCTTGCGGCGTAAGGTTAATATATGCCTACTGGCGTAAGCTCTACGCATAAGGTCCAATTTTTTCTTACGCGTAATATTTCTTACAGCGTAAGTTAGGATCCTACGGCGTAAGTTTAGCCTCGCATATATCATTTTACGTCTCGCGCATAACTTTACCAATCCTACGCATAAGCACGGATTGACCTTCATTATGAATTATTCGTGTACAAACTTGTAAATAAACTAATCATAACGTCACGAATCCAATAATGTCACTAATAAACTTAAGCGTTTGATATGTTGTGAACAATAAGTGATAACATAAACTTTAAAACTTAAAGTTAACTAGCTCACGAAAACATTTCCGCGGCGTCATTGGACTATTGAACAAACAAGTGACTTAGGACTCGTAACAATCATTGACATTGTACATTCAATAACTAGACAATAAGACCTTCCGTTGACTAACATTATGTCTTTCGATATGTTGGTTCTTTTGGCTAATGTTATTTCGAGATCAAGACATGGTGAACAAATGAATATGGATGCATCGAAGTTCTCTCCATTCTTGATATCTATCCTTATGGCTATCCAATGAAGATAGGAAAGAACAATCTCCGTGTTGACTTTGACACCCTCACTTGCTCAGAATCTTCTTGTTTAATTGCTATTGATATTACGAGGACTCATCCGTATCGAATATGCTCACTCACTCTGCAACTATTCACGAGATCTACATCCAACAAGGTTACGGAACACTATAGAAAGGGTCAAAGGGCGGTTGATGTGGCGGTGACTCGAATCACAAACAAGTCACCATTACACTGCAGACTTAACATTCTCCTAATTCTGAAGTCGAACCAACCAAACTTTATGCCACACCTGCTGAAGAGCTCACTCTCCAATTCTTAATCAATGTCGGTTATGATGAGGCTACGGGGTAATCACCAAGCATTCTCACGTAGAGCTTAAGAGTATTCCTCAACCATGGAGAACTCTCTACATAATCATCACCAAGTCTTTTACGGTGCGTGGCGGTGGCTATGAGCATCCTAAGCTCATGGAACTGCAAATATTTTGGGCATTGGTCAACATGAAACACATCGCTATCGAAGCTCCGATTTGGGATGACATGATGTCATTTCTCAACAAACTTGGCTCAAAGATTCCCTACATCGGATATACTAAATTGTTGATCCAGAGAGCACTTGGACTTCATCCTGATATTCCCAAGAGGCTAAATGACCCGAAAATCCGCGATATGTTGTGGAACCTATTCTATCGGTCGAGAATCAAGGAATGCGTCTACAAAGAAACAAGGTCTTGTGTTGCCGCGATTTCCTTCTAACTAAAGATGTCGAAGCTTCAAAGCATACAAAAGGTATGCAGAAGCGGTTAGACAAGGCAAAGTTGGTCATCTCGACGAAAAATCTTACGGAACACCTAAGGAGAACCGAGAAGAGGAAGTCGCTGGAAGTGTTACAAGTACTGAGATCTTTATAGAAGCTTCCCAAAAGGAATCCTCCTCGTAAAAGGATTGTTCAGTAAAGGAATGAACCTATTCCACATCAACCCAAAGCTTGTGGGCCGAAAGCTCTGAAGAATCTTGACACGAGATGAAGAGATTACCTACTCGGAATCTGCAAGTAACACCTCCGTCAGTGACTAAACCTCCAAGTCCAGCCTGTGACAAAGGAAAAGGAAAGACTCGTACTTGTACCGTATGATGAAAGCTTCGGATCAAGAAGAAGAGCAAGCTGGATATATCATACGGGAAGAAGTTTCATATCGTTAGACACCTTCAAAATTTGAAGAATTTGCTAAAGACCAAATGGGTGGTCAGGAGGATCAAGTGGTCTTTGCCACTCTGAACCTTCTCACGATGCGGTTAATCAACCCGATAAAGGAGCTGGTGCCACCACTCTTATGCAACAACAAAAGCTTGTGGAGGATACTATCGACTATGAGTTTGAGGAACGGGCGAGAAGTCGAAAAAGATCAAGATGTTGATTATGATACGTTTCTTCTAGATAGTCCTGCGCGATCAAAGGAAGAAACCTCTGAACCTCTGAAGGATCTAGAGTCTCCTCATATCTCTTCATCATCAGATTCGTCTTCTCACTCCTCGCCACCACCATCAAAGAAGTCAAACAAATCATCATCCAAATCCGTGAAGAAACCATCTAAATCTTGGATTTCTCAAGCTCATGAACGGATTACCAAAGCCGTCAAACAAGTCGAGAAAAGAAAAGCGTGCTCAACAAAAGCTAAATTTCTTTCTGATCACATACGACATATGTATGGCGAGCATGAAAAGATCAAAGGAGAAAGGAAGTTTGTTTAGGAATTCATGAAAAATCACCGTCAAGAGGAGGCTGAGCGAAATGATCGAAGGCTACGAAAAAGTACCTTACGGAATACGTTCCTAAAGTCACAAAGGAGTTGTTCACCAAACAACTTTATCCAAATCTCATGCGGTCGCCAAGCAAACTATTCGATCAACGCCCTTAACCGTCACAATCAATCCAACCGATCCGGTTGATTTTTCGGATAATGAATTGGTGGCCAAGCTTGTCACACAAATGCGCTTACGATCAGGGACATTTACTTGATGAAGGAAAATTTGTTTCAAGCATTCTTTGGACTACCAACTTCAAGAAGCTTGTAGATTTGAAGGTGAAAAGTCTAGCGTCCTAGAGAGCGATGAAGAAAGGATAAAGACTCTGCACCTAAGCGTCGGCGATCTAGTGAATCTTCTTTGATGCAACCTCCTCCACTAGCGGGCTCTGTTCAACAAAAATCTCCTCCTCGTTCTTCTCTTGAAAAACCTCGGGGCGATTCGAGTTACCACCCCAGGACTCGAAAACCGATGATCACTTTGAGTATACGGGTGGTGGCGATGAAAGAGGTCCTTGAGCCCCTACAACAACCCACCTCTCCCAAACAAGTTCAGAAACCTGAATCATCATCTAGGCCTTGAAAAGAAGAAGAAGAAGGCGCCTCTAGCGGCGTCGTATCATGGCTAGATGGCGATAAAAGCAGAGGATTTTGAATGGTTTTCTAATCTTGTTAACAACACTCCTACCAAAGAAGGTCGAATTTGGTAGGCGGTTCTACATTGGAGCATGCAAAAGTGCAAGAAAAGTTCCATGTGAAGAAAATGGCGAAATGCGGTGAAGGCGAATCAAAAATGAAGCATTTCAACTTCTAAAGAGCGACTCGAAAGTGCCCTCGAGGTCGAATATCACCTTGAAAACATTGCTCGAGCTATGTCTAACAAAATGGATTGGCTCAAACCGGAAGCAAACATTGACTTCACACAAAGGGACAACCCTCCATACTACACCGATTGGACCAAACCTCTGCCAACACTTGGACAAGCAATTTGAACCAAGGATTCCTTTGGATACTTCTTCAACAAAGACACGGATTTTCTTCTACGGTGGCGATGATTCAAGAAAATATGCTACATCGTTGACACTTCCATTCATTTGTCTACTCAAAGCTGCATAGCCATTGAGAGCGTGCCAATCACTTGTTCTCCAACCACGATGGAAGGCATACGCCCGAGATGCATTGTATGGGATTCATCAGCGGAGGCCGAATCGAATCTACTATAGAAGGCATCGGGTTGAAGTCTCAACATGCGTGCATAGTTCTAAAGATATCGTTGCCATCATACACGTTGACCTTTCGTCTAAGTGGGACTACACATTTCTAAAGAAGATCGTAGTCAAACGACAAGATGAACGGGACTATGCTTTCTCTGAGGCTGACTTTGAGAAATTGTCTCTCAATGACATCGAAGACATGTACCTTGCCAAGGTACAGGGTGGCATGATACAATTCTCAAGCTGATACAGCGTGAATTTATCAAGTCACTTCTCATCTTCATAAGGCGGATTGTCATCAAGAGCGTGTAGAAGATCTCAATGGCTGTACATTGAATCTTATCGATCGTGTCAACTTCACTCCTCCAAAGCTTGATCTTCCGATATCAACGGCTATCTCAATATACACTCATCAGCAAACCTTTCGGCGTTGTTTACCGTAGTGAACTTCAAAGAAACCGCTTAATGGCGTGTAGCGAACTCCACAAGTTCGGGGATCATACTTTGAAGCTGGTTAGGGATGGATTGGCATACAGGTTGAAGGATATACGCCAGAAAATTGGGTCTCCTAAGCTGGAATTCTCGGGGAAAGGAGGGATGTGAGGCGGATCATCACAATGATTGATGAGCGGTTGTTTGAAGGGATCGATTCAGGCGATTGGAGAGTTATGTCGGTGGTGCGACCGGGATTAACATAACCGGTTTCAGCGCCATTGCACACTCACGGGAACATCAACGCACTTCCACGGTACCCCTTGACTTGCTTTCTTCATATCATTTTGGATGTTTGATTGATTATGTCAATAGCTTGTGCACACATTACGATTACAACCCGTACTTGTAAATAAAGGACCACGTAGTGCGGCGGTGCCACAATCCTTATAAAGGAGGAAGCTTCTTACTTTTGAGTAAAACCTATCAAACCTTTCACTTTTCAAGGTTTTGCTCAAAAGAACAAGTACTTTCCCTTATGATTTTCAAAACCTCAACCGTTTATATCACTTGTTGAGGGGAGTACTTGAGTTAAAACTTTGTTCAAAATTGTTCTCGTGGTCATTCTTCGCATAACACTTTCGAAATGGTCATATTTATTCTCAAACGTTTCAAAAATAACACTTTAATATGCCATTTTTGAGAGGGAGAAAATATGTGATAAGAAATATGTTGTGTAAAATGCAAATGAATCATATTGCTTCAGACTTAACCAGCGAATTGTGATGCTTAACTATTAGTAACTTCGAAAAGACTTGTCTGGGCGGGTAATAATTTCAAGCTAGTTAAGCTAGTGATGTAAGCGTGTCTCAAAAGGACTTGTGCGAGTAGAATGTACCATTAGAAACTCTTGATAAACATGAACTCGGCGGGTTTGGCGACCTTTGAGGATTGTCTACACCTTCAAGGTAGTTATTAGAGCTAGTTGTCACCTAAAAGCTGACAATGCAACTCTTTAACTATGCCACGTAACCGTGTCTCGCGGGGATTGTCTATCTTGAGTGAATCAATTCAAAATGTCGGCTCTTTCCTCCTTTGTGCATTTTAACCGTTAAAACTCTTAAGCACATGTGGAGGGGGAGTATTTATGCAAAATCTTATCTCAACGGTGGTACTAAAATGTTTTTCATTCATAAACACTGTGAGAGATTTTTCATATCAGATGGTTTTATGGCAACATAGGTTAGTCATGGAGTTATAAGGTGACTAAGGTTAGGAAAAACCGTCCTATGATCCTTGAGCGGATGGATCTACCCAGGACACCACAAATAGTTAGTATTTAGAAGTCCTTAGGTATGATTGTAAAAGGAGAAAATGAGAATCGGAGAAAGAAGGAGTTGAAGAATAAAAAAGAAATGCAAATAAAAGGGTGAAAAGAAATAGCCCTCCAGTTATTCAACTTAGAGGCGGAACCAGGGTTCAATTCATATACTCTTGGTTGTCACTTTGTGGCCGGTATTGAAGATTAAAAGTCGTCATGGACCCGATGGCGCATGCACTAAACCTTCTTATCCACTCAAGTTTCTCTTAGCGAAGCTTGTTTCATTCTCACTTTGGGAACCCTACGTAAACTATCGGCTTTCTCTTAGAGATTTTTGGTATTGAAGAAGGAGACCCTCTCCCTAGTCTCCGCTCGGGGAAAACCAAAAGCGCACTATTGAGTCTAGAGCCACGAGATTCATCAAAAGATCTCTTAGGTACACTTGACATTTAATCAATTGATGATCAATAATAAGATTATCGGTGGTTCATATCGAGTCCTTCCAGATCTTAGCAATGCATCGAGAACATTTATGAGAGGTTCACATGTGATCCTCGGTGATTGAATGGAAACTCTGCCGGGTCAACATCAAGCGGACACGGCCGGTCGCCTTCCGGCAACTCCCGTGGATTAGCGCAGTGGTCTCAAGCGGTCTGATGCGTGAGGTGATGCCGGTGTACCTCGGCTGACTCATCGAATCGTAGGTGTGCTTCGGTACATCGTGTTATCTCACTTGTGGGACTCCGAAGCGGCCTTTGTAAGAATTAGAGTTGTGTTTTCACACTATTTTGTTAACACTCTCGAAGTTCAAACTTGTAAGTGCGGAATCCGCTTATTACTAACCGTTTAAATGTTTTCTTCTTATGGAAGCTCTGGGGCGGAATGATCGTCGCGATTCTTCTCATACTCACGCCAACATCATCACTAATGGAAGTTCTATCCAAAAAGCAACACAACGGTCGAATGATTCTTCGTCAATACGAGAGAATCTACAAAGTTAAAGACTTAAAGAACTCCATCGATCTTGAATTCCAACGTCAAAGAGCGTGTGAGCATGTTGAAGAGCGGCGTGGAGACAACATGGCGAAGCGGGCACGAGGCGAGACTTGATGCGGACAACAACATACTATCACTTTCATCACAAAGAACAATGATCAAAGAACAAAGTTAAAGATGGCGTCAAAGCATAACCGTTCAAAGTAAACTATCTCTCTACATTGGGGAGATTGTTTAAATCAAGGCAATTCTTCTCACAAGAAGAAGAATGTCGAGAAGGCGTCAAAGCTACTATTACATCAACGCCTTCACCGTTTTCATCACCAACACTTGAGTGTTTGTTACTCATATGTAATAACACTTGAGGGGAGATTGTTGGAATCACTCCTAAACCTTATTCAAGTGTTAGTTACTCATATGTAATAGTTAGCTTATTATGGCCTTTATGTTTGTTATTAGCCTTAGGCTTATGTAGAAGGCCCATAAGCCTAGGCCTAGCCCAATAAGGAAAGGAAGGGAACTAGGTGTGTTGCCCTAGCTTCCCTCCTATAAATACCCCTTGTAAACCTTCATTTGAAGGTTGGTTGTTCAAGTTATTCACTCTCTTTCACTCTATTCTTAACCGGCCTATTGCTAACGTGTGTGTGGGTGTTTATCTTGTTCAACCGCCTCTCTATCTTTCTTATAAGCTTGTGTTGTAAACCTTGTGACCTAACAATTTATATCAATGAGAGCTTATAAGAATTGTCAATTACACTTTTAAGAAGATGAAGTAATACTAGCGAGACATTTTATCATTTTATGAATTCTAAGACTTGGGTCTGTAAAAGTCATCAGATTAAAGAAATTTTGATTATCCATTCAAGAGATGATAGCTTATATAAAAGACTTACGTTTGTTATAACAAGCTCTATGATTGTATCTCATTTTGCATTTTCTTAAAGTAATCACAAATAAGCTAAAACGCGACCTAAATGTAAAACTCGACCCAATATTGTTGCAAACCATTATTGTTGATGCATAATCTGGCGCGGACTGGATTCAACGACTCTCCTTGGCCGTTAGTCGTCTTCTCGAGCCCTAGTAGACCTGTCAACAAAGAGAACCCGTGAGGAGTGGACCCGAGGTGGTAGCCGGGTCCACCTCCGACGATCAGAGATTAATGTATCGGTGTGATGTGTTGATGAGTTAGGGTTAGAGTAACCTGTCATGTATATATAGGACATGGATTAGGGTTTAGGCGTAGAGTGGGCGCATGCATCCTGGGCTTTGACCCATTCTGGCGATCCCAGGACCATCGTCCAAAGCCCCCAGTCTAGTATGAGATAGCGCATGGCTATGTTATGCTAGACTTAAGTTGATGGCGTGGGTGAAAGTGGATCCGCATCTGCATCCGGTAAAGTACCTTTTGTACCCGAGCGACGCAACATGGCAGTGCGACGAAGAGCGTGCTTACATGCCGAGATGCATGGCATAGCGCTGACAAAGAGTGCGGCGAAGCGTGCTTACATGCGAAGTACCGCTTGCTTGCGACAAAGAGGTGCGACGAAGACACGCCTGCGGATAAGTGTGTGTTAAGTGCGTACGACAAAGAGTGCGGCGAGAAGGCGTGCTTAGCGGCGCGTTACATTCGTCTTTCACGACCAGCGGGGGCGTCCCCTGCGGCAAGATGGTGCGGATATTTAAATCCGTCTTTGTACGCTTCAAATAATGCGTAAGCGTGGCAGCGTCACTACATCGAAAGAGATGGTAGTATATACCTGGTAGCCCCCAAGTTTGATGGTGCTACTCATGTAGGAGCATTAAACTTATTTAATCTGCGAAAAACACTGAATGTAAAGATTAAAAGTATATCGCGAATCGCGGCATATAAAACCTAATGAATTGAAACAATGGGGACAAAGACGGCACATAGCATAAATAATATATTGCTGCATAGCATAAATAATATATAGCACATACAGTAGCGGTCAAAAGCGCGCCATCGTGGGATGCGTGCAGCCGCAAAATAATTAATTGTTTTTTTTTTTTTTTTAAAAAAACTTCCGGATAAATGTACGAAGTGACGCGACTAATAGACAATAGAGATAGATTTATCATAACCGCATGGACTTCGAGCGTTTGTGGATGATGGCGGATGTTTATACCCGCGGCCTTTGTCGGTCGCATCATGGCGATTGACTAGCATCGTGGTGTTAAGCGTCGCGCGTTTCTCGCGAAGATAATGCGAGCGCGGCTGCTACTTGGCGAAGGGTAGATTTATCGCTGGCTAGCGTTGTTGATCGCGAACATGCGTACCAACCGTAAAACGATATTCGCGAATTAATTGGCGGCTAAAAATAAAATAGCTCGATCATGCGGATATTTTCTTAGGTCCAATCGTGGAGACTAAAATATAAAATAAGTCGGCGTGCGGACTTTTCTTTTCTTATATCTTATGTAAAGAAATATTGTAATTGATATCTGATTATTTGTATGATTATTACGTAAACCAAAGTATGATTTAATTTAAAGTAAGCCAATATATTTTATTAGGTAAACCAAACGTAATAATGAGAAAATATGATTACGTACCATAGTTTATTGGCAAACTCACGTTACCGTACCATGTAGGAGACACTAAATTGCGTTTCACGTATCATAATTTCGAAAGAGTCTTTGGTTTTAGAGTTACCGACTTTAGAAATTGATTTACGTTTTTCACAATGGGGAGAACCTGAAACATAGTTTATTAGCGTCCACCGGCGGATGGCCAACTTGTTGATGCATAATCTAAAGCATGGTGGATTCAACGACTCTCCTTGGCGTTAGTCGTCTTCGAGGCCTAGTAGACGTCAACAAAGAGAACCGCGTTAGGAGTGGACCCGGCGTAGCGGGGTCCACCTCCGACGGTCAAGTTAGTATCGGTGTGATGTGATGAGTTAGGGTTAGAGTAACCTGTCATGTATATATAGGACATGGATTAGGGTTTAGGCGTAGAGTGGGCCGCATCTGCCGGGCCTGACCCATTCCTGGCCTAGTCCGGACCATACGTCCACAATTATCAAGAAAATTACTACGTGCAATATTAAAAATACTATTTCCATATAAAATGTAGAGTTAACTACATTTTTTGTCCTTGTGGTTGTACCTGGATTCCACTTTTGGTCCATTTGTTCAAAAAGTTGCGATTTTAGTCCAAAATGCATAGTTTGGTTCCACTTTTGGTCCATTTTTGTAACGAAGTTAGTTAAATTTAGTTAAAGTCGTTTGCAACGTTAGTCCTTTATAGCGATGGATTTTGCAGCGTTAGTCCTTATACCAAAGATCTTTTTGCAACATTTGCAGCGTCAGTCCTTTCAGTTAGTTAGTCCTTTAAAAAAATTCTAAAAAAATTAGGAAAAAATTTAGAAAAAATTATAATTTTTTTTTCTAAAATAAAATTCGAAAAAAATTTCGAAATATATTCTAAAAAGAAAACTTCTTTTTTTCCGAAAAAATTCTAAAATAAACTTTTTTAAAAATAAATTTTTTCGAAAAATTTGAAATATATTCTAAAAACTTTTTTCGAAAAAAATTCTAAAAATATATTCTAAAACAAAACTTTTTTTTTCGAAAAAATTTCAAAATATATTCTAATTTTTTTAAATGTATATACAATGAAAAAGCGTTTTTTAAAATGTATATACATTGAAAAAATTTGAAATATATTCTAAAAAGAAAACTTTTTTCGAAAAAATTCTAAAAAGAAACTTTTTAAAAAAACTTTTTTTCGAAAAAATTTGAAATATATTCTAAAAAACTTTTTTTTTCGAAAAAATTCAAAAAATATATTCTAAAAACTTTTTTTTTTTCGAAAAAAATTGAAATATATTCTAAAATTTTTTTTAAAAATGTATATACATTGAAAAAGCGTTTTTTAAAAATGTATATACATTGAAAAAATTTGAAATATATTCTAGAAAAATGTATATACATTTAAAAAGCGTTTTTCAATGTATATACATTTTAAAAAAAGCGTTTTTCAATGTATATACATTTAAAAAAAATTAGAATATATTTTGAAATTTTTTTCAGAAAAAAAAAAGTTTATTTTTAGAATATATATTTAGAATTTTTTAGGAAAAAAAAGTTTTTTTAGAATATATTTCGAAATTTTTTTTACGAAAAAAAATTTGGAAAAAAAAGTTATTTTTGAAAAAAGTTTCTTTTAGAATTTTTTCGGAAAAAAAATTTCTTTTAGAATATATTTGAAATTTTTTTCGAATTTTATTTTAGAAAAAATTTATAATTTTTTTTTTTCTAAATTTTTTCGAATTTTTTGAATTTTTTAAGGTAACTGGCTGAAAGGGACTAAGCGTTGCAAATATTACTGCAAAAATCTTTGGTAAAGACTAACGTTACAAGCGACAATTATAAAGGACTGCGTATAACGACTTAATAATCGAACTTTAACCGTTAGAAAAAAGAAAAAATGAGCCCAAGCTATTTTGAACTAAAAACTAAACTTTGAACAAATGGACCAAAAGTAGAATCCATGTACAACCACAAGGACCAAAAATGTAGTTAACTCTAAAATGTATAACATTTTATGCAAAAATTATAAGTTGTGGCTTAAGCAATGGTTTGAATTTAATAAAAAAAATTCTTAAACTTTCTATGTATTCACATGTCCTTTATGACTATCTCTCTTTTTAAATCCAATGCTTCATTGAATTGTACAACATGTAGTTGCACATCTTGTGTGACAATTAAAACTCCATTTGTGGTCCGCTACATTGATGTGATACTTTTAATCTACTTTTGTAAACTATTGAAAAAAGTCTGCATTGGTAAAATAGGTACTCAAAAGGATTATATAGGTAATTTATTTTTTAAAATACCCCATAGAGTATAGTATGCTCATGTTAAAACACAAAGCGGAAATTGCTACTCAGCTTTTTAAAATACCTTATGCTACTAAGACATGCAAACAAACCAATAAGGAGACCAACAACAACATCATGCCAAGACTTTGCATAACTGTAATTTACTATTTTTGCTAATTTAAATACGTAATGTTACCAATACTTTCAAACTGAAACCACTCGAACACCAAGTGATATTGCTTATAATTGATAAACAAAAACTCTTGCACGACCAGACTTGTTAGTGAGACTAATAACAAAACTTTACATCACCAAAGGAACGAGTGAATAACACATGCTGAGACTGATAAAACAATATACACATATTTCATATTCTTGATAACAAAAGAATTGCAAGATCTGAATTCCGATAATTCTCCTACAACTAAAAAAAACAAGTGATAAATCCTAAGAAAAGTAAAACCCCCCGGCGGTTATCAAGACATTTTGTACAAACTTATTAGAAAATAAAGTTAATGCATAACTATTGGTTATTTAAAAATACAACAATGGACTGAGGGACCCAGAGAACATAGAAGGGCCGGGGTTGTGCCCCCTAAATTTTTGTTGTACATTTGATAACTTTTTATTTCTAGCTCCAATCTTTTTTAATACAGAAACTTCAACATTGTATATATCAGCCCTTAAAATATATATTTTACAAATTAACCCTTCTAACAAAAACGTTCAAGTTTCCGTTACTGAACGAAGCAACTAATTAATACGGAGTAACAAACTAGCTACCAATTTCGCAAAATACTTGACCAAAATGGAAAAAGGACACATACACATAGTGATATTCACGGACTAGTTAATTGTCGGTTAGCCTATTTCACCTTAGAAACTAATACTTGTCTTGGAATAAGCGTAAATTACTATTTTGATTATTTAAATACGTAATGTTACCAATACTTTCAAGATTAAATTGCAAAAAATGGTTTAGCCAAATTGCAGATTTATTAAATGCATTCATTAAGTGCAAAAGCAGTCCTTATTTGACCTTTGTTTAGTCAGGTTTTGGTCGAGGAAACTAACACGTTAGTTTTCGTCCAGTTTTAGCGATGCGGACGAAATCGCAATTTGACTAAACCCAGCGAGGCGATTTTTGCAATTTACTCTGCTTTTTATATAAAAATGTTTTATATAAAAGCGTTTTATAAAAAAGTTTTATATAAAAGCGTTTTTATATAAAGTTTTTATATAAAAATGTTTTTATGTAAGAATATTAAAAAGTTTTATATAAAAGCGTTTCATATAAAACAACATTTTATATAAAAACTTTTATATAAAAACATTTTAGAAAAAAGTTACTTGGCGATAAAATTATTCAGCGTTATTTTTCCCGTTTTCATTTTTCCATTTTCATCGATTTTATCTGTTTCATCCATTTTGTTTGTTTTCTTTTACTTTTTATACATTTTCTTCACGATTTTTGTTTGTTTTATCCGTTTTGGTTTGTTTTGCCGTTTTCTTACGGTACATTTATTTATATAAATGGGAAAGAAATTACGTTTTGTTAGAGTTTTTATATAATAATTTTTTATATAAGCGGATAAAATCGGATGAAAATGGACAAAAATGAAAGCGAAGGAAAAAATTACGTTTTGTCGTTTTTATCGTTTGGCTAGTAGTTTAATTAGATTGTACATTGTGGTTAAATTGTTGTATATTTTAGTGAAGGGGTAAATTAAATAGTGTATTAATTGTATGTCTTGAATAGTGTGTTTTAGTTGTATTTGTGCTTCAAATAGTTTGTACATTGTGTTTTATAAATTATATTTTGTATCAAATGGGTGTTTTAAATCGACATTAATTACAAATGTTGACCAGTCAATATATGTAGGTGTTTATGCATAAAGTAATTATACATATAGCTTAAGTAGTTGTATTTGCTTAAAATCTATATATGGAAATCTTAAAAAATTAGAAGAGAGAGAAATCGTCCTAATTTATAAGTAGTATAGACTGGCAAGATTACTGAGACTGAGAGAGTCATCCCTCATGGCGACATAGTTGCAATGACATACTTGTCTTTAATGAGATAGTTGCATATAGATGTTGGTGTTGTAAAAATTGGCATAGTCTAAAAATGGCTAAAATCAATTATAAATCGAGACAAAAATGACTAAATCCAGCTCGGTTAATCTTGGTCAACTTTTTAAAAAAGTAAAATTGAGATTTATATTTGTTATAAATTGCAAAAATGCGTCACCGTGGTTTAGCGAAGTGCGAGATTTCAAAATCCGTCTTGTTAAGCGGGCCAGAAAACTAGCGGTGTTAGTTTGGGGGACCAAAAGCTGGGCCGAAGCGATTAATGAATAAGAGCTGTTTTGCAGCAATGAGCGATCGAGCGAAATCTGAGAGCGCGCAATTTAGCTAAACCACGAGGACGATTTTTGCAATTTACTCTACTTTCAAACTGAAACCACTCAAACACCATGTGATACTGCTTATAATTGATAAACAAAAGCTCTTGCACGACCAAACTTGTTAGTGCGACTAATAACAAAAATTTACATCACCAAAGGAACGAGTGAATAACACGTGCTAAGACTGATAAAACAATATATGCCTATTTCACAATCTTGACGATAAAAGAATTGCAAGATCTGAATTCCGATAATTCTACTCCCCTAATGTCCTACAACCAAAAAACAAGTGATAAATCTTACAAAAAGTAAAAACCCCCAGCTGTTATCAAGACATTTTGCGCAAACTTATTAGAAAATAAAGTTAATGTATGAGGTAGGATCAAATGAGAATTATAATTAAGATGGGAAGAATGAGAATAAAGCTATGAGCCAGCGAATATTAGATCATAGTAAAATAGATCGCATCTCACTTGTCAGATTTTTTCTTATTTAAAATTTGTGGTTATAATTCTGCATTCTTCTCATTTAAATAATTCTTCTCACTATATCCATACTCGTTAATGTATAACTAAGTTGGTTATTTAAAAATACAACAATGGACCCAGGGACGAAATATAGAAGGGCCTGGGAGCGGGTGTGGCTCCCCTAATTTTTTTTGGATTCTATGTACATTTTATAACTTTTTATTTTTAGTTTTAAGATTCGTTTTAATTTTTCTTGAGCGAACCAACAAATTATCTATACTGGATTCACAAATAAATGCAGAGTTTAACTTTTGATGTCAAAGTTGTTTTAACTGACGTAAATATTATTTTTTGTGTTATATAATCTTAATGAAAGCTATATCAATGAAAAATACACTTAAAACCTAATCGAATTCATATTTTTTCAGTAGTATTATATATATTTCATGAAATAAATAAGGTCAAAAGTTAATCAGGTTTGGCTACGAAAAAGTCAACTGAGCAACTATTAATCTGAGAGTAGTAACAAACTAGCTACCAATTTGCCAAAATAGTTGACCAAAATATAAAAAGGGCACCGCCCACGATTCATAGTGAGATTCCACTAACTAGTCAAATGTCGGTTAGCCTATTTCACGCCGAAACTTATACAACTCGTTTTTGAATAATTTAATTTGTAACTAGTTCAACACTCTTACTTATGTCACGTGTATTTAGTTGCTGTCTTTTGTTGATTTGTAAGGCAAGTTACAATATACATACTTTAGTTATGAGCTTGTTATCTAAAGTAACTTCTACTTATTCACTTTTCTTCCTCAAGGATAGATTGTTGTTTTTTAATTGCATCATTTTCTTTTGTGGTTACAAATTTATACTTTCCTTTAAGGGTCGAAATAAGTCGAGCTGTTCGTGAAAAGCTCGGGATTAGATCGGTAAAAAGTTTGAACGAGCCGAGCCTAAATGACTTTGAGCGTAAGTTTGGCTCTTTTATTAATCGAGCTCGAGCTCGAGCTTTACATACGAAGCTCGTTTGAGCTCGCGAGCCTAAACGATATTATGATATTTAATTATTAAACATATATGCGAGCGAGCTCGAGAACTTTAGCGAGCTCAAATGGTATAAAGCGAGCGAGCCTATATAACATACCACGAGCCTATTTAAGCGAGCGAGCCTATATAAGCGAGCCTACTTAACTTTTCATGGCCGTCGTATAAGCGAGTGAGCTCGAGCGAGCAGTCTATATAACATATCGAGCGAGCTCGGCTTAAAGTTTAGGGCGAAGCAGGCGAGCTCGAGCTTCGAGTCTTTTAAAACAAGCGAGTGAGCTCGAGCTTTGTAGGCTCGGGCTCGTCAGTGATTCGTTCACCCTAGTTTCCTTCTTGTCTATGAAACAACCAAAGATTATATTTGTCGTATGTACAAACGGTTATATAGATTTAAACTATGAGTATATACGAAGTGTAGCTCAAAAGCTTTAATTATAATGTGTGTGTAAACGTTGCTTTGGTAAATAAATCGGAAGAACACGGTTACACGGATAAAACTTTGTTCAAGTTCGTCCACAAAAATTTAATCGGACAAATAGACGGACACGAACAATTAAACAAATCTTTTTCTTTATTCATTTTCGTTTGGTAAGAAAAAGTTTGTTCATGTTTGTTTATTAAATCTTTAAACGAATAGCAAAGGCCTAACATAAAACTACCGTAGGAAACAACCATAAAATATTTAAGATATACGTTACATTTTGGTTTCGTGTAACTTAGTTCATCATTATTTATTATACTAAAAGCTACACAACAAAAATCTAAGCAACTAATATGAACATAAACGAACATTAATCAATATGTAATTTGATGTTTGCGAACGTATATGGATGTACGATAATTTGTTATGTTCATTAGTTAAACTAAACAAACATTAACTATGTTTTACCGGCTTAGCAATCTTTTACCGAATATATACCTCATTAAGTACTCAATAAACATTCGTTTCATTTACATCTCGTCTAAGGTGGGCCGGCTTTATGCTACCAATCTACCGTACATAATCAAAACAACCATTTTAAGGGCCAAGACACTATAGAGAGGCGACATGAGATATTTAGAAAACTCAAGTTTGATCAAAATGATGTATTTTGTAGATCTTAACCTAGTACTAAAAATCAATGTTTTGAAATCGGTCACCGAGGATTCTGGATTATCGTTTTAACAGGTTCAAAGTTGGATCAACAGCGCGGTTTTTATTTTAAAAAACAATTTTTTTTGAACCATGTCAACGGGTTCGACCGTAGATGAGTCAACCCGGTTCAACAGTTAAATCGTCGGGATCAACGGTTTTCTATAAAAGAAATGAAAAAACAAAACACAGTTTGGGTTTCAAGAGCGGGTTTTGAGAGCAGGTTGACCCGTTTAAAAACCGGTTTTTCTATCGTATTTTTCGCGAGCAGGAGTTCAGCAGTTCACCCGCCCAAGTCGATTCGGATTTAAAACATTACTAAAAAATAACAATGATCACTAAAAAAGTAAACATATTATTGTTGAAGTTTTGTACTAGTATACCCTCTCTTTATATTTTCATATATTATTGGTTTTAAACTAAACATTAGATTCTTGGTCAACAAATAAATAATATTATTGTACTACAACATGGTTACAACACCTCTTTCTTTATAAAATCATTATTTCATTTCATATAAATGAATAATACATATTAGAAGGTTGTGAAATCATGCGATCACTGCTTTTCGTAGAATAAATAAGTGCGATCCTACACATAAAAGCGATCGGGATCTTAACAAGATCGTAATCCGAGTAGGATCGCGGAGGATCGTAGGATCGTGCGTAGGATCGTAGAATCGGATCGGATCGTATAGGATGCGCCTATTACTAGTTTTTATTTTTTTATTTTTTTTTTTTTTCCTTTTTTTTTTTTTTTTTTTTTTTTTTTGTATGTTAACTTATTAAATATAAGCTCATGTCTTAAAGCCCAATGACAAAAGAATTTTCAAAAAATTATTATTTTTGTGTTGTTAATTAATTGTCTTTTATAAGATTAATGAGTGTAAAATCATTATGTTTTTATGGACTATTTAGAAATAGTTTAGAAGTGTCTTTTTGGGTTTATTATGAAAAAGCGATTTACGTCTTTGTAAAGAATTGTCGAAGAAGCTTGTTTTTGAAGTAAACTATCTACATACTTGACAATTTTGTTCATATTTTATTTTTCATATTACATATAAAAAAGCTGAGAATATTCTAATTTAATTTATTTGGACATCAAGAAAAAAATTGATAATATTATCGAGAATATTATAATTTAATTTATTTGGTCATCAAGAAAAAAAAATTGTGTTGCCTTCTATTATAAATTATGTCATTTCATTTTCAGATACAATCCTTTTATCTTTTGCATTAATCGTATTATTGTAACAAAAGTTACGAGTGCGTCTTAATAATTAACATTATCTTTTTAAATAAATGTTATTACGAAAAACCTATAATAAAAATTAAAACAAGTAGGTGCTGTGCATGTATGTAGTAACTTTGTGCAAGTATGCATTGCAATATATCTAATATCTTCTTTTATCATCCATTTAGATTCGTTTATCATATAAATATTATATAAAAATATAAAACTACAACCCCTATACAAAAATATATATACATTTTCACTTAGGATCTTGTGATCGTCCGATCCTGCGATTCTGATCTTTATGGCCGCGATCCAAAGTAAGATCCCGATCCTGACAACCTTGCCTACGCAATTGCCAATTGGCCATATGCTAAGCTAGGATTATGTTCGCCATTTGGTAAAATACAGTATCTCATAAAATATATGTTAAAACAGCTTAAACTATTTTATGTCTCAACTTGCAATTATTATACACTTTGATGATGTCAAACTCAATTTTAAAGTTACTCTACGAATAATCAATAACCAATTAAAACAAACGGTCCACTAAAATGGAAGATCGGACCAAAGATCCTTTCAACAACTAAGAGAGAGACAAGCACACGTTGTCGTTAATAACACATGAATAAATTCATTGACTATAACCCATGTGGTCGTAGGTCTTAAGACTAAACAATTCTCCAAACTAAATTGACATTTGCCTCTAAAGAAAAAATGGTGACCACATAAAGTTGACATTCCAAAGCATAATGGGGTTCTTTTCATATCATACAAAATAGTTTTTGACATTATTAACCTTTGCCCGTTATTTTGCTACCGTATAAATATACATCTCTATATCTACAAAACTATAACTCTTTAAAAACACATCCACCCAAATCCAATCCACTTCTCCGGATTGGGTTTTGGCCGTCAGGATCATTCTTGTACTTTATTTTCCTCAATAAAAGCCTAGCACAGAATCTGTCATCCTACCATGCTTGTTTATTTGTGTCCTTGCCATACCATCGATCTGCTTCGAGATCTGTTGTGGTCCGCCATCGATAGCTTTGTTGTAGCTTGAGTTTTGATTCAAGATCCTTTGGGTTTTGCTCTGGCTCCTTTTAGGATGCTCAGTTTTATCTTCTATGTATGTTATATGTACTTTGTGTAGTACTTTTGTTAAAAGCTTCATCTTTGTATGGTTTGTGTCTCCTAAAGCTCACTTTGGTGATTCCCTCACCCTTGTATGGTGTTGCTGTGGTCTATCACTTGCCTATTAGGGTGTATACTTTCTTTTTGATTAACTTGTTGTCTCCGTGTATTTTGTTTGGCAAGTCGGCTTCGATTTTGCTCTTTATGTTCGATGTAACTTATTTGTGTTTCAAGAGTCCTCCATTTGTGAGGGTGTGATATGAAATGTAATCTTTGTTCAAAAACATTTATTAACCTTTGTAATTTAAAGTAAAAACACATCTCATCTGGGGTATAAGAGATATGCATCATCAAGGGTTTACTGAATTGGCTGTATAATGGAGTGTGCCATCAAACAAAAATTTGTAGAAGTCGTTAAGAGTCTTAAGACATTCAGCGTGAAATAGTGTAGAAAATTAGGGAAATATCCGGAATATTTATGTGAAATATCGGCATTCTAGCAGGAAATGAAAAAAATTATCAAGTTAACACCAAAAAAAGCTATACCAACTTTCTCGTAGAGATATTACGAAACACATGTCATGCACTACATGCAAGACATGATCATAGATTACTTAATTGTAGCCTCAAGATAAAATCGAAACCATCTAAATCACTTAATGATATTCTTGATACAATTACCGAAACTAGTTGTGAATGTTGAGATTTTAGAACTACGTTAGTCAAGTAACGCATACGAGTACGCAACGGATTTGGATCTAGTTATCGCAATTAGGTTAAACACGTATTAATAAACAATTAATGAATAAAAGGTAAATTAGGAAACTAACCTTTGGCGATTAATGCACGTAAGTGAACGAACAAGAATACCAATATAAAACCCAAGTATCTAACGTAGATACCTCTACGAGTATCACACACAACACGAAAACTGTATACGTTCGATAATGAGCT
>OU343221.1:45994968-46159912 GCA_910596185.1 Chrysanthemum makinoi
TTAGTCCTTTAAAAAAAATTCTAAAAAAATTGAAAATTTGGAAAAAAAATTATAATTTTTTCTAAAATAAAAATCTAAAAAATTTCAAATATTTTCTAAAAGAACTTTTTTCCTAAAAAAATTTAAAAAGAAACTTTTTAAAAATAACTTTTTTTTCCTAAAAATTTCGAATATATTCTAAAAACTTTTTTTCTTTAAAAAATTTAAAATATATTCTAAAAAAACTTTTTTTTCCGAAAAATTTCAAAATATATTCTAATTTTTTAAAATGTATATACATTGAAAAACGCTTTTTAAATGTATATACATTGAAAAAATTTCTCAAATATATTCTAAAAGAAAACTTTTTTTTCCTAAAAAATTCTAAAAGAAATTTTTTTAAAAAATTTTTTTTTCCTAAAAAATTTCAAATATATTCTAAAAACTTTTTTTTTCCAAAAAAATCCAAAAAATATATTCTAAAAAACTTTTTCAAAAATTTCGAATATATTCTAAAAACTTTTTAAAAATGTATATACATTGAAAACGCTTTTTAAAATGTATATACATTGAAAAAATTTCAAAATATATTCTAGAAAAAATGTATATACATTTAAAAAACGTTTTTTCAATGTATATACATTTTTAAAAAAACGTTTTTTCAATGTATATACATTTTAAAAATTAGAATATATTTTGAAATTTTTTCTAAAAGTTTTTTAGAATATATATTTAGAATTTTTTCGAAAAAGTTTTTTAGAATATATTTCAAATTTTTTCTCAAAAGTTATTTTTGAAAAGTTTTTAGAATTTTTTTCGAAAAAAAAAAAGTTTTCTTTTAATATATTTTAAATTTTTTCGATTTTATTTTTGTAAAAAAAATTATAATTTTTTTCAAAATTTTTTCTCAATTTTTTTAATTTTTTGAAAGGACTCAAGAATCGGTGCCACTAACGCCTGAAATGTTACAAAAATCTTTGGTATAAAGGACTAACGCTGCAAACGACCGTTATAAAGGACTAACGCTGCAAACTAATTTAACTAACTGAACTATCTTCGTTAGAAAAATGGACCAAAAGTGGAACCAAACTATGCATTTTGGACTAAAATCGCAACTTTTTGAACAAATGGACCAAAAGTGAAATCCATGTACAACCACAAGGACCAAAAATGTAGTTAACTCAAAAAAAAAAATGATGCAACTCATAATCCAATCATGTCACATACTCACATGTGCATATGTTTTTAACTTTTTATTATGTACTCTTATGCAATTATTTATATCAATGAGAGCTTATAAGAATTGTCAATTACACTTTTAAGAAGATGAAGTAATACTACCGAGACATTTTATCATTTTATGAATTCTAAGACTTGGGTCTGTAAAAGTCATCAGATTAAAGAAATTTTGATTATCCATTCAAGAGATGATAGCTTATATAAAAAGAAGACTTCGTTTGTTATAACAAGCTCTATGATTGTATCTCATTTTTGCACATTTTCTTAAAGTAATCACAAATAAGCTAAAACGCGACCTAAATGTAAAACTCGACCCAATATTGTTGCAAACCATTATCAAGAAAATTACTACGTGCAATATTAAAAATACTATTTCCATATAAAATGTATAACATTTTATGCAAAAATTATAAGTTGTGGCTTAAGCAACGGTTTGAATTTAATAAAAAAAATTCTGAAACTTTCTATGTATTCACATGTCCTTTATGACTATCTCTCTTTTCAAATCCAATGCTTCATTGAATTGTACAACATGTAGTTGCACATCTTGTGTGACAATTAAAACTCCATTTGTGGTCCGCTACATTGATGTGATACTTTTAATCTACTTTTGTAAACTATTGAAAAAAGTATGCATTGGTAAAATAGGTACTCAAAAGGATTATATAGGTAATTTATTTTTTAAAATACCCCATAGAGTATGGTATGCTCATGTTAAAACACAAATCGGAAATTGCTACTCAGCTTTTTAAAATACCTTATGCTACTAAGACATGCAAACAAACCAATAAGGAGACCAACAACAACATCATGCCAAGACTTTGCATAACTGTAATTTACTATTTTTGCTAATTTAAATACGTAATGTTACCAATACTTTCAAACTGAAACCACTCGAACACCAAGTGATATTGCTTATAATTGATAAACAAAAACTCTTGCACGACCAGACTTGTTAGTGAGACTAATAACAAAACTTTACATCACCAAAGGAACGAGTGAATAACACATGCTGAGACTGATAAAACAATATACACATATTTCATATTCTTGATAACAAAAGAATTGCAAGATCTGAATTCCGATAATTCTCCTACAACTAAAAAAAACAAGTGATAAATCCTAAGAAAAGTAAAACCCCCCGGCGGTTATCAAGACATTTTGTACAAACTTATTAGAAAATAAAGTTAATGCATAACTATTGGTTATTTAAAAATACAACAATGGACTCAGGGACAGAACATAGAAGGGCCCGGGGGTTGTGCCCCCCTAAATTTTTTGTTGTACATTTGATAACTTTTTATTTCTAGCTCCAATCTTTTTTAATACAGAAACTTCAACATTGTATATATCAGCCCTTAAAATATATATTTTACAAATTAACCCTTCTAACAAAAACGTTCAAGTTTCCGTTACTGAACGAAGCAACTAATTAATACGGAGTAACAAACTAGCTACCAATTTCGCAAAATACTTGACCAAAATGGAAAAAGGACACCGCCCACAATTCATAGTGATATTCCACAGACTAGTTAATTGTCGGTTAGCCTATTTCACGCCGAAACTAATACTTGTCTTGGAATAACTGTAAATTACTATTTTGATTATTTAAATACGTAATGTTACCAATACTTTCAAACTGAAACCACTCAAACACCATGTAATACTGCTTATAATTGATAAACAAAAACTCTTGCACGACCAAACTTGTTAGCGCGACTAATAACAAAAATTTACATCACCAAAGGAACGAGTGAATAACACGTGCTAAGACTGATAAAACAATATATGCCTATTTCACAATCTTGACAATAAAAGAATTGCAAGATCTGAATTCCGATAATTCTACTCCCCTAATGTCCTACAACCAAAAAACAAGTGATAAATCTTTTACAAACGAAATGTTACCGAAGCTTTTAATAAATTTCAAATCGTGATAAACGCAGCCTGGTTTCCTATATAACATGCCACGAGCCTATTTAAACGAGCCGAGCCTATATAAACGAGCCTACTTAACTTTTCATGGCAAATCGTATAAACGAGTCGAGCTCGAGCAAACTTAAACGAGTCGAGCTCGAGCTCTGATAGGCTCGGGCTCGAGGCGGTTCGTTTTCACCCCTAGTTTCCTTCTTGTCTATGAAACAACCAAAGATTATATTTGTCGTATGTACAAACGGTTATATAGATTTAAACTATGAGTATATACGAAGTGTAGCTCAAAAGCTTTAATTATAATGTGTGTGTAAACGTTGCTTTGGTATAAACGAAGAACACGGTTACACCGGATAAACTTTGTTCAAGTTCGGCCCACAAAATTTAATCTGACAAATGTACGACATCTAACAATTAAACAAATCTTTTTCTTTATTCATTTTCGTTTGGTAAGAAAAAGTTTGTTCATGTTTGTTTATTAAATCTTTAAACGAATAGCAAAGGCCTAACATAAAACTACCGTAGGAAACAACCATAAAATATTTAAGATATGAGAAAAGTTCATTACGGAACAAAAAATCTTTAAAGAACAAAACACTCAATCTGAGCCATTGATTTTCATCTATGTGACCGCTGGATCTGTAAACCACATAATTGAGGAGGGGCAGCTTTGTATTTATTTTTATCTCACCCCATAATTTATACCCGTCATTTCTCACATTTCCCATTTAAACTCTCACTCTCCACCAACACTCTCATCCCTCTCACACTGCTTATACACACTTTTTTTCTCTCTCACCCAATAACTCATCTTCATTATATCCAAACCTTTCCAAATCCAATATGAACCAAAAATCTTCTAAATAATTTGATTTTTTGTCGCTACTCATTGGTGATGTGTGAAGAGACGCTTGAGAACATGGTCGCGGGTTGATCGGAGGGTGAGGAGGACCGAAAAGTTGTGGTTACAACAACCACCACCACATCACCGCTCATGGAACTTATTGGAAAATTTATAAAATGTCAAGCTTAATGACTGAGTCAAAGATTGATTTTTAGCTTGTTTAACACAAATCTCAAGTGTTTTATTTGTTTAATTAAAATATAATGTATTTTAGACTGTATATTTTAATTTTAGTTTATAAATTTGTATAATAAAAAGCTTTATTTGATTAACACATAAAAATCGTTCTCTTATTTTAGATCTCAGATATCTTGTTTTTTATTGAAACTAAAGAAACATGTTGTAGGTATAAAAATGTATAAAGAACCTTGCTTTTTTAGTAATGGGTCTTAATTTGTATACCTAAAAAAATGTGTTGTTATCTTCGCTACTTGTATTAAAATAAACTAATTAGGTTTTTGTTAATTATCGAGGTGTAGAAATTGTCTATGCATTAGCTATGTTTGATCAATATGTTTGGCACATTATTTATGATTGTTGAATAGCTAGTGGTTGTATTGTATCTCATACATAATCTATGGGATTTTATACAAAACTACGGATTATACAAAATCCCATGGGATTTTATACAAAATCTGTAGATTATACTGTAATCCCATGGGATTTTATACAAAATCATGGGATTATATAGAACTTATTTTATACAAAATCTTGTAGGATTATACGTAATCCCATGGATTTATACAAAATCTCATGTGATTATACGTAATCCCATTGATTTATACAGATACCTAAGGGATTCTTTTGATGAATCACTTGTAATTCATAAAGATTACCCATGTGATCTTACGTTTAATCCTATGGGATTCTATATAAAAACATCTACCCTTAAAAGCCAAGGACATAAAAGTATAAAACAAAGGATTTACCTATTTTACAAATCATTAATTTTTTAAAATAACAAATCACAAAGAATTTTTTAAGAATCCCGCGGGATTACGAATCCCGGATTTTTACTAATCCCTTTCGTGACGGAAATTTTGAAAAAAAGTTCGCTTTTACAAATCCCGTAGGATTTTTTACTAATCCTCGTGATTTTTACTTAATCCCACGGGATTTTTTATTTAATCCCTGCGGATTTTTATAAATCCCTAGGAGTTTTTACTTAATCCTATCGAGTTTTTCCCCGATCTAAAATTTGAAAAAATTTCACGAAAAGTATATAAAAGTATATCAATAGAAAGATGATTTTTTCTCGTCGCGATGGTGTAAATTTTTGCGTCAAGATTTACCGCTTTCAAGATATGTTGTTTTTAAAAGTAAATTTTATAAAAATTACATTTTACCCTCCCTTTCATAATTTTCCTTTATCTCATCCTTAATGGAGAAAGAGGATAAATGTTGAGATCTTAATATTTGCTTTTAGACAATGTGTTTTAGACATCTCAATATTTAAGATATACATTACATTTTGGTTTCGTGTAACTTAGTTTTATTTATTATACTAAAAGCTACACAACAAAAATCTAAGCAACTAATATGAACATAAACGAACATTAATCAATATGTAATTAGATGTTTGCGAACGTATATGGATGTACGATAATTTGTTATGTTCATTAGTTAAACTAAACAAACATTAACTATGTTTTACCGGCTTAGCAATCTTTTACCGAATATATACCTCATTAAGTACTCAATAAACATTCGTTTCATTTACATCTCGTCTAAGGTGGGCCGGCTTTATGCTACCAATCTACCGTACATAATCAAAACAACCATTTTAAGGGCCAAGACACTATAGAGAGGCGACATGAGATATTTGAAAACTCCAAGTTTGATCAAAATGATGTATTTTGTAGATCTTAACCTAGTACTAAAAATCAATGTTTTGAAAATCGAGTCACCGAGTTACTGGATTATCGTTTTAACCAGTTCGACCGTTGGATCAACCTGGTTTTTTATTTTAAAAAAAACAATTTTTTTTTCAACCATGTCAACCGGTTCGACCACCAGGTCAACCCGGTTCAACCGGTTCGTCACCGGATCAACCCGGTTTTCTATAAAAGAAATGAAAAAAACCAAACCTGGTTGGGTTTCAAGAGCCGGGTTTCGAGAACCGGGTTGACCCGTTTAAAAAACCCGGTTTTTTCTATCCGTATCTTTTGCGAGAACCGGTTCAACCAGTTCACCCGCCCAAGTCGATTCGGATTTAAAAACATTACTAAAAATAACAATGATCACTAAAAAAGTAAACATATTATTGTTGAAGTTTTGTACTAGTATACCCTCTCTTTATATTTTCATATATTATTGGTTTTAAACTAAACATTAGATTCTTGGTCAACAAATAAATAATATTATTGTACTACAACATGGTTACAACACCTCTTTCTTTATAAAATCATTATTTCATTTCATATAAATGAATAATACATATTAGAAGGTTGTCAAAATCGCGATCCGCCAGAGGATCGTACGATCCACGATCCTACACTATAAAACGATCGCGATCTTAACAAGATCGTAATCCGTGTAGGATCGCAGTAGATCGTAGGATCGCATGAGGATCGTAGGATCGGATCGATCGATCGTATAGACGCCTATTACTAGTTTTTTTTATTTTTATTTTTTCCTTTTTTTTTGTATGTTAACTTATTAAATATAAGCTCATGTCTTAAAGCCCAATGACAAAGAATTTTTCAAAAAAATTATTATTTTTGTGTTGTTAATTAATTGTCTTTTATAAGATTAATGAGTGTAAAATCATTATGTTTTTATGGACTATTTAAAAATAGTTTAGAAGTGTCTTTTTGGGTTTATTATGAAAACGATTTCGCTTTGTAAATTGTCGAAGTTTTGTTTTAAGTAAACTATCTACATACTTGACCCAATTTTGTTCATATTTTATTTTATGTTATATAAAAAGCACGAATATTCTAATTTAATTTATTTGGACATCAAGAAAAAATTCAAGAATATTATCGAATATTATAATTTAATTTATTTGGTCATCAAGAAAAAAAAATTGTGTTGCCCTCTATTATAAATTATGTCATTTCATTTTCAGATACAATCATTTTATCTTTTGCATTAATCAGATATTGTAAAAAAAAGTTACGAATCACGCTAATAATTAACATTATCTTTTGCATAAATGTTATTACTTAAAAACCTATAATAAAAAAAATTAAAACAAGAAGTAAAAGACCGCAGACAGTATGTAGTAACTTTGTGCAAGTATGCATTGCAATATATCTAATATCTTCTTTTATCATCCATTTAGATTCGTTTATCATATAAATATTATATAGAAATATAAAACTACAACCCCTATACAAAAATATATACATTTTCATAGGATCTTACGATCCCGATCCGATCCTACGATTACTATCTTGCAAAGCCAAAAACGATCCTAAGTAAGATCCCGATCCTGACAACCTTGAATATTACTACGCAATTGCCAATTGGCCATATGCTAAGCTAGGATTATGTTCGCCATTTGGTAAAATACAGTATCTCATAAAATATATGTTAAAACAGCTTAAACTATTTTATGTCTCAACTTGCAATTATTATACACTTTGATGATGTCAAACTCAATTTTAAAGTTACTCTACGAATAATCAATAACCAATTAAAACAAACGGTCCACTAAAATGGAAGATCGGACCAAAGATCCTTTCAACAACTAAGAGAGACAAGCACGTTGTCGTTAATAACACATGAATAAATTCATTGACTATAACCCATGTGGTCGTAGGTCTTAAGACTAAACAATTCTCCAAACTAAATTGACATTTGCCTCTAAAGAAAAAATGGTGACCACATAAAGTTGACATTCCAAAGCATAATAGGGTTCTTTTCACATATCATACAAAATAGTTTTTTGACATTATTAACCTTTGTGAGTTATTTTGCTACCGTAAATAAATATACATCTCCTACCTCTCTCTAAAAACTCTTACCTCTTTCTAAAACACATCCACCCAAATCCATTCCCGTGGCTGGTTTCGACCTGCCGTCCTGATCATTAGACTTTATTTTCCTATAATAAAGCCTTTACTCACAGATCCATCTCTCGCCACGCCGTTGTTGTCGCTGCCGCCACCGCCTCACGCTTCAGACTGTTGTGGTCCGCCATCAATAGCTTGTTGTAGCCTTGAGTTTTGATTCAAGATCTGTTGGTTTGCCTCGCCTCTTTTATGCTTTGTTTTATCTTCTATGTATGTTTTATGTGACTTTGTGTACTTTGTTAAGCTACATCTTTGTATGGTTGTGTCTCCCTAAAGCTCACTTTGGTGATTCCCCACCCTTGTATGTGTTGCGTCTATCACAACTATTGTGTACTCTTTTGACTTAACTTGTTGTCTCGTGTATTTTGTTTGGCAAGTCGGCTTCGATTTTGCTCTTTATGTTCGATGTAACTTGTTGTGTTCAAATTACCTCCATTTGTGAGGTGTGATATGAAATGTAATCTTTGTTCAAAAAAAAACATTATTAACCTTTGTATTTAAAAGTAAAAACACATCTCATCTGAGGTATAAGAGATATGCATCATCAAGGGTTTCTGAATTGGCTGTATGTGAGTGTGCCATCAAACAAAAATTTGTGAAGTCGTTAAGAGTCTTAAGACATTCGTGAAATAGTGTGAAAATTGAAATATCCGGAATATTTATGTGAAATATCGGCATTCTAGCAGGAAATGAAAAAAATTATCAAGTTAACACCAAAAAAAGCTATACCAACTTTCTCGTAGAAGATATTACCGAAACATGCATGTCACACTACATGAACATGATCATAGATTACTTAATTGTAGCCTCAAGATAAAATTGAAACCATCTAAATCACTTAATGATATTCTTGATACAATTACCGAAACTAGTTGTGAATGTTGAGATTTTAGAACTACGTTAGTCAAGTAACGCATACGAGTACGCAACGGATTTGGATCTAGTTATCGCAATTAGGTTAAACACGTATTAATAAACAATTAATGAATAAAAGGTAAATTAGGAAACTAACCTTTGGCGATTAATGCACGTAAGTGAACGAACAAGAATACCAATATAAAACCCAAGTATCTAACGTAGATACCTCTACGAGTATCACACACAACACGAAAACTGTATACGTTCGATAATGAGCTAGTTGAGAACGTATTAAACCCAATCAACCTTTGACACCACTTGAATAACACACGAACAAGAAAACCACCAAGAACGTGCTTGCTTTCTGCCCGAGATCACAAAACAGCCAAACGACTGTTTTCTACTTACACCCGATATCGGACAAAGATAGTCCGATATCATTTGCTTGTTGTTTGAGATAAAACCCCACGACCAAAACAGAAAATCTTTTGTTGTTGTTGCTGCTGTCAACCAGGAGGAACAAAACCAAGTAATCACTAAACGATTAAACCTAAACACTTGAATCAAAAGGGATTGATGCAAGTTTAGGAACCAAAACAACCAAGAACCCTAATCGATCTTGTGAACAATTCGACTGGAATTTGTAGCTGGAATAGAATCGGTTTAGGGATGTGTTTAGGGATATGATATATCGTACAATGCATGAGGTTGAGGTGTGTTTATATATGCAAAACAACCGACCTATGTTTGAGGCTTGTCTTGGTCGACAAGCAACCAAGCCCAAGCCAAAACCTTTTGCCCTCCATCTGCCCGATCAGTTGGGATACCAAGGCCCAAGGCTGCTCCAACTTTCGACCCATTCAGCTATCCAAAATAGCCCATGGATCATATAGTGGATCAGGTCAAGCAGCATGCATAATACGGGTATATTAATTCAAGTTATATATACGTTCGACACGTACACTCGTGTTTATCGTGTGTGCCCCCATAGACTCACACACTCTTAGCGTTTATGCGTGTTTTCAACTCCCACAAACCAACAGTGAAATCTACCACAAACCAACAGTGAAATCTTGATATATGTGAGTGGACTAAAGTCCAAACGTTACTTGTTGCTACTTTGTAGCAAGTCTTGAAGTGTTTTTGACTTTTTGTTACTTATTCACAAGAAAACTGACGTGTTTTCTTAAGTGGGCAAACAGAGTCTGATATTAAACTATTTGAATCAGTCACATTGTCATTTATTCTTGTATGTTGTCCAAAAAGTGGAGCTCATGAACTAATTAACGTTGCTAATTAATTGTCGTCATTTTGCAAAAGTAAAATCACTGAGAGTAGTACGCCATGCATCACAAGTGAAACATCAAAAAGTAATTTAAATCATTTTTAATTAATTAAATCATTAATAAATTATTTTTAATTAATTTAAATCATTTTAACTAATTTAAATATTCTTTGATTAATTTAAATCGCTTTTAAGTAATCTAAATCATTTATAATTAATTTAAGTTATTTTTATTTAATTTAAATCATTTTTAAATTACTTATAGTTAATTTAAATAAAGGTTTATTTAATTAAATGTTTTTTGAATTATTTATAATTAATTTAAATTATTTTTAAATTATTATACTTAATAAATAAGTTTTTGTTTAATTTAAATCATTTATAATTAACTTAAATAGTTTTAAAAATATTTTTAATTTATTTATATCATTTTTAAATTATTTATAATTAATTTAAATCATTTATATTTTACTTAAATCTATAGCGGCGACTTGTCGTCGCTAAAGATTCGGCAAGTAAATTTCCCCCAATCGGATTTCTTTTTTTACTGTAAGCAAATTTTTCGTCGTCACCAAACTTATAGCGACAACGTGTCATTGTTATAAGTTATGGTCAAAGTCAAAGATTTTTCAAACACTCAATTTGTCGTGTCGCTATAAGTTATGGTCAAAGTCAAATATTTTCCAAACACTCTTTTTGTCGTCTAGCGCACCTTTAGCAAGGTGAAGATGTCGCCACTAAAAAATTTGTCGTGTGCGGACTTTTAGCGACATCATTTGTCGTCGTTAACAATCGTCCGTCATGAAGTCTAGAATGGCGTAGTGGTTATAAAAGGCAATACGTGAAAGCTAGAATTTTAGGTAAATCAGAGGTGGTGACCATGAATAGAGTTTTTTTTAGTGTGTTGTAAGGTATGTGTTAATACAAATAAACCGTAAAAACGTTTATTAATATTTTGCGATCTCTTTGTGTTTTGTTGATAACAAGTATAATGTTATCTTAAGTACAATTATAAGGATACATGTTATTTTTGTAAAGCATTTACATATAGCCATTTAAATACAAAATGTTGTAATTAATCATTTGTTGTAATAGTTTATTAGGATGGGTAAAACCACAACCCATGGATCATATCCATAACCCATTGACCCATACCCATTTGACTAGATACAATGTATTCATTAGATACATTGAATCTAAAGGAAACCCATGGACCAACCCATAACCCATGACCCATAACCAAAAACCCATGGGCAAGAGGGCGTCCCACGGATCCCTAGGATTACTAAGCGGATCCCTTGTGGGAGGGATCCGTGGGATCCAGAGCGATGGCGAAATTGCCTATAAATAGAGAGCCATTTCTTCATTCTAACTCACCCTCTTCTTACTAATTCTCTCATATACTCTCATTCTCTTCTAACAAAAGATCACTTGATCTAGAGAGTACTTCTTCCTTTCTTTCTTTAGTGATTCTCATATAGGTCCTTCTCTAAGGCGAGATCACGAACATTCTACAAGTCATCCAAGCAAGGGGTCCTTGATTGATTTGTTCTCCGCAAATTTACGTAGCAAAGATCTTGTATTTGATATTTCACATATTTGTTGTGTAATAGTCGTGTTGGTTTGGTCCAGTGTTCTGACTCGGTATTTAGATTAGTACCGGAAAAAGGTGTAAGCAACGTTGTGAAGGCTTCTCCGCCAAGTTGAAGGAGTTTGTTGACATAGTGCTTGAACTCTCGAGTAGGTGACTCGGGGAGTGGAGTAGTGCAAGGAAGGTGTCCTTGTAGCCGAACCACTATAAATCGGTTGTGTCATTTCTATCCCTTTGCTTTACTTTATTTACTTGCTTTATCATTAGATCTATACTTTCTCAACATCCATACGATCTCACATATTATCGAATCTAAAGTTTTTGAAACTAACTTAAAATCGGCAAAACTATTCAACCCCCTTCTAGTTTTCCACAATTGGCATCAAGAGCTAAGTTTATAAAAGTTTTAAAGTAAACCGTATTTTAAAAACTTTTCGATCACTATGGGTTCTGAAAATTACAAGGAAGGGCAATCTATGCAACGACCACAACTACTTGAAACTAATGGTTTTATATATTGGAAAAATAGATTCGAAACATATGTGAAGTCTAAAGATATTGATCTTTGGTACATTATTGTTGAAGGCGATTTTGAGGCTACCTCAAATGATGATAAAGGAAATTTAGTTAACATACCTCATGATAAACTAAATGATGAAATGAAGAAAAGCTTTCTAAAAATAGTGAAGCTAAAATGGTTTTGTATAATGCTTTACCCAAAAAGGAATTAGAAAGAATTTCTATGCTTAAAACCTCTAAAGAAATTTGGAATTCTTTAGTTGTAACTCATCAAGGTAATCAACAAGTTAAAAATAATAAAATTGATTTATTTGTTCAACAATATGAACAATTTTCAATATCGGATGAGGAAACTATAGATCATTCATTTGCTAATTTTAATACTATTATTACATCTTTACAAGCACTTGATGAATCTTTTCTAGCGTAGTAACCATGTTAGGAGATATCTAAGGGCACTTCCATCTAAGTGGAGATCCAAGGTGACGGCGATCAAAGAGTAAAAAGATTTGACAATCCTCACCCTTGATGAACTCATAGGCAACTTAAAAGTCTACGAGCTTGTCCTTGCTAAAGATTCCGAAGCCTCAAAGGTGAAAGAGAACACAAATCTCTTGCCTTAAAGCCAAAAGGCTTCAAGAACTCCTCTTGAATAGTAGTGATGTGGCGAAAGTGCGGCTATATGGCGGTAAGGGACTTTAAAAGTTACTTTAAATGTGGGGACCCAAACCACTTTATTAGTAAGTGTCCCAAACGGGATGATCAAAGGCGTTCGTGGCGCGTGAGGAATAGCGGCGAGGAGGACGAAGAAATTTGTCTCATGGCAAATGGCGAGGTATGTCACGAATACTATAGTAGCTCATCACTTGATGACTACTCATTGCATAATGAATATGACAAACTATGCAATATTAGCTTAAAACTAATTAACAAAAACAAGCTTTTAAAAGTCAAAACCAACGTTTAGATAAAGAAGTCATAGAATTAAAAGCAAAACTAAAACGTCTAGAAAAGGGTAAAATAGCAAGTGGTGAATGTGAACTTTTCGTTCAACTTCAAACACTAGTTGATCAACTAGATTCTAAAATTGCTAGAATGAGTACGAATACTTTAGATATGATATTAGATAGTGTTAAAACCGTTAACAACCAAAAAGGTTTAGGTATTCAACAACTTGATCCATAAACTAGTGAAACAAAGAAACACAATTTGTTAAGGCACTAGAAAAACCAACCTTGTTGTGGCGGATCCCACGGATCCCAAAAGGAACCAGCTAAGTGTTAAGCCAGGGATCCGTGGGTCTGCTGTAACAGCAGTGGTAATAATGTAGCTTCTTCATCTAGAACTGAGTTTGTTATCGTTAATAGGAAGAAACCAACTCATGTCACCACTAGACAACCACCTCCAAAATATAATCCTACTTTTGCAAGAAACAAAGCTCCATCTTTTCAAAACCTAATCCATCTAGGAGACCTAATAATGTTTACCCTAGAAGTAACCATCAAATGGGATGGAACCCAAATATGCAAAATGGTTTTCCTTTTCAAAACTTTGCTCCATGGAATACTACCTTTATCCATACATGTCTTACATGAATGGAATGTTTAACACTAATGGACCCATGAACAAATGGGGACCAAACTTTTGAGTTAATTGTTTTCTTAGGTGTGCTTAAAGGTCGACCTAGACCGGGATGAATGGGTCAAGGATGGCGGGTGCACGAGGCACATGACCGACAATAAAGATCTATTCTCCACATATGAATCCTTCAATGGAGGTAATGTGGTGTTTGGAAATAGCAAAGTAAAATCATCGGTAAAGGTACGATTTCTAACAAATCTCTAACCATTAACGATGTGTGTCAAGTAAAAAACCTAAACTTTAACCTCTTAAGTATAGGACAAATATGTGATAAAAAGTGCAATGTACTTTTAAAACCGTAGTAAGATATTAAAAAATGGCATAACCATAGGAAGAGGAATTAGGAAACATGGAGTCTATGTCATTAAAATCGGTAATGAACCTAAAGACAAACTATGTCTTACCTCTATGGATGATACTTGACCTTATGGCATGAAGATTGGGTCAGCCAACATGCGACTTCTTCAATCACTATCATCCAAAATCTAGTAAGAGATCTACCTAAGTTAAAATATGAACATCACTTTTGTGATGCTTGTAATGTAGGAAAACAAGTTCATTCTAGTCATAAAGCTAAAAACATGGTGTCTACAACTAAGTGTCTAGAATTACTACATATGGATTTCTTTGGTCCATTCCCTATCCAAAGTTATGGAGGCAACTACTACACTTTGTTCATAGTGGATGATTACTCTAGGTATACATGGACAAAATTCCTTAAGAACAAAACGGAAACATTTAATTATTTTGAAATATTAAGCAAGAAAATCCAAAGACAACTAGGAAGTCCTATAGTGTCTATTAGGACGGATCATGGTAAGGAATTCGATAATGAAGTGCAATTTGGAGCTTTTTGTGACGCTAATGGTATTACTCACAACTTCTCGGCTCAGCGCACTCCACAATCGAATGGGGTAGTAGAAAGAAAGAATAGAACCCTACAAGAAATGAGTGAACCATGCTTAATGAGCAATCCATACCTCAAAAGTTTTGGTGCAATGCCGTTGATACTTCAACGTACATACTCAATCGAGTCTTAATTAGACCAATCTTAGGAAAAACTCCATATGAGTTACTCCGAGGCAAAAAGCCTACGTTAGATCACTTTAGAGTCTTTGGTAGCAAATGTTTTATTCTTAACACTAAAGATTACCTTACAAAATTTGATCCTAAATCAACGAAGGTATCTTTTTAGGTTACTCTCCAAATAGCAAAGCTTACGTCATATTAAACAAAGAAACAATGAAGGTAGAAGAGTCATTAAATATAAAATTTGATGAAAGTCCACCCAAACCCTCTCCACCTCTTGTCGATGACGAGATTGTAGAAAGTGAAGCTATAGTAATAAAGAAAAGATAAATGAAGAAGAAGAACCTTTAAATGATGAAGTCATAAACATTAAAGAGTCCAAAGATCACCCCGTAGATAAGGTCATAGGAAAGCTAAACGAAAGAACATTAAAGTCTCAAGTTCAAAACAAAAGTAGCTTGTTTTGTTTCGTTTCAACCATAGAACCTAAGAATACACAAGAAGCCATAAAAGATGAAAGTTGGGTAATGGCTATGCAAGAAGAATTAAATCAATTTGTTTCTAATGATGTTTGGACACTTGTCCCTCCACCTAGTAATCAAACCATAATAGGAACCAAATGGGTTTATAAAACAAATTAGATGCAAACGGAATAGTGTCTAGAAACAAGGCTAGACTCGTTGCCCAAGGGTATAACCAACAAGAAGGAATAGACTTTGATGAGACCTATGCCCGCGTGGCTAGATTAGAGTCTATAAGAATACTTCTTGCATATGCTTGTGCTAATGATCTAAAGCTTTATCAAATGGATGTCAAAAGTGCTTTTCTAAATGGTTTTATTAATGAAGAAGTATATGTAGCTCAACCTCCGGCTTCATCGATTTTGAAAAACCTAAACATGTGTATAAATTAAAGAAAGCCCTTTACGGTCTTAAACAAGCTCCAAAAGCTTGGTATGATAGACTCAAGTCATTTATAATTAAACACAACTATACCATGGGGTTAGTTGACAACACACTTTTACTAAGAAAAGAGAGTCACATATAATCATAGTTCAAATATATGTAGATGATATTATATTAGGATCCACTTGTCAAGACATGTGTGATGATTTCTCTAAAATCATGCATGACGAGTTCGAGATGAGTATGATGGGAGAACTTAGTTTCTTTCTTGGTCTACAAATCAAACAAGTAGAAGATGGTATCTTCACAATCAATCAATTTTTAAAGATTTTCTCAAAACAATTCCACGTTTCACATTCATCATTTATAAACTGAAGCGTTTCACTTGTTTCCAATCAGCGTAGCATGATGGTTTAGCGGCAAATTCATGATCATATCATCATTACATTTCCTTATGGACTAAGTCTAGTCTACATTTTATTAGCATCATATTCATCATATTTAGTTTCATTCATGACATTTGCAATTCAAGTGCTTAGCGTGAATTTTGTAAATAGCGTTATCAGCGTGAGTTATTATTTTGAACATTTAATCCGTTACTTTTGAAAAATGATCGATATATTTTTACCATACATACATTTAGTTTATAAAAACTATATTTTTAGTTTACCTAGTGTTTTAAATTTATTTTGTATATAAATCGTTAAATTTATATTATTCACGACACTTTTCTTAAAAACTACTCGATAATTATTATATCACTCAAATTTTACAAGGAATGTATTTTCACAATTTTTATAATCTCATTACATTCTACTTTGGTCTATTAAAAATATCTTTTACCTAAAAACTACCATTTACCTTACAAGTTGCATTTAACTATACAGTTTACTTTACATTTTTAACAAATATACACAAGTAAAAGAAAAAAAAAATATATATATTTGAGAAACATAGCCCCCCCAAATCCGGCCCTATGGAGGGGTTAGCATTTATTGTTTTGGGTAAATTTTCTCCTTGAATGTATATATCCACACTTTCAAGTAAAAAGGATTCACTCACATTCACTCTATTATTTCCAAGTTAGTAAACATTTTTCCTTCTCTCTGAAGTTTTAGAAGAAGGGATGTCATTTTCAAGTTCAAGCATAATCACAATCTAGTTTACACTCTTGTTTAGGTTTTGAAATAAAACCTAGGGTGTTTAAAGTTAATCCTTTGTTCTAATCACCTCATCATATCACTAGTAAGCATCTCATATTTATTTTTTTTATCTTACATATTCATTTCATACTCATCTCATCATTTTTGAGCAAAAACATGCAAGACTTGTGTTATTTTATACCACCATTTTATGATTTTTAGAGTTTTATATATGCAAAGGTCATCCTATAATTATTCCCATGGTATTCTTTGGTCTTGATAATGTCTAGGAACCCATGACACCTAAGAGGTGTATGGTAGGATTAGATTAGCTTTGGAGTTGATTTGAAGGTTAGAATAGGTTTGTCGAGAAAACTATTTTACGTCACATTATAAAAGTGGTCTGTCATAATTTGTTTTTGGAAAATCCGACAGTAGGTACGACATTTTGGCCTTGGTATTTAAAATATACTTTAAAAAAGCGAATCCGTGGCGGCAGGCAGTTAAAGCGAGAGTTATACTTGAAGAAGTTATGGATTTTACAAGTTTGACCAGCGAAATAAATATTTTCAGAAATTTCAGCAACATGTTTTACTTTATTGAGTCAAAAGCGAGCCTTAAGCTTCACAAATTATTGACTATCAAAATATATTAGTTTACTTACGTCTACATTAAGGGCGTATTATCACATTAGAAAGCTGTTTGAAAGCGACAAAGATATGCGTTTTTCATAAACTTTTGCGTAACTATTATTTTACGAAAAACTATATTATTTTTCGATACAAGTGTTCACGGTAGCTGAAACGACCATGTTTGAGGCTGTTTTTAACCATGATATGGAACTTTTTGAAACGAGATGTCTTCTAGTAAAATCAAGTTCACCGAGCATATTTTCTAAAACGACAAACTGTTTGTAAAGCGGAGTTGTAGCAAATTATTGACGGATGTCTAAACTTGGCCGAAACTCACTTTTTGAACAACAATTAGCCAAAACCACCATCTTTAACCTTTATTATCTTTATGTTCGAGACCTTTATGACGAAAACTCCTGAACTGAAACTTTTAGATTTCGATACAAACTCTCCAAAACCGTCGAGTTCGTTTTCTTTAACTTGCCGATCGGCACCGCTTTACTAATTAGTTTTCCAAAGCCATTTTGTTAATTTCATGATATTTCGCTGACATTGTTTTCTGACGAAAAGTGGAAATTTCACCAAAAATCATTATAAAACCATTGTAGGATGACGTTTTGACGTAAATACTTGTAAAGTGATTTTTGATTGGTCAAGACGTCAAACGAGCATTTTTCTAACGATAAGTAATATTTTCAAAACTAAATGGTATAAATAATATACCTAAATGCATGCATAACAATACATTGCAACTCATTACATATCATATCATTCATAATAGGTCATTTTCGAGATTCACGCTATATTTCGGTGTATCCACTTTTGTCATCGTAATCATTTTGAGTGAGTTTTCATAGCCCACTTTTAATTGTTTTATATTACTTTTGGGGAGATACATGCTCAAATATTTCCATTTATTTTCACAAGTACTTTAACTTATATGAATTACCGTGAGTTTCATGGCCCCTACTTTTACTTGCTTTCATAACTGTTTTGGGGGAGATACATGCTCAAACTGTTTTCATTTACTTTCACAAGTACTTTAAACATTTAAGGATTACCGTGAGTTTTCATAGCCCACTTTTAATTGTTTTCATAAGCTGTTTTTGGGGGAGATACATGCTCAAACTATTTTCATTTACTTTCATAGTTACTTTAAACATTTAAGGATTACCGTGAGTTTCATGGCCCCTACTTTTACTTGCTTTCATAACTGTTTTGGGGGAGATACATGCTACATTTTAAATTGAACACAAATGCTTTGAAGCGTATGCTATATCCCAGATGTTTTATTGTCACTAAGTATTTGCCATGTTCGAAATCCCTACATCATGAACCATTAGTCACTTTATGGCTGGCTAGCAGTATAGTGAATAGGCCTATTGGAATTAACACTCGCTCCTATTGACCTTAGGGAAATCGAGCGTATATTTGAATCATTAAGGTAAATTGGCAAGTTTACCTATTAGATTAGGCTTGATGAAACGATGATTTCCAATTTTTATTGGTGCGATGTTTACGCTTTGGTGTCATGAACTTAGTGAAATAAATACGATGTTGTTTTAGCGATGAGTGTGAAACAATTTAACTCACACTCACGATGATTGTGTTGAAACGAATTAATTAAACCTATGGTTTCACGTCGAGTTAGGTACTATTGTGAATTCATTTGACGATGTGTGGTTGAATATAAACTATATATACATTTAGGCAATGGGTTGTGAACACCATTGTTTGCAAGTTTTGTATGGAACTTGGGCTGAGTGGATTTACAATGCCTTTGCTGCATAAACGCTTTCGATACATTGAGTCATGCACTATTTTGTGAATTCATTTGGCGATTTCATGAACATAAACTATGCATATTCAGGCGTGGGTTGTGAACACACAGGGTGCAAGTTTTGTAGGGGCGGGACTTGGAACTGAGTGGATTTACAATGCCTTTGCTACATAATCGATTTTGATAGACTTTACATTTCAACACAAACTCTATGAACTCACTCAACCTTTGTGTTGACACTTTTAGCATGTTTTATCTCAGGTATTTAAGGCATTCACTTCATGGCATGCATTTGGACACATCATGGAGTCGTGGTGACGACGCGTCTCACTTGGGTTTTACATACTTTAAAACATCGTTTGAATTGTACAAACTTATTTCCGCATACATTGATTTTCATTTGGGACCTACATTTTGTAAACTCTGATTGTTTTAATAAATTAAACGATGTGTTTTCCAAACGACACTTTAGGTCGTTCGATATAACTGTAACTTTGATGCTATGACAGTCCTCCCCCAAGGTATTCAATTCCGCTGAAAAACAGGTAATTTGGGGGTGTGACAGGTATCTTCTTTAATCAATCTAAATACATAAAGGAGATGTTAAAGAAATTCGGTCTAGAAGAGTCGAAACCAATTAGGACACCAATGTCATCCGACACCAAACTCACAAAGATGAAGACGGTAGAATCGAATCGATAATACTAAATATCGTGGCATGATAGGTAGTCTTCTCTACCACGGCAAGTAGGCGAATATCATGTTTAGTGTTTGCTTATGTGCTAGGTTTCAAGAAGACCCAAAACATCACACCTAGAAGCCGTAAAAGAATATTTAGATATATTAAGGGTACAACACAATTAGGATTATGGTATCCTAAGGGCAGGGAGTAGAAACAATTGTATATGTAGATTCTGACCATGCAGGTGATTATGTTGATCGAAAAAGTACAAGTGGGTATGTACTTTTATGGGATGTTGTTTAACATCTTGGTTTTCAAAGAAACAAACGACATTAGCAATATCAACGACCGAAGCCGAATACGTATCCGCGGGCAAAGCATGCCAACAAGCACTATGGATGAAACAAGCGTTAGTCGACTATGACATTCATCTTAGTTACATAGCCATTCTATGTGACAACAAGGGTGCCATAGATCTAAGCAAGAATCCGGTATTACATTCTCGCACTAAGCATATAGAGATTCGTCATCACTTCTTAAGAGACAATGTTCAAAAGGGGAATATCTCTATTGAGAAGGTAACGTCCGAAGACAACATAGCCGACGTCCTCACCAAACCGTTGAAGCGGGAACAATTCAACCTACTTCGTCTTGGTCTTGGTCTCATGGAACAAACGTCGTAATTTAATTTTTGACTCTACAAGGTATGTAAACACTAGTCTTCATCTTTCTGAGTCTAGGATCTCTATTTCACGCACAACTCACAAACAATACGGGAATTTTCAAAACCCAAGATAAGTTTTTCACTTATAATTTTTTTATACACATCTTCCTTTCAAAAGGATAAAACGTTTGTATTTCACAACATAGAAATCTCTTTTCAAAATGCTTTCTAAAATGATACTTCTTCCCGTATCAATTTCACAAAAGCAATTTCTCACATCTCGGACAAATCGCTTTTTCATTATTAATACAACGTAAAAACCCGTTTTCATTGCATCTCATGTCTTTTTAATGCTAAAGGGGACACATAACCAATATGTGTTTTCGGGTACATTCATATAAGCCACAATGAATTAGGAGCATTGGGAACACTAAATTACGTACTCAAGTACTAAATACGTGTTTACGGGTTATCTCACATAATAGTATGTTTTTCCACTTCTAGTTTATTTTTCTTTTTCTTAGAATTGAGATAACGCAACTCCAAATAGTTTGCATATAGGCACACTAGGCAAAATGTTTCCAAAAGAAAAATTTTGTGTCTTTGCCTGGATCACCATACCTGCGGATCCCGCCTTCATGCCGACGGATCCCTCAAGGGAAGGATCCGTGGGATCCGTGAAACAGAAGCTGTTTTTATCTTCTATTTTTCTCACTTTGGATGAAAAATCCAACATTTATTTTATTGGAGTATGTTCTTTAATGCTTGTGTTCTCATGATCACATGCCTTAAATTCATATCTAATCATTAGATTTTAATCCACATTTTGGGTCAAGCATTCATTACAATGCTTTGTTTTTCTATATATAGAACTCCCAAAATGCTTGCATAATTCATCTCATCTTCACAATCAAACAACACCATGTAATTCACAAGTTCTTACAACTTAGATGAATCACCTAGTACAAACAATCATCTTCATGAAACCCAAACCTTTGTACTTCCACCTTCCAAAATACCACAATCAAACTCTAGGATATCCGCACGGATTAACATCCGATCTTGTTGCTTAGGAAAACCATCATCATATGGCTCATCACCATCGAATAACTCACCAAAAGATGCTTCCATTATAGCACCTCCTTCATCACCAACGAATACACCAACTTCATCACCAAATCACTCACCACCTAAAGTCACTCTTTTGGAACTCCTTACGACTCCAACAAGATCTCAACAACAAAAAAAAAATAGCCTTTTTGACACCTCCAACTTCTCCAAACACAATATTTAATGGTCTTGAAACATCACCACCTTTAGCTCCCATTAATTTACAAGAACATCTAGGTTCTTTCCCACCACCACTTCCAACCATTCCGGACTTTGATCCGTATTTTCCTATTTTTCCACCACAAATTCCGCAACTCACAAATCAAAACAACCCGGAAGACTTCCGCACTCATTACCCACATCACTTACATTGTGAACATTGCTAATCCACTAGGGAAATTGCAATAGAAGTTAGGGAAGAAATGCGATTCATACTCAACCTCATCCTTGATCGCATCAATATCATTACTCATCCAAACCTCCATCCATAACCTTATGCAAGAATGGAAGGAATCATTATTACTATTTTCTATTCTAGTACTTTTTTCTTTTGAGTCATTTTCAAGAACAAGCCTTGTTCTTATTTTTACATGCTTGTAGGTGGCATAAAATACCACTACACTTTGTTGTTTTATTACAAGGCCTTGTTTACATACCTTGGCTCCCAATCTTGATTCTCGTCAATCACAAAATTCTTTAAGCATGTTACTAACCTTTCTCTTTGTAGGATTTTTTTTCTTCACTTGACGCCCCAAACTAGGGGGAGCTAACGTCAAGGGGGAGTAAGCGATACGTGGACTAATTTTTCTACACTTTTATTTCTTCAAAGGGTTAACTTTTTGTTTTAACAAAAAGGGGGAGAAGAAGTAAAACTTAGGGGCTTTCAAAACATACATCTATTCTTAAAGTTTTACTCATCATAACATTATGTTTTGTCATCAACAAAAAGGGGGAGATAGTTAATACAAATAAACCGTAAAAACGTTTATTAATATTTTGCGATCTCTTTGTGTTTTGTTGATAACAAGTATAATGTTATCTTAAGTACAATTATAAGGATACATGTTATTTTTGTAAAGCATTTACATATAGCCATTTAAATACAAAAATGTTGTAATTAATCATTTGTTGTAATAGTTTATTAGGATGGGTAAAAACCACAACCCATGGATCATATCCATAACCCATTGACCCATACCCGTTTGACTAGATACAATGTATTCATTTGATACATTGAATCTAAAGGAATACCTATGGACCAACCCATAACCCATGACCTATAACCAAAAAACCCATGGGCAAAGAGGCATCCACGGATCCCTAGGTTTACACTAGGCGGATCCCTTGTGGAGGGATCCGTGGGATCCGGGAACGATGGCGAAATTGCATATAAATAGAGAGCCATTTCTTCATTCTAACTCACCCCTCTTCTTACTAATTCTCTCATATACTCTCATTCTCTTCTAACAAAGATCACTTGATCTAGAGAGTACTTCCTTCTTTCTTTCTTTAGTGATTCTCATATAGATCCTTCTCTAAGGCGAGATCACAAGCATTCTACAAGTCATCCAAGCAAGGGGTCCTTGATTGATTTGTTCCTCGGCAAGATTTACGTAGCAAAGATCTTGTATTTGATATTTCACATATTTGTTGTGTAATAGTCGTGTTGGTTTGGTCCACAGTTTCTGACTCGGTATTTAGCGTTGTACCGGAAAAGGTGTAAGCAACGTTGTGAAGGCTTCTCCGCCAAGTTGAAGGAGTTTGTTGACATAGTGCTTGAACTCTCGAGTAGGTGACTCGGGGAGTGGAGTAGGGCAAGGAAGGTGTCCTTGTAGCCAACCACTATAAATCGGTTACGTCATTTCTATCCCTTTGCTTTACTTTATTTACTTGCTTTATCATTAGATCTATACTTTCTCAACATCCATACGATCTCACATATTATCGAATCTAAAATTTTTGAAACTAACTTAAAATCGGCAAAAACTATTCAACCCCCCATTCGAGTTTTCCACAATATGTTTGCATTTAAGTGAGTTATAAGTAAACGATAAATAAGATGATGACTATGAAAGTAGCAATATGGGTGTGTGAAAGCGAAAAAGTAAAAAGTGACAAACAAAAAATGAGAAAATCATAACACCATCTTGATCTAGCGTTTCATAATTTTTCGTTATACGGGGTACTTATACTTTTTAATCATCTCTTGTATAACAAAAGAAATTGAGCATTCTTATTAGTAAACTAAAAGTCAAAATTAAAAAAATTGGTCAAACTTTGACATATTTGATGGAGAAAAAATACACAAGAACATAAGTGTCAAATATGCGAAAAGAAAAACTAAAAAAAAAATAATTAATAAAACTTTATTTGTTAAGTTTGAAATAAATTATATAAACACACGTTAATTTATCAGTTTTCATTTTTTTAATAACTTTATAAATTTAACAAATACCTGTACATATTTATTTAAGAGAAAATTACCAAAAGGGGTCAAAAATCCAACCTTGAACTATTATCTAGTCACTTTTAACATCCTTTTCCATTTTGGTCATGCTCAACTGTTTAACTGCTCGACTCTAGCACTTTTATGACATGTGTCATTTGCAAGTACAAATGATTAATATTTGTCTTATTATCTATACTTGTTAAAAGTTCAAAATACTATCTCTTTTATATACTTAATCTCTCTTCTTTAATATCCCAACTTCACACATACCTCATCTTCACCATTCCATCACTACCGCTACCACCACTGCCCAACCAACGTTGCTCAACTGCTTAACCATCACTGCTCAACTGGTCAACTGCTCAACCAAACATCTTCAAACCAACACCACAACCACTAGCCTCTACCTACACCTGACATCCATCCCATTTGAGCAACATAGAAAAACAGAGCAACAAGTTTTTTTCAACAATTTAATGACTACAAAAAGAAATAAATTATACATCACATAACACAAAACATTATAAAAAAAACAAACGCCTTATTATAACTTTACATCACATAACAAAAATACTATAAAAAAATGTCATATTAAAAGAGAGAAGATAATGGTATTTTTGATTTTATAATAAGATAAAATATCAATTCTTACCTAACATGTGTACTTGTAAATGACACGTGTTATAAAATGAATGAAGTCGAGCAGTTGATCAGTTGAGCATGGTCAAAATGAGAATAATTTAAAAAATGACTAGATAATGGTTCATGGTTGGATTTTTGACCTCTTTTATTAATTTTCTCTTTATTTAAAAAGAATCAATGCAGAATATTAATCGATGTAAAAGATATAAACAAAAACATATCTAAACAATTAATAAAAATAAATGTTGATAAAAATGTGATAATTATAAATTATTGGGAGAATTGCATATATACCAATTAAAACTAAAAAACTTGTATATTTTTCTAAAATATAAGTTTAATGCGTGAATTATAATACAAGTTAAACATGTTTTGAGTATATACGCAAATATGCAAGATTTGATGAGTATATATACAATTATACTTAAATTATTTATAAATATTTTTTTAATAAAAGTACTCTCGGTAAACTTATACGGAGTATTAAAAGCCCGGTACTGCGTACGGGTTTATGCCTACCATGTTCTCTCTCAATCAATTAATCAACCAATAAAAATTCAACACCACTTATTAGCTGTGTTTACTTTCCATTTATAATTTACACTCTCCACCCCTGTCATTAGCTGTCCCACTTCACGCGCAAACACTCTCACTATATAATCCCCCCTCCCCACATCCCTCATTTCAGCAGGTACAGTCAAATCTTACCTGCCCCCGATTCCACAAACTCCACAACATAATACTAATCTCAATTTTTATACAATGCCTCATCAATTAGAAGAGGAGCTATTCCCGTCAACTCCAGGAAAAATAAAAAGACGCACTCTTCAGAGATGCTTCACTTCCACCAGCACTATGTTTCTATGGGCGTTGTTTCTGATAGCTTTAACGGCGTCATATTTAGCTTTTTTAACTAACAATAACCGTTACCTTTATCACGAGAAGATGATCCGATCATCGGCGGAGATACGGCGGAGCAACGGTATGTCGGTGCTGGTCACCGGTGCTGCCGGATTCGTCGGGAGCCACGTGGCACTCTCGTTGAAAAAACGCGGTGATGGAGTTGTAGGTATTGATAATTTTAATGACTATTATGATCCGTCGCTAAAAAGGTCTAGAAGGAATCTGTTGGAAGATAATAAGATATATATTGTTGAAGGTGATATTAATGACATGCGTTTGTTGGCGAAACTGTTCGAGATTGTTAAATTTACGCACGTGATGCATTTAGCTGCTCAGGCTGGGGTTAGGTACGCTATGGAGAATCCTAATAGCTATATTCATAGTAATATAGCGGGTTTGGTTACATTGCTTGAGCAATGTAAATCGGCTCAGCCCCAACCCGCTATAGTTTGGGCTAGTTCTAGCTCGGTTTATGGGCTGAATGAGAAAGTGCCGTTTAGTGAAGCGGATCGGACCGACCAACCTGCTTCGCTTTACGCGGCTACTAAGAAGGCGGGTGAGGAGATTACGCATACTTATAATCATATTTACGGGTTGTCGATTACCGGGTTAAGGTTTTTTACTGTTTACGGGCCGTGGGGTAGACCGGATATGGCGTATTTTTCTTTTACGAAAAATATCTTGCAGGGGAAACCGATTACGGTTTACCGTGGGAAGGACCGAGTTGACTTGGCGCGGGATTTTACTTATATTGATGATATTGTGAAAGGGTGTGTGGCGTCGTTGGATACCGCGGGTAAAAGTACAGGGACGGGTGGAAAGAAAAAAGGACCTGCCCCGTATAGGATTTTTAATTTAGGGAACACGTCACCCGTGACAGTTCCCACTTTAGTTAACATATTGGAAAAGAATTTGAAAATTAAGGCGAAGAAGAATGTGATCGAGATGCCGGGTAATGGTGATGTGCCGTTTACCCACGCTAACATAAGTTTGGCTCAACGCGAGCTCGGGTATAACCCGACAACCGATTTGCCGACCGGGTTGAAGAAGTTTGTTAAATGGTACATGTCGTATTACGGATTCGATCATATTAAGGGTAGCTATGTAAATTCCTAAGTGTTTTGTTTTTTGGTTTATTTAACTTAGGATTCTTTTTTAATCTGATTAAAAGGAAGAAAAGAAGTTGCCAAGAGCATAATTCTTTGCTTAAAATGAGGATGAGTTCAAGAAAACTTTGTTCTCATTTCCTTTTTCTTTTCCTTTTTTGATTATTAATTTTTTTTTAAACATTTGTAACATGTGAAGAAAGAGTTTCTGTTATGGTTAATATTATACACTTTATTTCAATGATGTTTTCTTTTACAGCTATTTACACATTTTAAGTTCAATAATTGTCGCATTATGCCTATAACTTTTGCTGCTGATTTTAACTTAATTTTCGGTGGCTTGCACATGCACAAACCTATACAAAATTCTCCTAATCATTGAGATGAGATGCATTTTGTACCTCAAGGTGATGACATAATAGGTGTTGTCCAACAAGTAATGAAGTGTATGGGGTGAGAAAACTCGACGAGAGCCGATGACCAATGAGGTCAAAAGATCTTAGCTAAGCTAACACTTAAATGTATGAGATTTGTAGTGGGCTCGACTTAAGTCAAAAAGATGGTTGAGTTAGATGATAGGCCATTAAGGTATGGTTGAACTATTAGCATTCTTAGATTCAAAGTCTCAAACATAAAAATTCCTCATGTACAAGTTACAATGATTCCACTTTAAAACCATTACATGCTTGTCGGCCATGGAAATGAATATTCCAAACAGCCTTAAGAGATTAACATACTAAATATGGCACAGGTCATTGAACTGATCTCATCTTCAATTTTACAAGCGAAATCATTTATTAAATCATAATAATTTGTTAGGAACTTTGAAGCCCAATCCAATGACTTCACCTAACTTCCAGTAGTCCAAGTCCAGTACCTCTAATGTCATTATAAGGACCCAAATATAACAGACATATCTAAAATTACTATTACTATATATATTATAAGCCGTTTAATACGGCGTCGTTCCGTAAACAGTGTACATCGCCCATATTTCAGGTGGCCCAATACATGGTTAGCCCAACATGAAACCCAACATCCAACCTCCTTTATATTTTTGCTTCTTCTTTATCCACTACACGCATCACCGCCTTTTTTTTTTCCTTTTCTTATTCTTATCGGAACTCCAATCCAAGAATAAGAATCGGTGATCTTGGAGGCTGCTGATTTTGTTTGTAAACCCGGATTCACGGCGGTGGTAAGAGTTTGCAAAGAATAGGTACTAAAGAAATTGAGATGTTTAAACTTTCGGTTTTGATGTGTCTTTCTCTTCTTTATGGATTAATCAAGCGATCATCGGTATGCTATTCTTTTTATTCTTCTTCTTATTTACAATTTTATTGATTTAGCTTATTAGATATGGTATTGATTTTGTTTTTAAAAAATTGCTTTTTCATCAAAAATTGGTGGTCTTAGAAACTGCTTATTTTGATCAACAGATTATGAATTTTCGTGTGATTTTGAACACCCTTTTAGCTTATTGGAGTTATTAGATAAAATTTTGTGTTTTTAGAATACGGCTTATTATTTATAAAAGCTATTGGTGTTGATGAAATTAACACCCTTTAAAATAAATAGATTAAAATTGATTATCTGGTTTTATTGATTTAGCTTATTGGATATCTTTGTGGCTACTATTTGTATTGATTTTCTTTGAAGTAGTTATTGCTTTTCTAAATAAGAAATTGAAAATATGGCATCAGAGAACTTCGCAACTCGGTAGGAACTTGACTACCACAGAGGTTTCGGTTATGAGATAGAGGTTATACATCTTCAAGAAGTTTTAATTATCTTATCTGATGAATGGGTTCGGAAGAAAAAATAAACTTTAATTATCTTATCTTATGTTACAGTTGTTGCCACCAAGCGTTCGATAAATGGAAAACAACCACTACAAGGTAATAGGAAATTTAAATTTGCGATTAACTTTCGATAATTCAATTTGTTAATGTCGCGGTCGCGTAAAAACCAATATGTGCGATTAATAGTCTATTTTGTTCATTCAGATATACCATCTGGGATTCACCCTTCCATGAATATTTCCAACTCGCTCACGCTTCTTCAATAACGATGGCTCAACATGATGGCCTCGATGTTGATTAAAGGAGAACTTCGCCGGCTTGCAACTGGTAAATCTCTTAGTGAATTACAGCGATGTATTTATTGGTTTTACATTTCTATTGGTTTTACATTTTCTTTATGTGGTGTTAGGTAATGCGGCGAATGCTTAGATTCTGAAAGGAAACAACTTAAAATTTGGAGCATAATTGTTGCTATTCAAAAATCCATCGTCACATTTAAGCGATTTGGGGTTTCTATTGTTTCAGGAAGGTTACCGACAAAGTATTCATGTAGGTGAAAGATGAAATGTGCGTGAAATTCATTGAAAAAGTAGGACTCGAAAACTATATATTTTTCCTATAGCTTCAATTTTTTTCCATCATGTCCACTAATTTTTCATATGTAGAAATCACCTTAATAGTTTTTTTTGGAGATTATACAAACTGAATATTGAATAATTTATATTTCAAGATGCAATAGAGGAAGTTAACTCCATGAAATAAACTAATGATTAACGAACCGCGAATATATGTAATTTTAAGGTTTTTAAGCTTTTGTTCTTTGCAATTTTGCAGGTGCACAGAATTTCGAGATATGCCGCCGGTTGTTAATGAAAGTAGTGGATTAGCGAGACATCTTTGCCGTTGTTAATGAAGATAAGCGGATTCCAGTAATATGTGTGAGAAGGATTACTGCGATCGCTACAATGAAACGTAAGTTGCGGCTCCTCCTGTTATTGAAAATGTAACATGTGAGTTATTTTATAAAACATCGATATATCATCAATAATATTATTGCTTATACTATAATGTTTACTTGACAGATGCTTTTAATAAAAGGACAAATGTTGCGGCCATATTAAAGAACATACTACACTGCAAATGCTTTTGATATTAGTAGTACACCACCATGACGTGAGATAATTACTTGGTTGAAAATCTTACTTTTCCTATGTGTCAAGTTTTTCAAAATGCCCGCACACTTTTTACATTTCTAGCTTTATTTAGTATGCATCACGCCCTTGCGAACCCTTAAAATTTTGCCACATTTATGTGATTACTAGAGGTCTAAATTTTTTGTTACAAATAGCTACTGGACCCATTTACATATAAGTGGGTCTACTCGGAACAATATCTTATTTGTAACGGGCCAAATTATCTAATAGGCATTTTAACAAAATTGTTATACCGTTCGATATTAATGTGGGTCTACCTTTGTTATAGATATCATGTGGAGCATAAGAAACTACTTAAAATTTTTTAGCTTGACTTATTGGTGACGTAGCTTGCACTTAATTTCTCCAACTAATCAGTAATCTTATAAACACACTAACAATTAGTTTGTTGCAGATAATGTGATGCTGACCATCCAAAATCATTATCTTGGAACCATCAATGCTTAGATGTGTAGAGTCAGGAACCATTGGAATGATACCCATGCTTGAGCAGGTATTGTACTAATTTCGTTATGAGTGTAACTATGGAGCTGAATCAACCGGGCCAAACCTAAGAAGGCAAAGCGCCGATTTGGCGGAGATCACCCACAACTTTTGAAATCATGTTGCAACTCACGCGTGTGTAGAAAGCGGCGTATGCATTTGCTATGATGTCTTAGCATACATACATGGTCCTCTAATATGTAAAGCAAGTGTTAGGATATGCCGCAGCTTTAACCCATAAGCGGCATACTATGTATAATAGCTTTAGCGTCTACCTACTAGGTTTTGCAAATTTGTATGTTTACCAAATGCCATTTTGTGTAAATCGGTAACCATAATGTGGAGCCCCTGCATCTATACGATCTGCACTTACGATAGTTTAAAAATACAGCAAATAACCCCGCCGCAACGCGGTGGGCTTCTACTACTTGTATGTATTATGAGATTCAGCTTATATATAAAATCTGACAGAAATATCCCAGTTGACCAAGACTAAGGTTAAACCTTTAAATTGAAAAATTACATAGACAGTTCATTACCAAATATCTTAAGGTTGGGTGTAGCGGTGACCACCATCATCACCATCACCATCAACTCAACGCCATATGATCATTTCATCAACTACTAACATCATTACCAACAATGTGTAATAAGACAATCAACTTTACCACCAAAATATACCCCGCTTAAACAAAAATATACCTCTCAATATACTTATACACACAACCTTCTTCACAATCCCGTCGGTTCACATATCGGCTTCTCACAAAAAACAGAGATAATGTGTCGATGGGGAGCGAATGTTATAGGGAAGATGCATGATGAGGGGGACAACGCGTCCATGTACCCCTTACTACACGAGTCTCACTCATTTATATAAAAAAAAAGTATGAGTATATAAGTTATCTTAAAAAATTAAGAAGTACTAATCTAGATTCAATTCATACAAGTACATGTCAACAACAAATATAAGTTGTTCAAGAATAATTAAGTTTTTATTCTTGTAACCAATAAATATTAATACAAAATTTAAAGACATATTGTTATGTATGATATGTAAAGCAAGGATTAATTTAGGTTTGTGTTATGAGATAAGGCTAATCGTATGTTTGATTTTCCTTGTTTGGTAAAAACTATGAGATAAGAGTGTTTATCTTGAATTGGAGTAACAGTCACATACAATTAGGGTTTTGTATGTGTCTTTATGGTGTAGACGAACTTGGTTAAGTTCATGGAATATATGTCTATTTATAGGGATGCCTTTAGGGTTGTTTGAGGTACATTCAGATATGATCTAATGGCTTTGGATGAACCATGTGGAGGGTACTCTATGGAGGAGACTATAATGACACGTGACATTGTATTCTTGGCTTTTGGTGCGAGGGAATCTTCGTACGAGGTACTACGTGCGATATGTTCATCACATTCTTTCTGCATCAGTGAGGTGTTTACGCATGACAATAAATACAATAACGATCTGGAAAGACGGACCGTTATGTCAATCGGTGCCTTGAGATAGGTTTCTAAGCAAAGCTTATCGCGATCCTTGACATTCTGGGCCTGAAATGGTCGTATAACCTTTAATTATTGGGCTAAAACTCTCATATGTTATCATATATAATCATATTATCATGTACGGCTAATTGCTACAACTAGTAGCTAAATTTGCCAATTGCTCCAAAAGTCATATTCTAAAGGGTGTTGTTTCAGCTTATATAGCCGGTTTGTGGCTTATTTGGTTTTGAGTTTATGTTTCATGAGCTCATTTTATGCGGCTTATTTTAAAACTTTACGATTTATATAAGTTCATTAGCTTATGTTTCATAAGTTTATTATTAACGTACATAAGGCTCGTCACTGTGGACTGAAAAAAGTTGGTCGGTCATGATACTCGACCGACATTAAAGTCGGTCGTTGCGACTGTGGGGTTGAGGTCGAGGATCGATCGAGGCAACCAAAAAACGAAAGTCGGTTGTTTTTTCAACCGATTTCTTACACACACATTTTCAGAATTTTTACCATTTCATTTTAATAAAAAAAAAACTTTTTTTTAAAGAAACTTTACCACTTTACATCCTATAAATACTAACCTCAAACACACTTCTAAACACACAATTTCAAACACAATTCAACCTCAAACTACTTCTCATCCATATTCACTCCCAACCTCAAACTACTTCTCAACACATAATTATGATGGCTTGCCATCTACCACATTCCGTCAAACAAATGCAAATGTACGTTAAAAAACAATGCGAAGAAGACGATGCGGCTCGACAAAACGCTATTATCGACGTTATCAAGCAGTTTGATATCGTAAAGGCAGAGTAGCAACGTTTGAGAGAAAAATACGCGATTTGCAACGACATTTCGCCTAGAAGAAAAGCTGTGATCGACAAATTTTTGACTTACATCGCTGACACGTTGTGGGGGTGTATTCAACAGATACAGAACAACATCAACACCAAAATCAATTGGAGTTATCGGGAGAACAAAACCGATGGTGTAGGTGCATCAAGTTCGTTTGCTAGACTTAAATTTGTTAGGCACTGCTAGACGAGGAAGCCAGGAAAGCGGAAGAACAACGTTTGACTTACATCGAAGGACTTGCTGGTTATCGGTCTCCTTCGTATGATTCTGCATGCGGGAAGCATTTAGATTATGATTTATGATTTATATATATTTCGTATCGTAGTTTATTTTAGTTCGTATTGATTTATGTAATATTTGTATTATTAATTAAGTATACTTGAACTATAAAAAAAAGGAAAAAAAAAAAAAAACTCAGTCATCGACTGTAGCGACTTAATCATGTCGGATCATCAGAGAAAGAAAATTGATGTGACAACCGGTGACCCGGATCACGAGTGAGGGCAGCCTAAGCCAAAAAGTATCATAATAAGCCACAAAAAGTGACTTCTCAAGGCTAAAATCAAACGAATCAAAACCCCTTGAATCAAAACCCCCTAACTCTATATGTTCATAAAAGTTAAAAAAAACAAATTACAAAAACACACAAACACAAAAATCCGTATAGCTCACACACTCGTTACTAATTTACAGCGTCTCCCACCCGGCGATCATCGCACCTCATCATTTTCCGGCCACCGGTCATTTTTTTTCCGGTAAGCGGTAACACACATCTTATCTCCTTATCCTTTACATAAATGTATTTACTTTTTATTAATCTTATTTATGTCAAGTTTTATTTTATTATTATGAGCCCTAATTATTTGCAACCCAAATTGTATTGCCCTTTAGCTCAATTTTGATCATTTTAATAGTACTAATATTTTTTATCTACTTTTTGGTACAATGTTTGTTTGTTTTATAAAAGTGTTTGATAAAGTGGATTATATGTAGTTATAGACGATTACGCGCGCTAAGCGATGACAGTGTATAGTAGGTTAATTTGTGTGCGGAGTGAGTAAAGAAAGTCGGTGGTTTAAATTGTAATTAAGTATTTAAATATTTAATAGATTGTGTTCACTTTTATAAGTAGGGGTAATTTAGTCTAACAACATTACTCATTTTTTAAGTTTTAAGCAAATGTGTTTTCTCTTTATATGTAGTATAGATAAAGTGTAAAACGATGTAAAAGGTAGGCGCCTTTTTCAACTTGGAGCCTTTACACAAAATTATAAAAGTAGTTGCTAACGTAGCTGTATTTGTAATTATAAAGCGTAAACCAATGTAAAAGGTAAACTCATATTTTGTAGAGTTAAACAAAATGCACAAGCTAAACGAGCATTATATAAAACTAAACACTCTTAAGAGCTCTTTGCGAAACACAACCAATGTATAACATTGACTTGTCGGACGCGTTTAAGTACAATGTTGTTGGTACTTTTCTTTGTAATTATAAAGTGTAAAATGATGTAAAAGCTAGAAGCTTATTTAATGGCGTTTCAAATAGGAGCTTATTAACAAAATACAAAAGCTAAATAATGAGCAGCTTGTACCAAGAACAAACCCCATGAGGCAGAGGTGCGAAAGTGGACAATATCATATGATAATGAGCGGCTTTGTATCTTTGGTACAAGGAATGTTTGAGAATCATATATAAATAGGGATTTCATTTATACGGTAGAGTCATGGAGCATTTTCTTCTAAAGGCGTTTTTGTGTCATGAAATTGAATAAGCCTATGCTATATAGTATAACACATTGCTATTTAACTTTGAGTTTATATGGCTTCTATATTAGATGTTCGTAATTCCAGTATCTTATATCTTATTTATAATGCTTATCTATTAATTAAATTGCGAAGTTAAGTGTTTTAAATTGCTTCGAGTGGCCTTTGTGTTTGGCAATTCGTAGTTCCAGTATCTTATATAAATGCTATATATGTATAGTTTTGTGTGTATTAAATCTATAGTTTCTACATTTAAGCTAAGGTTAATTTGAGTTAGTTTCTATAGTGACAATGAGAGAGTATTGGCAACTTCCAAAGCACTAATGTGGATACCAAAAAAATATTTCTTTTAAAGATATAACATTCTCAGGTTAAAACTTAAAAGTCCATTTGATATGCTATGTAATGTTAGATTTCTGAATTTTGCTATAATTTTGTAAAATGTAGCTACATGAAGATGTATAAGCATATGATTGTCATGTCTAACTCTAACATGTGAGGCATAACTTCAGGGTGCACGGATAAGCATTTTAACATAACATAGACATTTTAGTCAGAATGGATAAGAAGCATATTATAGATGTAACATGACTCTCGGTAAATGGATAAGCATATTATAGCTAGATTTTCAAAATGTAACATTCTTACATTTTTGTAGTATGAATGTTCATTTTATTTTGAAGTTTGTATCAAATATAACTATATATAGACTAAATATCATTGTCTTCTCAGGCCTTCTGACTTGCAGCAGTGAATTAGTACTTATCATAGGACTAAGAGAAAATAGGAGTATAGATGTCTATTACGAATTATAATTAGATACGTTAAACCATTGAGAAGTGTATATGCTTCATAGGTGGCAAGGAGTACTAGTGAACATGCTTTTAGTATGTAAATCAATTTATAGACTTGAAAACATGAACAATGGAATTGGGTACCCTAGGAGATTAGGTGGAACCTAAGACGGAGGAAGATTACTGTGGGGCAACATAATTTGCCTTATACCCCAAGCATCAATCTTGAATGTTGTGTCTCATTTGGAGAGTAATCCTCGCTTCTTTTTTTTTTTTTTTTTCCTTCTTTTGTACTTATAGCTTCTAATATAACTCAGGATGTTAATTAAGATACGACAATTATGGTTGGGAAGATAAACTGATGGCAACTTATCTTAAAGAACTATGATTTAATGACTCTCTTGTGATGAGTAATGCACATGGTGTGGATGTTTTGATGCACTAGATCATACTCCTCACTTTTTGTTTTGGTGTGAATCTTTTGATTCAACCAGTGAAGATAGTCGGGTACTGGAGCTGTTATATAGATTAGAAGATTTGAGAGAGATTCATTCTGCCGCTCTTGTTGATAGTGTAGGACACAGGATCTTTTGTAGAATGAGGCTACCATTATTAAATTTTAGAAACAACATATTTATACTAAGAAAATTTTGGACTTGTAGTTACTAATCTGAAGCAAACAATTGTGTATATATAATGGATGAATTTACCCTTCAGTACAAAGTGCAAGAATTCTTTTATACAAAACATTTCACTTTCTTTTTTGTTTTTACAGAAGAACTATTTATGCTATCATGAATTAACTAACATCTCTTCAAACTAAAATCATAAAATCCAAATAATTATAGTGTCTCTAAAGGTACATCAAACATCCCACCAAAGTAATTAAGGATAGGATAAACTATCTCGGATCAAGGTATAAAGTATGCAGTGTCATGTCTCCAATCTAGGTTTCGAAAACTCTCAGTCAGGTTAGCTTTCAATAGAATAAAAAATCAAACAGAGTTTTCAATCATAGTGCCATCAAAATTTCCAGGCACTCTTTTTGTTGATATTTGTTGGATCTTAAGGAGATACAGAGAGACACAGTGTGTGGTCGGAGGGGGATGTTTTCAATCTTGACACTTAAAAAATTTGCCTCATCTGTATTGTGATTTGATACTTATATAATGCTAGTATTATACTTATTTAGAATATCTCATGCTATCAGATCATCATCCTCGTTATCAAATGAACTTATTCAAAGAATCATTCCATCACGCTCTCTATTTTGCAGAAAGGTTGCCTTTTTGTTTCTCAATCCTAATACATCAATAGAGTTCGACTAGTCAGACAGAGATGTCTGCAAGAGGACATGGACAACCAGCTTATGCATCCCGGTCAACACAACCTCTGGGAACACAACATCCACAGCATCCCGAGCGTGGAGATAGCAAACTAGTGGGTCGGTCAGCTGAAATAGAAAGGCTTGCTAGTGACAAACAGATACTGTCTGCTAGTCATATGGCCTTACGCCAAGAATTGGCTACCACCCTACAAGATATCCAAAAACTCAGGGCCCACATTGGAAGCATTCAGACAGAATGTGACCTTCAGATTCGAATCTTGTTGGAAAAGATGACTAAAATGGAGGTTCGTATACGAGCCGGTGAGAACGTGAAGAAGGAACTTCAGATTGCCCATGCTGAGGCTAGAGCCTTGGTGGCAACTAGAAAGGAACTAATTAATCAAGTTGAACAGGCTACTCAAGAATTGAAGAAGGCCCGTGCTGACGTGGAAAAACTACCCGAAATGAACGCTGAACTTGATCGATTGAGGCAGGAACACCAGAAGTTACGGTTAGTGAACGACACTTGGCTCTAGCTGTGGTCATTTTGAACAATTTACTTGTGAATGTGTCGATTTGGGCTGTGTTTTAAAGGTCAGATCATAGATATTAGATAAAAGTGCAAGTGGTCAAATGGGTCAAATAGGTTGAATACCCCAAATTCTGTTTTTATCGCATACAATCATCTAAATAGTTTCTATTGTAAGATTTAGAATTAGTTAATATTACACTTTTTATTATTATAATTAACACTCTAGTTTTTTACAGGAAATTTGAAAAATATTTTTCTTCAGGTCAGCCCAGCCCAGCCCAACCAGGCTCATTTCAGTCTGTACTAAAAATAACATGTTTTAATGTGAACCGGTTGTGACCTATTAACCAACCTATCCGATCAGCCCATATTGCCACCTCAATTCGGTCATAACCTTTTCAAAGTTTTCTTAGGAAATAAGTAGTTTATATAATTTATTTACAGCTTATGTTATTCCAGGTGGTTATGAAGCCATTAGTTGGATTGAAATTAATCTTGGTTTTTGAGTTCCCACAGGTCGACCTTTGAGCATGAAAAAAGCTTAAACAATGAAAAAGCAGCACAAATGGAACTTATGGAGAAAGATCTGGTGGGGATGGCAAAAGAGGTGGAGAGGTTACGAGCTGAGATTCAGAATTCCGAGAAGAGGGCAAATGGTATCACTTTCTACCTTCTGTTTCCATGCATTGATATCATTCTGTTTTAACTACGTGATATTAATTCATTCATTTAGAGGTGGCAAAATGGTCGGGTTGGACGTATTGGGTAATGGGTCAAAACGGATTATTATTGTTCTAAATGCGATTCACTAGTTTTTACATTGTATGCGTACTTAGGGAGTATTATTTTATTTAACAGTAAAATTCAATTTTTTGAAAGATATGATTTATGAGGTTTTATGCATTAAAATTGCCAGTTGGGTGACTTTCAAGTTTCGACCCATTTGACCTATTTTTATATATGCCATTTGTTTTCCATCTGACCTGTTAGCAAAATATAACCCCAATGGACCTATTTTAAGTGAATTGATCAAATTTGACAACTCTAGTTTAGGCCATTCCGAGACATTCAAAGATTTGAGTTCGTGTCCCATTGATGATGGAAAACATACTTAATTCGTATTAAACTATAAACGAATAGCATACACAGATTAAGAGATATGAACAAGAAAAAATGAGTTTTTTTTCCTACCTGAAATAACAGTTTTTTATGATGTATGCAGCACCAATGGCCTATATGAACCAACAAGCAATATACCCACAACCACAACCACAACAACCACCACCAACGCCGCCACCACATGTGCACGCTGGTGGTGGCGGCTATGTTGATGCTTATGGAAATGTTCATCATGTCCAAATGGGTGTTGGAGGAGGAGTGGTTCCATATGGTGGAAATTATCCTGGACAAGTCGCTCCTGGTGGAAATGGAAATTATCCTGGACAAGTTGCTCCTGGTGGAACTTATCCGGGACAAGTTGCTCCTGGCGGGAATCCTCAGTGGAGACCACCACCACAAATGGCCCCTTATGGTGGACCTCACCCTGGACAAGCTCCTCCGGGGGTCCATCCACAATGGAGAGCACCACAACCAACACCAACACCACCACCACCAGCAGCATATGACAATTCATACTCTAGAACCTGAACAGGCGAGAAGTGCTTTTTGTTTGCTATTTTGTGCCATAAGTGATCTTACCTGATTTGTTGAAGAAAATGTAATGCCATTTTGATGTTACCCTCCATCTTAGTAACTTATACAGTGCTAAAAATAGAAGGTTTAGATTTTACAGTATCTTGGGATGATTTTAGTATTAGTAGCTTCATTTCCTGGAATTATTCTTACTGATTTACTGTTAATCCGTGGATACTAGTCTCGTTGATTTACCAACATGTACATACTTGCATTGGAATTTCATATGGTTTTAACCAATACTTTTTGCAACAAATCAATTGGGATAAATGATCTTCTTTAAGATTTCAAGGCTTTCATTTTAACATTTAGCGACACATCATCAATTCGTCGTTATTTTGTAGTGTATTGTAAAATGTTGGAATTTCATTAATAATTCCATGTATGCTTGGTTTCTTGTATAGAAAAGTTATGAATAGCATAAGTTTTGGTTACTGCCTTGTCGAGAATAGGAAGCCAGAGGGCATTTGGGTTGTTTATTGAAACTGAGTGACACGTCGCTAGTTGTATTTGATACTGATATTAAGTACACTTCTTGCTCTTTAATGGCTCATAACTCATAAGTGTACTTCTATAGTCTTTTACAGCACTAGTCATATCCTCAAGCATATAGTTTTAATATCAAAGCATCTGGTTTTGCAATGTCTTGTGATGTAACTGGCTTTGACATAAATATTGGATCTGTTATCGATAAACATCTGATTGCCTCTCAATAACCAAGGCACATGAGTAGCTTTGCTACTCTTATACTGTATTTAAACTGGTGGTTTAACTGAACAAAACGTAATTCCGGAACAGCAAATTATACACCATTTTTTAGAACCAAATAACCCGGTAATTTAATCAGTTCTTCTTTGGTCGGGGCTGGGCATGTTCAAGCGACCCAGCCTCGAAAACCCTTTAGTTACTACAGTATAGACGAAGAAAGCTTAATCATACTCGCATTTAACACTTACAACTATTTAATCTTTACATGATAACACCAACATGAACTAGTTGTTCAAAAGAGAGAATGTTAACCTTTTTTTTTTCTTCTATTGGCGTTAACAATCCAACATCTGAATCGTGACCAGATTATAAACATCTCTATTATCATATCTAAATAACAAATTAAAATGGGAAAAGAATAACAATTGGCATCTAGATATCTCTAGTAAGACTAACATGAACTAAGATTGGTTTTAAGGTGAATGTAACATGATTGGGTGGTTATAGGTCGATTATAGGCCTTAGATGTTTTGCACAGGTTGTGAGGGTTTTTCCAGGATCGAATTGATCATAACAACAATCATGTATACATCAAACATAATCAATAAAAATGAAACAGGAAGATATGGGGTTGAACCCTATAAACTGATATTGATAATGAAAGGGTTAACGTTTGTTTACATATTCCTATTCTATATATACAAGGTGAATCGGTGCATCTCATGAAAGGGTATGCCGATTCCTTAAAAGTAACTGATATAATGTTTCTAAATAACTAACTAACTGCCTATGTTTCTGCATAAAGGGTTTGTTGGCCTGCGGCTCAAACCAGAAACATAACAGGCTTTATCTTTTGGCGTCAAAGACATTAGAACAGGTCCAATAAGATGATATTGCTCTTATATGGGATAGTAGCTTGTGTCAATGTTGAATGGTTATTGAAGTAAAGGTGTTAAACATTTGAGCAACACGAAATAATCAAACTAGCTGAATATAAGAAGCTTTTATATTGATTAAAGAATTATGAACTGATAATTTTCTGTACATTATCTCATCTTTAAACTCGATCATTTTTCCTTAATCTCTATTAACTACTCGTATTAGGTATACATTCTCTAACACACTAATCAAGTTTACTTTCATAGTCTATTCACATATTATATTTTTTTTAGAAAGACAACATTTTACGTAAAGAAAAAACAAGGAACAAACAAAATACAGTAGAAATGGCATGCTATCAACTTTACTTTGCTAGTCTATCTACATATTATATTTCTTCACTTCCATTGTTTAATTCTTGAAGATGCGACGAGCTTGATCGATTACACCACTTGGGTATATCTTCCTTCCATCATGGAATATATGACAATTCTCACTTTAAAGGAAATGATTATCATTCATTACCAACTTTGACTGAATTTGACCCCAAGAAAAATCCAGACCGTTCTATTCAAATTTCGTTAAACAAATTACCAATATAAACTCATTTCATACCCAATTTATCAAAATGAACATATTTTATTATACTCTTACTAAAATGAACCATGTACCCATTAAAATATGTCACAAGCGCGCCCCAATGAGCCACCAATTAAAACACACGTGGTTGTTTTTGAATTTCCAACATTTACTTCACTTTATACCTACCCTAATTAATTCTATCTTTCTCATCAATATCCATACACCTGCAAACCATTAGCTAAGATCCATCTCTCATTCACTTTCCATCTTCCGTTCACCTCTGATTTGCATACGAGGTTGCCCACATGTCTAGCTGGTTGTCTCCAAGGAGGTTGCCCAAGGAGGTCGCCTAGCATAGCTAGACTACTCAATTTTGTTCGTCGCCTACAAGGTCCGAGGTCGCCCACATGTCTAGCAGGCTGCCTAAAGTGCTTTAGTCGCCTAAGAGGTCGCTGAGGAGGTCTCCTAAAGATATACAATACTCCATTTTACTTTTCAGTCGCCTAGGAGGTCGCCTAGAAGAATCAGCGATACGTGTACGGTTGAAAAGGTTGTCCTGGAATGAATCTAATGAAGGTCATGTAAAAAATTTATTTTGGTAAAAAAGATGGGTGAAGTTCATTTTGATAAATTTTTTTTCTCAATTTAGTTTTCTCCAACATCTCAAAATAAATCTTGAATTTACAAAGAAATTAGAGTATTTCATGCCTTTGTAATCGCAAACAACAACACATAAGTTCTATATCTATCTTCATATATACTTGAGCTAAACAAGACTGACTTCTTTGTGTTATGCAAATATTGTATTTAACAAACATTGTCATGCAATTGAGGTGGTTTTAGATCATAAGTTTTAAGTGAGGGTTAACGTTTCATGAACTTTTAGCCGGGTTGGTTAATGGTAGGGTTAAAAAACTGAGAGGCAATTATATGATAATACTTCACAATTAACACTTATCCTCAAGTTATCTTACATGATAACATGAACTGTTGGTTTGTGGAAGTTGAAAACACAACAAAACGATTAAAGGTGTGTGAGCCGATGGGGGCACACGCGATAAACACGAGTATACGTGTAGAACGTTTATAATACTCGAATATATATACCCGTTATTTGACCCGATCATGAATTCAAACCATGGGTTGTCTTGGAATTTAACATGGGACGAATTGAGCTAAGCCTTGGGCCTTGGATGCTTAACTGATCGGGCATAAAGGGGGCAGAAAGAGTGCATGGGCTTGCTTGGGTTGTTACTTGTCGAACAAGGTTTTGACTCGAACTGGGAGTCGGTTTGTTTAGTATATAAACAAACACACCCAAGCTAAAACTCACGCATGAAAAACTATCCCTAACATCCCAAAAACCGAATCCAGTTTTCTTTCCTGCTCTCTCTTGGTCGATTTATTCATAAGGTCGATTAAGAGTTTTTGGTTTAGATTAATTCTAAACTTGTTTGATACAAGTGTTTAGAGAAATTGGTGATACTTTGTTTTCTGTTTCCTGGTCGACATGCACAACAGAAACAAAGAGGTATTATGGTTTCTGGCCGTGGGTTTTTATTTTGGACAGAAGCTATGATATATCGGACATATTTGTCCGGTATCGGGTATTGGTTAAAACAGTTTTCCAACTGTTTGGTCCTCGGATAATGAAAGCAAGCTTGTTTCTTGTGAGGTTTCTTATTCGAATCATTCAAGTAGTCAACTGTTGATTGTGGTATATTATTACGTTCTCGACTAGCCTTATATCAAACGTATACGTTATCGGTTTGTGTGTGATACTCATTGAGGTATCTAATTTAGATACTTGGGGTTTCGTTTGGTTTCTTGTTCGTTATTAAAGTTCAATTGCCAAGCAAGGTTAGGTTTTCTTTTATCCTTTTATTAATTAATTGTTTATTAATTACGTGTTTAACCTAATTGCGATTACTAGATCCTTATCCGCTGCGTACTCGTAGAGGTTAATTGGTTAACTTGTTCTAAAATCCCAATAGTGGCATCACGAGCCATCTCGTTTTTGTGATTATGGGTTACACGTTTTTTTATTAGTAAACATGTTTAAAAGGTTGCATGAAACCTAATTTAGTTATTCGTTTTATTTTGCTTTGACAACTATATGCAATACTTGTCAATTTTAATAAATAATAACTAGTCACACACAAATTAAAATTATATTGATAATTAGAATTAATTTGTTAATTAGAATTAAATTTGTTAATTAGAATGACTTGTTAATTAGAATTACTTGTTAATTAGAATTAAAAGTTATTTAGAATTATTTACTTGTTAATTAGAATTATTATGATAATTAGAATTACATATTGGTTACATAAAATTGCGTAATTACTTGTTAATTGAGATTGCCATGTTTTATGTGTTTTCCGGCCACAAGACCCACTCAATTGCTTTTAAGTGATGTAGGAGCGATCTAGGTATTACACCTAGTGACGGTCTTATGGTTCTCCTTTTGGGGAAGACTCGCGAGAGAACTTGGAACAATATGTGGTTATATATATTGATGTTTATGTTTATATGTTTGTGATTCCATTATGTGCATTATTGTTACTTGCTTTGACATCTAATTGTATGCAATATGGAATAATACATATAGTAACCATAACATTAATATGGGTCTTTATTTACACGCCTAAATGTCATGCTCATTGTGACCTGCTATTTGATTCGTGGAAAATCGTTTTTGTAAAATAAAGTGACCTAATTTAATGAAACACGTTTTCAAGAATTTAAAAACTAGACGCTATGGACACTTGGGATGTACGGCTCACCCACTAGAACAAACTCTAAAAGGGATTCAAAGAGGTGCGCACAGTCGCACCGAAAGGACGTCTAGGTTATTGCTTCAGCGCTTACCTGGTCCTCTGCCTCCCTGTGAGTTCGATTGGAGCTACCGTGAACCATGATGATCACTACAGTGTCATTACCAAAAGTTTTTAAAATTAGTGTTACAAAGTTGTTTTGCATGCTTCTTTGTACACGACTTTTAACACATTTATATGTGCATACGTATTTGTTAATTTTAAGTCTATGCCATCCAACTATGAACATGTGCATTTGGATTGACTTCTCTGGTAAGACCTAAGGGCCTTTCCAACCCATGGTAATTATTTCGCTTTGGTCATACCTCTGGTTATTTTTACACGTTCATACTTGGTCGACTTATTTCGAGTTGGCTTGGTCACACCTTGAACCCGAGGCATAAGATGAGAACTGAACATGCTTTTGACAGTATTACTTGATACTAATGCCTTAAACAGTCTCATAAAGTCTAAGAGTTGCATTATACAATTAACGCTCGTCGCTTACCTCTTGTCCTATTTTTTTACGCACTGGTCAGACCTATGGTAATTAAGTGGGAGTGCAAGATGGATCTTAGTCTTAATTAGTAATTAATTAGGTAGTTAATTCTGTTAAGAATGTAATTATTGAAAATACTAGAATTGAACTTTTTATGTTCTGATTAATTGTGTTATTGCAACATAATTCGTAAACAAAGTTGTTTTTCTTTGAAAGACAAACTTAGTCTCTTTTCCTAGTAAGATGAGTGAGACTTATACCTATCTTTTCTCCTTAGTTGACAAACTAAGATAGGATTACAAATTGATGAACTCATTTATGATCTTTCATTACCCTTTTGTGGTCTAGAGTTAATTGAAAGATAGAATATTTTGTGTAACTGGAAACATTGTGTTTAAAGCTACCAAAATAAATAACATCCTGCACTTGTCACGATGTATGAGTTTAAACCGCAAAGAGTAAAGGAGTTACTAGCATATTTTTTAGGTAATCTTCTTGGACTCTTATTATTTCTAAAGTGCTAATTACCCTTGGGGCTATGTAGACGATAAAAGAGGAATTGCATGCTAAAGATTCAAGTTAAATGAATGAAAGAATGGCTAGTCCATTGTCAACATAAGTAGAACTTCATATACTCTGTTCAATACTTAAGTACATGCTACTCATAGGTATTTGAAGAGAATAGGAACGTATATAAAACTGCTATATGTTTTCTACTGGAAATGTAACACTTACAATGTTGACAAATCAAGTGGGAGCAATTGCATTTTATGACTGAAATAACATTAATGTAATTTTGTCAATTTCAGTGGGAGCTACGGGATCTATTTCCTATTAGTCACCCATATCATTTCAAACTAGCTTTGAAATAATCCATTACTTTCCGAATATGAACAACCATTGCTTAAAAGAAATTGCATTTTATTTTATAAGATAACACGTTGCCTTCCTGCTGTCGCTTCCTGAAGCGTTATCTATAGAATAATACTTAATTAAAGGTTATGGTTCTAAAACTACTTACGATATCTATGACATTATCATATCCTTTGAACCACGTGTTGTTTGTTTTCATAATATGATGTTGTACTTTTTACAAGTGGGAGAAATCTCAAAGTGTGTGCAAGGAACAACAATATTATTGGTATCTCTTGACCGCAAGGTAAAGGAAACTAATAATTCTACTAGGACTTAAACACGTTAGATGTTTAATGCCCTACTACATGTAAATAAGAATTCTACTAGGACTTAAACACATGAGATGTTTATATTCCTACTACATTCTAATAATGATTTTACTAGGACTTGAACACGCTAGATGTTTGTTGCCCTACTACATTCAAATGTTATGATATAGTGTTAAGATACTTCAACATTTGACTACATGTTTTAGTCAACATAATTATGGCTATATGATAATGATCATAATTCTGAAGTATATAATTAACTTGAAATTACTATAGAACTCAATAGTTTGCGTTCATGATTACTTTTGTTAGTATAATTATGCTTACATGTTAAGACATAATTATAAAGTCCTTGAATTAATCAATGACTTATAACATAAAGTATATATAGTAAATGTGTTATGTCTTCTCGTTAACACATAAACATGAGGCTTTGAATTATTCAAAGACTGATAATCTATTATTGAAATATTTTGTTTTCTTGTTAACACATGAACATATAATTCTTGAATAGTTCTGTCTTCTTGTAAACACGTGAACATAAGGTTCTTGTATTGTTCAATGAATATATATTATTGCATGCACTTGGCTCGTAAATACTTTATATGCAATTTGGCTTGGCCCAATTGACAAGTATTTGGTCCAAAGAGAATTAAGTTATCTATAGAATTCTGATATAGTTCCACAATTCTAATAACTCATAGGATACCACTTAATTATGGTATTTCTCATGTGTTGGATCAAACTTTATTCATATTGTTTGGTTCCTGATAGCTTTAATTGCTCTACCTCCAAAACATATCAAGGTTAGAAATTGCGTGCGTCATGGATACACTCAATATAGTTCAAACCTAGAAGGTATTCAAGGCGACACATAACTGAAAACCCTAATTCATTAGGGATTTTAGGTTTTTCACTCAAACAATTAAATCCTAAATCCTTTTGGATTTTTGATTATTCTACACTTCCTAGCTTGAAGATTGTAGTTTTGGTGTTCTTCCCAGCTTGACGAAACACAAAACTATTGCTAGAACTTTTGGTTAAAGAGTGATACTAAATTAGAGTTATTCTATAAACCCTAATTTGAGTTGTTGGAAGGAATTCCATTATGTCTTGATTTAAGTTCTGAATTTGTTAAAATCTTATGAAGCATTTTATTAACAAATCTTGAGATGAGAACTTAAAATGTATTTTGTGGTTCTCCATAAAGAACAATTTATTATTGCTTAAATACTTAGTATTTAGATAATTGTCTCTACTTACAAAAGTAAGTGAGAGTATATACAAATCTCAAAGTTTTTGAGAACAAAATACTTAACCTTCTAAAATCTACTTATTAATGTCATACTAAGGTTATACATGTAAATGTAGACCGAAGTATAATGATTACTCTCATTCATAAATTCGAAAGAATACCTCATCACATGAGTGATATTTTTATATCAATGCTGAGGGATATAAGTTAGAAGATTCTTGTAAATCAACTAACTACTAAAATATATTATCACATCTTGAATCTGATAAATGTTTTAGAACTATGAATGATAAGATGCAGTCTTTAAAAGGCAAATCGAGTTTTGAGCTTGATTGTTATTTCGCCTAACTGTTAACTTATAAGGTTGGAATGAGTTTCTTTTGAAGAAAGACTCACAAGGACAAAATTGTATACATACTAATGCATGACATTTTATAAGAAGTTTTTTAATCATACTTAAGCAATTGGCTGTGATTAATTTTTTTTTATATATACACGCATTAATTATATAAAGATAATTAATTGTCATACATGATTTCTTGTATTTGGAATATGACAATTAAGATTTTGTGACTCTTTGTTTAAGATTACCTTTTGCGAGGACGGTGTGTAATCAAAAGGGTTATAAGTCTATATAATCTTTATGTAGTATACAATAGTTATGCAATCCAAGTTTGGATTGAATCATGCATCTAAGAGCTGATATCTTGAATTTAATTATAATATGATTCTGGTAAAATTAAGATAACTCTTGAGTACATCTGACGTTGAGTGGGAGCAATGTGTTTTTCCTTAAAATTTAGATGTTGAAGATATCATTTCATTTAAGCTACATATTGATCCTTAAGCTTGGAATGAAACTTCACTTGGAATTTAAGGAATAAAACAAACAACCTTGGAATAAATATTTATCTGGTATAAACAAATGCGGAAAATATTAAGCCTAACACAAATGCAATATATCATTCAAGCAAGTCTTAAATGGTATATTTCACTTGGAATAATTTATTACATGGATGGAAACCTTATGTTGTTTTTAACTAAGGATTTATCATGCATATATATTATAATGTGTATAAGACTAATTGTTGCTTTTATACAAGAACAAGATGAGCGGACAACAATATCTAATTGAGAGTGTTTAGATTATTGTTAATAAATATGTTTACGAATTATAAAGCATAGTGTTGTATAAGTACAAATATATTAGTGGATTATGAATACTAGTTGTAGTAGGATTTCATCTTTATGATAAATCTGCTAACTAGTTATGCTTAACATAGAGCATTGTTGCATTACACATTAATGAATGAGAATACTTTACACTTTTAGAAACTGTAAAGATGACTGTCAGTATGTTGTTGACTTCTATTACCTCGTACAAGGTAAGACGACATCTCCATACTATAACTCTTGCAATAGTATGAGCATAAGAGATAAGACACTCATCTTATATTTCAAATCACTCACCATAAGTGAAATTTGAAACAAGTATTCGGAAAGTTTACTCAGATGACTATTTAGTTTTTCTTTTAAAGAAAGGTTGAGAATGTTGGAAACACTAGGGTTCGACTTACTAAATGAGTTTCATGCATACCTGTTTTAGTATTTGGATAATTGGGATTGAAAGACAATTTTACTTTATGATGAATAAAGATACTTGGTATTTGTTATTCATTCATATAATAATTATTATCCTATATTTGCATGTTTAATCCTTAAACAATTTTATTATTCTAAATATGTCCATTGTCGGTTAACAATATGGGAATATTATTATGTAAGGCAAATGTGACTGTTGGTTATATTCTAATGAGAATTTGGATTGTTCCCGCCAAACTCATATGTATTCACTAGAGATGCATATTGGATTCCCCAACTTTCAAACATTTACTTTTGGATCCTTGTCATAAGTAAAATATTGAAAATGGTTTGTTATCTTCGTCCTTAGACTTGAGATGCAAGCAAGTTCTGTTATGTGTGGATATCATTTTTTGTAAGTATACGTAAAACGCTATCTGAATAAGGTAGTTATAAAGGCTATATTTCGGAGTGATGTGAAGCAACATCCACAACACTTGTAGTCAATAAAGGATTTGTTACTCCACTTGATATGTACAGAAAGATACCATGGCGCCTCTCCAGATTTAATCAGATAACTATCTGGCCAGACCCAAAGGGTAATGCAAGATGATTCTTGATTACATTTGGTATATCTGAATTAATATCTATAACGAGATTCTAAATGGTTAAACTATATAGAATGATTTGAGATCCATTATCCATGGTTTAACAGTATCTATAACAAAGAATGATTAAAGCAAGACATTGAATGACCATGCTACTTAGAAACTTTTACGAAACTATTCTCTCAGACACTTTTAGTTAAAAAGCGAGTGAGAGCGTTTGCTAGGCGTTTCCGCCGTTAGTTTTGTGTGCCATTCGACACACCAACTCCCAAGTGGGAGCTGTTGGTTTGTAGAAGTTGAAAACACGACAAAACGATTAAAGGTGTGTGAGCCGATGGGGGCACACGCGATAAACACGAGTATACGTGTAGAATGTTTATAATACTTGAATATACATACCCGTTATTTGACCCGATCATGAATTCAAACCATGGGCTGTCTTGGACTTTAACATGGGATGAATTGAGCTAAGCCTTGGGCCTTGGATGCTTAACTAATCGTGCATAAAGGGGGGAAAAGAGTGCATGGGCTTGCTTGGGCTGTTACTTGTCGAACAAGGCTTTGACTTCAACTGGGAGTCGGTTTGTTTAGTATATAAACAAACACACCCAAGCTAAAACTCACGCATGAAAAACTATTCCTAACATCCCTAAAACCGAATCCAGTTTTCTTTCCTGCTCTCTCTTGGTCGATTTATTCATAAGGTCGATTAAGAGTTTTTGGTTTAGATTAAATCTAAACTTGTTTAATACAAGTGTTTAGAGAGAAATTGGTGATACTTTTTTTTCTGTTTCTTGGTCGACATGCACAACAACAACAAAGAGGTATTATGGTTTCTGGTCGTGGGTTTTTATTTTGGACAGAAGCTATGATATATCGGACATATTTGTCTGATATCGGGTATTGGTTAAAACAGTTTTCCAACTGTTTGGTCCTCGGATAATGAAAGCAAGCTTGTTTCTTGTGAGGTTTCTTATTCGAATAATTCAAGTAGTCAACTGTTGATTGTGGTATATTATTACGTTCTCGACTAGCCATATATCGAACATATACGTTATCGGGTTTGTGTGTGATACTCATTGAGGTATCTAATTTCGATACTTGAGGTTTCGTTTGGTTTCTTATTCGTTATTAAAGTCCAATTGCCAAGCAAGGTTATATTTTCTTTTATCCTTTTATTAATTAATTATTTATTAATTATATGTTTAACCTAATTGTGATTACTAGATCCTTATCCGCTGCGTACTCGTAGAGGTTAATTGGTTAACTTGTTCTAAAATCCCTACATGAACTACTTGTATGGAAGAGAATATGATATTCTTTTTTTCTTTTCTTTTTTGAGTTAACAATCCAACATCTGCATGACCAAAATTATAAATAGCTCTATTCTCATATTTAAATAACAAACTAAAAAGGGGAAAAGAATAACAATCGACATGGTATTTTAGATATGGTCTTCTTGATATCCCTAGAAATAATAACATGATTGACGGGTTGTTTTTAAGGTGATTGATAACATGATTGGGTGGTTATGGGTCGATATTGACTTTAGATGATATTGTTATATGGGATTATTGTAGGGTACGTGCGAGCGACTCGTGTCAATGTTGAATGATTAATGAAGTAAAGGTGTTAAACATTTGAGCAACACGAGATAATAGAACTAATTGAAAATAAGAAGCTTTTTAAATTGATTAAAGAATTATAAAGAATTACAATATTGTTCTGCACATCATCTCATGATTAAACTCATTATTAACTACGTATTAAGTATACATTCTAGAACACAACTAATCAAGTTTATTTTGATAATCTATCCACATATCATGACTTTCACTTCCATTGTTTATTTTTTGAAGATGTAATGAGCTTGATCGATTACAGCACCTGCACCTGAAATATCTTCCTTCCAACGTGGAATCTATGACACTTCTCACGTTAAAGGAAATGATTATCATTTATTACCAACTTTGGCTGAATGTTACTCATGGGAAATATCACAAATGTTCTATACAAATTTAGTTTTCTCCAACATCTCATAATAAATCTTGAATTTACAAAGAAATTCGAGTATTTCATGCATGTAATTGAAAACAACAAATAAGTTCCATCCTTGCATCACATATACTTGAACTAAAACACTCACTTCTTTGTGTTCTGCAAATATTGTATTTAACAAACATTGTCATGCTATTGAGGTGGTTTTAGATCATGAGTTTTAAGTGAGGGGTAACATTTCATGAATTTTTAGTGGGGCTGGTTAATGGTAGGGTTAAAAAACTGGGAGGCAACTATGTCTTCTTAAAACAAATCTTAGTAAAATAGGAATTTATAGGTTAAGATTCTTAAAAGTATTAAAAAAAGTCTAATCTAGGCTATTTCTATAAAAATGTAGATATATAGATATATGTTATTCGTCTAACACTGATATTTTTTTTCATAGAGTAAAAAGTGTTGCTTACAAAAAGTTTGTTCTAAATTGAAGTTGGAAAATCAACAGTGAGGAACTTGTTCTAAATTGGTTGTGATTCTATACTGAATAAGAAAAGAAAAATGACTATGAGTTGTATCTTCTACTGAAACTTTCTGATAGAAAGTATACATGGGTTTCATTAACATCTACATACTTGCATTTGGTTTGTTTCGTATGGTGTCAGAAAATAGTTTTTACGTCAAATTAACAGGGTTTAAATTAACTTATTCTAAGAATTTAAGGCTTACATTTTTGAATTTAGCATCTTATCACCAGCTCATCATATATTATTTTGGACTTTTTTTTACCGCAAATTGTTTGTATTTCATCAATAATCTCATTTAGCTCGGTGTCCCTTTATTAACACTAGCATCAAATACACTTATTGCTCCTGAATGGCTCATATGTGATAACCACTATATTGGCTTTTGAAGCACTAGTCATATCCAAGCATCTAGTTTTGCATTTTGTTTTGTAAAAATTATGTGGTTCTAGCATACCTCTAGATATAGAATATGTTATTGATAATCATATGATTGCCTCTCAATCACCCTTCGTGATCAGATAGCTTTGCTACCGTTTTATCTTTGATTGGTGGGTTGAGTAAACGGAAAACTTTGAAAATATATTCAACTTGTCAAAAGAATTTATAATGTGTATCTAATTGTTTTTTCCTATTGAATAGATGAAACTTGTTAATCATCTTATTGTGTGTACTAAATAATATGATTAATGAATAATGTTAGCGTGACACCCAATTAACCAGAAATTAATATGTTATTGCTTAGTTGGCCTATTAAGAAAGAACCACATTATTTTACAAAACCTATTTCCGAACACCTCTTCTCACTCACAAAAACACACTAAACACACCAAGCACACACAAATAAACATCATTCTAGACCAAAACAACTTAATTATTGTTCAAACTCTTACAACAACCAAAACCGAATTAAGAACTTCAAGTATTTAAGCTCAAAAGCATATTAAAAATTACTAAAATACAGTATACCTGTATACCTAAGTTCAAATGGCTACGAAGCATTTAACATGAAGAAAAAAAAAGAAGATACAAATCAAAGATTTTTTTTTTTTTTTAATCAACTTAGACACATATACAATCAATTATTTCTTAAATAAACAAAAATGCACATATTTCATATAGGGCAAAGTGGTAAACCATACACTAAGCATTTCCAAATAGGGGTCTAATTTTTTTTTTTTTTTTTTTTGGTAAACATGGTATTCGGCGTTTTGGCCGACTAGTATACGAGATTTGAACCCACCGTCACGAATAATCAAATTTTGCTCAAAGAATTGAATTTGCTTAGGTATTTGAGACAATGACTTTGAGCAAAACATCTCTCGCACCAATTACTATATGAAGATTTTAGAAATTATTTTTTTGCATTGGAGATGATTACTTTATATTGAGTTTTTTTTATGGAAAAAAGTCATCTGAATCGCTAAAACTATTGTGGATGCTTCTAAACTATGACCAAATAGAAAAACTTGGTAAGTGGGTTGGTTTCGTCTGAAAAGTTTAACTGATATTTTCCTGTTTTCCTAAAACAATCAGTTCTTCTTGTTAATATATGTCTTTCCAAAGTTTAAACTGATAATTTTACATGTTCTTACCTATTAAAAAGCTTAACTATGTTATGCACTTATATATTTTCTAATATAGAAATACATGTATTATAATGGGAAAAAAAGCTTTATATAAGCTCAATAACTACACATAACACCATTTTCAGAAAACAACAATGTAATTGAAGGCCTCATGAGAACAGAAACCAAAAATGATCTTTTTCCCTCAAAAGCTAAAGAAGCATCAACATATAAAAAATAACACCAATCAAAAGTTTCTATCTGATTAACAATCTATAGCCATTTTTTGGTTTCCCGGCCGTATACATTTTAGAACACAACTAATCAAGCGTATTTTGATTTCTTTTCTACAAACTCTGATGTTCTCAATCCTTTGCTTAATTCATGAACATCATATCAAATTCCAATTGTTTGGTTTCTTGTATGATTACGTAAAAGTTCTTCTCTCCTCCTAGGATGGTGGGGCTTTGCGAGACTTGTGTAGACAATGAAACGGCATGGTTCGTCAATATATTCTTCACAAATTTAGTTTTCTCCAATATCTCAATAGAAATGTAAAATCTTAAAGATATCAGACTATTTACGCCTTTGTGATTGCAAAAAAACTAACACATAACTTCTATCTCTATCATCACATATACTTGAACTGAACATCATTCACTACTTCTTGTGCAATGCAAAATAATGTATTTAACAAACACATTCATGCAATTGAGATGGTTCTTAAATCATAAGATGTAAGTGAGGGTTAATACTTTATGAATTTTGAGGGTAAGAATAGTGGGAGGCCATTATTACAAAAACGACCATATCTCTTTAAAACAAATCTTGCACTAGAAACTTACTGTATATGTTAGGAAATTTAAGAGTTTCTGAAAGAAACTTATAAACACGTTTAGTTTGTTAGAACAAGTTTGGTTCCTTACTCATAGATAAACTTGGGTGAATTTAGTAGAGCCGAGTGCTATATCAGTTAATTTTGAAGATTCAAAGTTGTAATTCCTTTAAGCAAATATAAGTAAAACCTCAATGTTATGGGAGAGCCGTGGCCCGCCCCGGTCTCCACTAAGGTCCGTCCATGTCCTTACTATTCCATAAACTGAATACATTGCAATACTACAACAAGCCCGTTTCAAGTTTGTCAAGAAAATCATGTTATGTTAAGCTCAAATGACCAAACAAAAAGGATTTCCCTAGAAAAAAGTAAATATGACTTGCAATGACTCCGAAAATATCTTTCTTATAAAGAAAAATTCAATATACCATCTTATGCTCGTTCTAGTGTTTTAGTTTTCCATAGTGAGTGGCAACTGGCAATTACGCCACAACATGAAGCATGCCTAGAAACTAACACGAAAATAAATAAACTATGATTTGTTTTAAACATGTTTTTAATTTGTGTTAAGGTTAACTCAACATGTTTATCAAACAAGTACGGAGTAGTATTCAAGATGAGGAAGGATTATTCACGTCAACTCACCGACGTATTGAACATGAGTAACTCGTAAACTAGTTGTGCTTGTATTGTATAAACATGTTATCCGCTAACCCAACTCAAATTACGGCTTCTAGTTTTTCTTTTCATTCATTTATGTAAATTTTTGAAAACTCAAAAAGGCAAATAAGCAAGATTATTTGTATTTTGCTTCGTTTTGGTCTATCTTAAACACACACTTTTGCCCCAAATTTTGAAATGTACATTATCTAACAAAGTAAAACAGATGAACATAATGCATATTGTAAATTTATAATGACTGAAGAAAGTTTTTTTTTTGGTTAAAAGGTCAAAGACCCGGTAAATATATTACTCCAAAAAACGTTTAAGTACAAAGGATATGGGTGAATCCCATATCTCAGCCCGTTAGACTAAAGAAAGTTTCATAAGCTTACAGAACATTAAAATATGAATATTGAATTCCCCAAGTTCTCTTACATGGTAACATAAACCATATAAGAGAATGATATTTGTTCTTTTTCTTTTTTGAGTTCACAATCCAACGTACATGTCAATCGGACTTATCTATTTACCCCACAATTTTCAGATCTGATTAACAAACTAGAAAGGGAAAAAGTAACCACTTTAGTTAAGTTAATAATCAATATAGTACTTCCGATTTGGTCTTCCAAATATAGTACGAATAACATGATCCGCCGCGGTTGGTTTTAAGGTGAATAATAATAACATGTTGGTTGGTTACGGGTCGATCATTATATATTTATTGGAGATTACTGTAGTGTACGTGAGCAGCTCATGACAAGGTAAAATGGTTAATGAAGTAATTGTATTGAATATTTGAACAACACATGTCACAAAATGATAAAATTAACAAAAAGAGAAGAGTTATATATAGTAAGATTAGTGTACTAAACATAAACTCAAGTTAATCTTCTAATTCTTTTCGATAATTTTTAAATACATTCTAGACCAGAGTTAATTAAGCTTATTTTAAACAACTTTTTACAATATGTGATATCTTTAATTCCGTTGTTTTATTCTAGAATATCATGTCAAATTACATTGTTGATCTTGAAGCAATGTGATAGACTTGATCCTTTGATGAGTTTCCTTTCTTCCTTCGTTCAAGATGAAAAGTGTAGACATTCTAGTGAATTATTAACATACTTTCCCAATCTTGTTGAGTTACCACTCTGCTAGACATTCCCATAGTGTTCTTTACAAATTTAGTTTTCTCCAACATCTCAAAATAGATATTGATGTTACATATAAATTAAAGTATGTCATGCCGTTGTAATTGCAAAAAACAACACATAATTCTATCTCTATCATCACATCTTCCTTGACAAGGAACATCAAGTATCGCGTTATATATCTTCAACGTAGGTGTCACATTAAAACTAGACGTACACCAAGTCTAGAACTTTAACCACTTGTTTCACCATTCATGCAAGTCCTAACCCGCGGACAACGGTGACAAAAATGAGGTTGGAAATTTGGTCATGAGTTGGGACAAGAGTGCTTGATTCATGTTTTTGAAGTTTGTTGTGGGTTCTTGAAGCAAAGATTAGTAGCTTCTTCATGAATTGGTGAAAATTTAACGTGAATAGCTTTGCTACTATTATACTGTATATGAATCAGTGGGTTAACTGAAGTTAAATGTAATATAGGTACAAAAAATTCTACACCATTTTAGAACCACATAACCCGGTAAATCAGTTTTTGTTTGGTCAGTCAGGGTGTTTAACTAATTAACTTATCTTGTTAATTTATGGTTTTCCAAAATTTCACTAATAATACAAAATAGTAGAAAACTAAAACTGATAGTTATTCATATATGTTCAAGCGCTCCAACCTCTAAAACCCTTTAGTTGTATATAAATGAAGAAAGCTTAATTATACTTCACAATTACTAACACTTATCCTCAAGTTATCTTACATGATAACAAGAACTACTTGTTTGAAACTGAGAATGATATTTGTTTTTTCTTTTCTCTTTTGAGTTAACAATCCAACATCTGAATCATCACCAAATTATAAACCGTTCTATTCTCATATCTAAATAACAAACTAAAATGGGAAAAAGAATAACAATCGACATGGTATTTTAGATTTGGTCTTCTTGATATCCCTAGTAAGAATAACATGATTGAAGGATTGGTTTTAAGGTGAATTTAACATGACTGGGTGGTTATGGGTGGATTATAGGCCTTGGAATTCAGGGACGGAACCGGAAGACAAAGTCGCCAGGTGCATTTATGAGAAATCAAACAAGACTACATGCATAACTTTTTGAGATCGGGTGCATTTTTAAAGAAATAGAGGTTTTTTTTATAACAAAATTAACACTAATAGAAAAAAATTCATGGGTGTCTTGGGACTCCCGGGACACCCCGTGGTTCCGTCTCTGCCTTGGATGATACTGCTCTTATATGGGATTATTGTATTGTACGTGTGAGCGGCTCGTGTCAACATTGAATGGTTAATGAAGTAAAGGTGTTAAACATTTGAGAAACACGAAATAATACAACTAACTGAGAATAAGAAGCTTTATAAATTGAATAAAGAATTATGAACAATAAGAATATATTCTGTACATCATCTCATCGTTAAACTCATCATTTTTCTATAATCATTATTAACTACGTAGTATTATGTACACATTCTAGAACACAACTAATCAAGTTTACTTTGATAGTCTATATCCACATATAATATTTCTTCACTTCCATTGTTTAATTCTTGAAGATTCGTATTGGCTATTTTCTTCGATTCAACATGATAAGCTAAAGCTTGATCCATTACAGCACTTGACATTTCTTCCTTCCATCATGGAATCTATGACAATTCTCACGTTAAAGGAAATGATTATCATTTGTTACTAACTTTGACTGAATTTCACCCCAAGACGAAACCGATATGTTTTTTACAAATTTAGTTTTCTCCATAACATCTCAAAATAAATCTTGAATTTACAAAGAAATTAGAGTATTTCATGCCTTTGTGATTGCAAACAACAACACATAATTTCGATCTCTATCACCACATATAGTTAAACTAAATAACACTCACTTCTTTGTGTTATGCAAATATTGTATTTAACAAACATCGTCATACAATTGAGGTGGTTTTAGATCATATGTTTTAAGTGAGGGGTAATGTTTCATGATTTTTTTAGTGGGGATGGATAATGGTATAGGGTTAAAAAAGTGAGAAGCAATTACTGTTGGTTTGTGGGAGTCTTAAAAACGACAAAACGACTAATAGTGTGTGAGCCGATGGGGGGCACACGCGATAAGCACGAGTATACGTATTGAACGTTTATAATACTTGAATAAACATACCCGTTATTTGACCGGATCATGAATTTGAACCATGGGCTATTCTTGAACTTAACATGGGGCGAATTGGGTTTGCCATGGGCCTTTGATAACCCACTGATCGGGCAGAGAAGATGGATATGGGTTTGGCTTGGGTTGAACTTGTCGAACAAGCTATTGTACTCCAATAGGGAGTCGGTTTGGTTTGTATATATACAAACACAACCTCTGCCAAAACTTACGATTACCATCATTCTTCAATCCCTAAAACCGAACCGGTTTTTCTCTCCTGCTCATCTCTTGGTCGATTCACTTACAAGGTCAATTAAGGGGTTATAGTTTAGATTAAATCTAAAATTGTTTTGGTACAAGCGTTTAGATAAAATTGGTGATAGTTTGTTTCTTTGTTTCCTGGTTGACACAAAACAGCAGCTACAAGTAAGGTTTTATTTGGTTCTTGGTCTTTGATTCTTCTAGGACAAAGGAGCTAGTATATATCGGATAAGCTATATCCGATATCGGGTATTTTGGTTTGATTCTGTTTTCTCGGACACGACATACAAGGCAGAAAGAAACTTGCTTTCTTGGAAGGTTACCGCTCGTGGTATATTATTCAAGTAACAATGGTTGTTGGTTTTATTGTTTACGTTCTCAACTAGCGTTAATCGAACGTATACGTTAATCGGGTTTGTGTGTGATACTCTTCGAGGTATCTAATTTTGATACTAGGGTTTTGTTTTGGTTTCTTGTTCCATTACTAAAGATCAATTGCCAAGCATGGTTAGGTTTTCTATAACCCTTTTATTCATTAATTATTGTATTAGTTATTTGTTTATTAATTACGTGCTTAACATAATTGCGTTAACTAGATCCAATATCCGTTGCGTACTCGTAGAGGTTACTGGTTAACTTGTTCTAAAATCCCAACAGTGGCATCACGAGTCAACTCGTTTTTGCGATTATGGGTTACACGTTTCTTATTAATAAACATGTTTAAAAGGCTGCATGAAACCTAATTTAGTTATTTATTTTATTTTATTTTGACAATTAAATGCAATACTTGTCAATTTTTAATAAATAATAACTAGTCACACACAAATTAAAAATCATATCGATAATTAGAATTAATTTGTTAATTGGAATTAATTTGTTAATTAGAGTTTAATTTACATGTTAATTAGAATTACTTTGTTAATTGAAATTAAATTGTTAATTAGAATTACATGTTAATTAAAATTACTTGCTAATTAGAATTAAAAGTTAATTTGAATTTATTAATTGTTAATTAGAATTATTATAATAATTAGAATTACATATTGGTTTATAAATACATATAATTGCTTAATTACTTGATAATTGAGATTGCCATGCTATTTTATGTGTTTTCCGGCCACAAGACCCACTCAATTGCTTTTATAAGTGATGTATGGGGCGATCTAGGTATTATATCTTGGTGACGGTCTTATGGTTCTCCGTTTGGGGAAGACTCGCAAGAGAACTTGGAACAATATGTGGTTATTTATGTTGATGTTTATGCTTATATGTTTGTGATTCCTATATGTGCATTATTACTTGTTTTGACACCTAATTGTATGCAATATGGAATAATACATACCGTAACCATAACATTAATATTGGTATTTATTTACACGCCTAAATACCATGCTCATTGTGACCTGCTATTTGATTCGTAGAAAATTATTTTTGTAAAATAAAGTGACCTAATATATGAAACACGTTTTCAAGAATTTAAAAACTAGACGCTATGGACACTTAGGATGTACGGCTCACCCACTAGAACAAACTCAAAAGGGGGTTTAAAGAGGTGCGCACATTCGCACCGAAAGGATGTCTAAGGTTGTGCTTCAGCGCTTACCTGGTCCTCTGCCTCCCCGTGCGTTCGATTGGAGCTACCGTGAACCATGATGATCACTACAGTGTCATTACTAAAAAGTTTTTAAAATTAGTGTTACAAAGTTGTTTTGAATGCTTATTTGTACACGACTTTTACCACATTTATATGTGCATATCTATTTGTTAATTTTAAGTCTATGCTATCCAACTATGAACACTGGTCAGACCTATGGTTATTTTTACACGTTCATACTTGGTCGACTTATCTCGAGTTAACTTGGTCAGACCTTGAACCCGAGGCATAAGCTGAGAACTAAACATGCTTTTGACATTATTACTTGATACTAATGCCTTAAACAGTCTCATAAAGTCTAAGAGTTGCATTATGCAATTAACGCTCGTTGCTTACCTCTTGTCCTATTTTTTTATACACTGGTCAGACCTATGGTAATTAAATAGGATTGCAAGATGGATCTTAGTATTATTAGCAATTAATTGGGTAGTTAATTCTTTTAAGAATGTAATTATCGAAAATACTAATTAATTTGAACTTTTCAATTGTAGATGACCACTTCAGTCGGAAAAAGTTCGGTACTCAGGAGTTTCTTTGAGAAACAAAAACTCACTGGACCTAATTTCATTGATTGGTATCGCCAACTTCGCATTATACTATCAGCTGAAGATAAGGAAACTTATCTGGATCATCCTATACCTGCAGCACCTGTTGCTACTCCTGGCCACCCTGTCCCGGCTCATACTGCTTGGGTCAAAGGTTCAAAGGACATAGCTGCCTTCATGCTCATGACCATGGAGTTAGATATCCAACAAAATCTAACTCATCTTGGTGCTTATGACATGCTTCAGGAGTTGAAGTCTATGTTCTCACAACAAGTAGAACAAGAGCTTATACAAACTGCACGTGAATTCCACGCTTGCAAGTAGGAAGAGGGTCAATCGGTTAGCTCATATGCTCTCAAGATGAAGAGCTACATTGACAATTTGGAACGTCTTGTTCACCCCGTTACTCTGAACTATGGAGTCAGTCTGATCTTAATTGGTCTTTCTAAAGAGTACATCTCGTTTATGCATAACTTTAATATGCACAGCATGGGGAAGACTGTGAATGAACTGCATGCTATACTTAAGCAACATGAGCAGACGTTGCCAAAGAAAGATGCTGCACCTGCACTACATTATGTACGTTGAGCGGGTGGTAAGGTCCAGAAAAACCAAAAGAAGAATAAATCGTTTAAGGCTGCTAAGGGGAATCGTGGAAATGGAAACAACAAGTTTGGTTATGCTACTGAGTATAAGCCATACAATGCTTCTTCTTCTAAATCCAAAGCCAAGATTCCTCCACCACCCAAGAAGGATAATCCAGCAAAGGACGCTACCTGTCACCAGTGTGGTGAGACAGGACACTCGAGAAGGAATTGTCCCCAGTATCTCGCCGAGTTAATGAAAAAGAAGAAACAGTCTCTTGCAGCTAGTTCTTTAGATATTTTCACTATAGAACTCTACTTTTTCCCTAAATCATCCTTAGTATATGACACTGGTTGGTATCTCGCCGATACGTTCTTTACAAATTTAGTTTTCTCCAACATCTCAAAATAAATCTTGAATTTACAAAGAAATTAGAGTATTTCATGCCTTTGTGATTGCAAACAACAACACATAAGTTCGATCTCTATCACCACATATATTTAAACTAAATAACACTCAAACTTTTGAGAGAGCCGTGGCCCTCTCTCCTCTCAACTAAGGTCAGTCTGTGTCCTTATTATTCCATAAACTGAATACATTGCAATACTATGACAAGCCCGTTTCAAGTTTGTCAAGAAAATCATGTTATGACCAAACGAAAAAGGATTTCCCTAGAAAAAGTAAATATGACTTGCGATGACTCCCAAAATATCTTTCTTATAAAGAAAAAATCAATATACCATCTTATGCTCTTTCTAGTGTTTTAGTTTTCCATAGTGAGTGGCAACTGGCAATTACGCCACAACATGAAGCATGCCTTGAAACTAACACGAAAATAAATAAACTGTGATTTGTTTTAAACTTGTTTTTAATTTGTGTTAAGGTTAACAACATGTTTATTAAACGAGTACGGAGTAGTATTCAAGATGAGGATGGATTATTCAGGTCAACTCACCGGCGTATTGAACATGAGTAACTCGTAAACTAGTTGTGCTTGTATTGTGTAAACATGTTATCCGCTAACCCAACTCAAATTACGGCTTCTAGTTTTTATTTTTATTAATTTATGTAAAATTTTGAAAACTCAAAAAGGCAAATAAGCAAAATTATTTGTATTTTGCTTCGTTTTGGTCTATCGTAAACATACTCTTTTGCCCCAAATTTTGAAATGTACATTATCTAACAAAGTAAAATAGATGAGCATTATGCGTATTGTAAATTTTTAATGACTGAAGAAAGTTTCATAAGCTTACAGAACATAACACATATGATTATTTGAATTCCTCAAGTTCTCTTACATGGTAACAAAAACCATATAAGAGAATGATATTTGCTCTTTTTCTTTTTTTAGTTCACATTCCAACGTACATGTCAATCGCGACTGATACATGATCTGATTAACAAAAACCATATAAGAGAATGATATTTGCTCTTTTCCCCACAATTTTCAGATCTGATTAACAAACTAGAAAGGGAAAAAGGAACCACTTTAGTTAAGTTAATAATCAATATAGTAGTTCGGATTTGGTCTTCTAAATATAGTACGAATAACATGATCTGCCGGTTGGTTTTCAAGGTGAATAATAATAGCATGTTGGATGGTTTATGGCCTATGGGTCGATCAGTATATATTTATTTGGGATTACTGTAGTGTTGGTGATTTTAATATCATCAAACATTTTTGTGTAATGGTGATTTACCCGAGACCAAAGTGATTTCAAATTAAGTTCTAATACAAGTTAGGAAGTGCGGTGTGCACACTTATATAAACTAATTAACTTGATTTCGAATACAATGGATGGTAAAGTTTGTGACAGAAAATTCGTCACTAGGATCTTGCAACAATTTAATACATGGTGACTATTAGCAATAGTGACAGAAAAAACTGCCACTATTAATTGTTGCAAAAGTTTATTTTAAAGTTAGTTACTTTAAACATAACCAATCATGAAAGGGTGTGACTTTTCATGAAAAGTCACTTTGTCTATTATATATAGACATTATTTTGGTCTTTCATTAAGTAGATGAATAATCATAAGAACACATACATCAAATTTTTCATGTTTTGCTCTCTTTCTTTTGCTTAGAATTTGAGTGTTCATTCTTGTCTTATCTCTATACAAGTAACCCAAGGCAATTAATAGGGTAGAAATATTGTATCAGTTAGTGAACTTTACACGATTCAAGAATTTATCCGAACAATCTTTAATTATCAAGACCCTTAATACCAACAATTTAACAATAAATGAAGTAATGGTATTGAATATTTGGACAACACAATTCACAAAATGATAAATAACAAAAAGGTGAAGAGTTATAATACACAATTATAATTCTAAATACATACTAGTAAGATTAGTGTCCTAAACAATAACTCGGGTTAATCTTCTTATCTTTATATATAATTTTAAATACATTCTAGACCATAGTTAATTAAGCTTATTTTAAATAATTTTTTACAATATGTGATATCTTTAATTCTGTTGTTTTATTCTAGAATATCATGTCAAATTACATTGTTGATCTTGAAACAGTGTGATAGGCTTGATCCTTTGATGAGTTTCCTTTCTTCCTTCGTTCAAGATGAAAAGGAGACTTGTGTAGACAATCTAGTGAATTATTAACATACTTTCCCCATATTTTTTGAGTTTCCACTCTGCTACACATTCCTATGGTGTTCTTTACAAATTTAGTTTTCTCCAACATCTCAAAATAGACATTAGTGTTACATATAAATTAAAGTATTTCATGCCTTTGTAATTGCAAACAACAAGACATAAGTTCTATCTCTATCTTCACATATACTTGAACTAAACAACACTCACTTCTTTGTGTTATGCAAACATTGTATTTAACAAACATTGTCATGCATTTGAGGTGCTTTTAGATCATACAATTTAAGTGGGGGTTAACATTTCATGAATTTTTAATGGGGTTGGTTAATGGTAGGGTTAAAAAATGAGAGGCAATTATATCTCTTAGGAAAACAAAATTTAGTAAAATAGGAAGTTATAGGTTAAGATTTTTAAGAGTATGAATCAATGTATTACATACAACAACAATCGGGATCACGCCCTTATTCTTCATTACTTGCAAAAGCTTAAAACCATCTGAAACACGATTCGCCAAGCAAAGTCCCTTCATCAATATCCCATAAGTATACATATCCCCTTCCACACCACATTCCATCATTCTCCTTCAATAAAACTCCCTCGCAATATCAACATCTTCCATGACAAGAACATGAAGTATCGCGTTATATATCTTCAACGTAGACATCACATTAAAACTAGGCATCAGGGCCGTCCCATGGATTTTGAGGGCCCTGTGCCATGATTGTGAAAGAGGCCCTCTAAAAGCGAAAATTTTAAATGTTGTTTTCTCCTTTATGGTTTGCATACTTAGACGATTTATATATGTCGATCAGTTTTGTTTTAGATACAAACTTCTAAGTGTACAAATGTTTTAAAATATTACAATCATAATATAAGCTTTTTTTATTCAAGTGAAGTACTGATAAACAATAAATCAAATTAAAAAGTCATGATCCCACATCGTGCTTTTTCGTAACTATATATGCAAGAATGAAGAATGGGTGTCATGCTAGATTTAATGGGCTTTTTAAAAATCCAAAACTGCCTTCAATTAGTTACATACATATTGGGCTTTTTCGGAATTTGAGGCCCCTTAAAATCTTTGGGCCCTGTGCGGTTGGGCAGCCCACACATGCTTATATCCAAGCCTGCTAGGCGTACACGTACCAAGTCTAGAACTTTAACCACTTGTTGCACCATTCGTGGATGTCCTAACCCGTGGACAACGGTGACAAAAATGAGGTTGGAAATTTGGTCATGGGTTGGGACAAGAGTGCTTGATTGGGTTCTTGAATTGGTGAAATTAAGCATGAATAGCTTTGCTACTTGTTATACTGTATATAAATCAGTGGGTTAACTGAACTTAGTTGTAATTTAGGTACAGTAAATAATACACCATATTTAGAACCAAATAATCCAGTAAGTCAGATTTTTTTTGGTCAAGGGGTTTAACTGATTAGCTTATCTTGTTAATTTATGTTTTTCCAAAGTATCACTAATACCAAATAGTAGAAAACTAAAACTGATAGTTATTCATGTTCAAGCGATCCAGCCTCTAAAACCCTTTAGTTACTACCTTCTAAAAGAAGAAAGCTTAATAATACTTCACAAGTAACACTTATCCTCAAGTTAACATGAACTACTTGTATGAAAGAGAGAATGATATTTATTTTTTCTTTTCTTTTGTTTGAGTTAACAATCCAACGTCTGAATCGTGACGAAAATTATAAACCGCTCTATTCTCATATCCGAATAACAAACTTAAAAGATTGTATTTTAGATTTGGTCTTCTAGATATCGCTAGAAATAATAACATGATTGACGGATCGGTTTTAAGGTGATTGATAACATGATTGGGTGGCCATGGGTCGATATGATTATTGGCTTTAGATGATATTGTTTATAAAGGATTATTGTAGTATACGTGTGAGCAACTCGTGTCAATGTTGACTTGTTAATGAAGTAAATGTTGGGTTTTACTAATCATAACATTTATATAAAACAAGTAAACATCATCAAAGCATGCAGCGTAAGTATTAGGAATACTACTTGTAAATAAATTAACCGAATTAAAAGTTTATGCGTACCTTTTGTGAATCAATGCAATTAGGGTTCATGAAAGCCCCAAATTAAGATCAACGACCAAGAAACCCTAAACCTAATAAATTAGGGTTTATATAATTCGACCACATCAAAAGTCGAATACCCAAGATATGCAAACACAAGTGTATTTGCTCTTCGTTCTTTTACACACGTATTAGTAACGAATCAATGAGAAAAGCTAGGTTATTGATCACAATAGATTAACCAAACACCTTTGTTATGCTCAAGGTCACTCGCAAATCCCTTACATAGGGTTTTGTTTCGTCGACCTAAGAACAAGAGGGAAGAAAGAAAAAGTTTTGCCTTCTATTGAAATCTAGTGTACCTAAGGATGAATACATGGGGATGTATTTATAGCCTTATGGTAGATGTCAAGATTGCTATAGTATCCGATGTGGGATTCTACAGTTTTAGGCCAAACACAAGCCCAAAAGAGGATTCATAAAACCTTCTCTTGACTTGTTAACTTTTCTTCATATCCCGTTGACATTTAATGACCGATAATCAAAACTCGTCAAATATTAAATATCATTAAGTATTTATTTCGTGATCAAATAATTAAATATAACATTTTATATATTAATTATTTATACATTGATTCTCATACATAATGTGTGCAATCCCCAAGTTCGAGTTCGAATCCGGTCATACTAATATTAATAATTATCCATAAACCTTTCAGCTCCCACTTGGATATTACTTAATATAGTAATGACATTGGTTAGTCTAGCTTTAACACGCCAATGACCCCAGATCGAATCGAGCATGGTCTCCTGGAAAAAACCATTTAATGATTCATCATTTTTACTTATCCTTTTGTTACTAATACTACATTAACTATGAATATGGATCAAGTCATTTCATAAGTTAATATTCTGTTTCGTTGTATTTGATTTGAACAAGATTACCAAATCATCTGAACGTATTCCAGATAGATCTTGGGTAAGGCCTTACAAACATCTTGCCAATCTTACGAGGGGCCCAAATATAGTATTATGCTTTGAAACAAATTCAAAGGAACAAATTCTCTTGACTACAAACATAACTCATGAACTTTGTAACACTTCTGAAAATAGCCCTTATAACTACCAGTTACGGATAGCGTTAGACTATCTTACACAAATGTACTACATTCATATTAGTTATCTGGTATCTCAAGTCTGAGGATAAACACTTCATGATATACTTAATGACAAAGATCCATAAAGTATCATCATGTAAAGTTGGGATCTGTCCTATATTCAATTCATTGAATATCATGTGAATTTGGCATGTCCCACGCATCAATATACTTAAAGTATATTCTACCAAAACTCAGATTTGTCTTAATTCAATGACATTCCCACATCATTGATCGACAACGGGCTTTTAGAATAACATGAGTTATACATGGATTAAACATGCAAATATAGGATATAATATTAAGAAAATGAAAAATAAACATAACCAATATTTTATTTCGTTTAAATAATATTTGTTCATAACATCCCTTATCCAAATACTAAATAGATCAATGCATGATAATACTTGTTAATGAATTATGCCTCAAGTAATGACAATCATACTTGTTGACAAGGCATAATTTCAACTAACTTTGATTTATCGGAATTTTGAGAATACTTATTTCAAGAATTCAACTAGTGAAGTTCTTGTATGTGTGCATTCAAAATATCTTGATATTGCCACATAATATTTCATAAAGTGTGTGACATCCTCAACCACTAATTTATGACAATCAAACTTTCAAACATTTTAAAGTTTAAAGTATTCTTATTCTTTATTGTATAATGCAACTATGCTCTTAGTTGAGCACAACTAGTTCACATGACCATTTACAAGGATGAATCCTCCCATAACTAGTATTGAGTGTCATCTCAATTATACCAGCATCATTGTATACAAACAACAATATGCTCTTTAAAAATCTCTGTAAACTTCAATATCTACAGTGTAATGTTTGATGCCTAACAAACTTTCAAGTTTGTTAGCTATGACAATTACGCAACAATTGTTGTATTGCTCATCCATAGAATTTTGAAAGCAACTCCAAGCTGAGGAATGTAATTCTAGATTCAAACATGTTCTATTAGAATATTCATTACACTAGTTATCTAATAACTTCATTAGATATCAATGTTGTCAAATCATCTTGCATTCAAGCATGATACAACAATAACATGATGTACATGAAAAATCCATATGTCAAACAAAGATTTAATTCATGTTCTACATATCCATTTCCAAATGATATATCATGTTCTATTAGACTCATTTATTCATCCGCACATGTTTATTAATAATAAAAATATATTCCAAGGTTGTATGTCTTATTGTCAAAATCTTTCATGTGAAGTTCCATTCCAAATTAAACTAACATTTATCTTAGATGGAATGTTACTACCCACAATATATAAGATTTAAAGAAAATAAACATAATACTCCCACTAGCTTTCAGGAATACTTAGAAATTATCTTATTTTAATTTAAAACCAAAACTTGGATTTAATAGTTAAACATAAGAATCATCTCCTAGATGCATGCATATATCCATTCATGGATTCTTGCAGTTTGTACATTTTCAAAGATTATGTGAATTCATAAAACTCATTTGCATTACTTATCGTCCTCGCAAAAGCAATCACATAAGAAAGAGTTTTAATATTCAATTTGTCATTTTTCATATTAATGAAAATAAGTATGACAATTATATACATTATATATTTAATGTGCCAAGGAAAGAATATTCAATCACATTTAATTGCGTAAGTGTGATTAATAATCTTGTCACAAGTCATGCATTAAAAACATGTACAATTTTGTCCATATGATTTCTACACAAAGATTTAAACCACTAGGGTTTTCTTTCTTTTGGAAGAAACTCATCTTTATTAAGATAAACCAAGTTTCCAAAGTTGATTATCTTTATGAACAACATCTTGTCATTCATAGTATGAATAATTTACCACAATTCAATATTAGGTAATATATCATTATGATTAATAGGTTTACCATGATCCTGTAATTCATATTTCTCATCATATCAAATATCTGAGATATCCTTGCGGATCTATGAATGAGAATTTCACCATCTTGAGGTCTATCATATTTGACCTCATCATGATATTTACTAGTGTATTTTAGAAGATTATGTGTTTTGTAATTGTAATTTAATCTCTTCAAGATCTAAACAAAACTCCCACTTGCTTTTGTAATTTAAAGACTATCTATAAATACTTTAACAATTAGAACAACACCAAATTGTTTTCTTTTAGGATATTACAAATCACATTAATAGTTCATAAATCTTGTTCATTAATAACCTACTCCATAAGTAGTTTTAACAAATTAGAACTTCAATATAAGACTCAATGTGATTCATCACATTCCATACTAAAATGGTGTCTTTATAATCTTTTAGGTTTGAGTTTTATTAAGTATATCCAATCAATACTCAATTTTCTAACCTTGATAACTTTTGGAAGAAAAGAAGATATAGTTATCTTGAATCAAACAATATAACAAATGTTTGATTCTTCTAACTGAACATTTCATATACATACAGTATTTCATTAGAATTAATATTGTAAGACAATCTAACAATATGTAAGATAAACATATTCCTTTTGGCTTACCTATTTACCAACTAAGACAACTTAATGGTATAATAGAATATTTAAGCAAATTGCATGCTTTATAACATGAGTATTCTTTGACCAAGTCAAAAGACATAACAGTTATAATATCTTACTTTATATTATAAATCTTTAAAAGACTTCATGTTTGTGATTTTATACAGAAACACATAACCATGTATAATTTAAAGTTATCATGAACACCACGCAGTGGTTTCAATTAATTAATTTTCAAGTTAATATACTACTCCATCTATTTATGTCATTCTAAAAATACATAAATATTCAAGATAGTATTAAATTACTTTATTTATTTATGTCATTCCATGAAGTGTCCAACTTAAGAAACTGTAAAAACATCCACGCCCGATCCCATGACAAGTGGAGATTTACCTTGAGATTACAATCTAGCCAAGATCTCACTTAAACTAAAATGTAACTTCAAGTGTTTCTATATTTTGAATGACATAAGACATAAAAGTAGTCTATGTTGTAATCTTGACACATGTTCTAAACAAATCAATCTTATTAGAACGTTAATCTCTTACCTTACGATCAAGAGAATCCATTAATCATATTTGTATGTGTTGTTCCTTTGCACACAATAAATACTTCTCCCACTTGTGCATAGAACAACATCATATAATAGATAAACACCATGACATTCATTTGTTTATGTGAGCAATATGATAGTGTCGTAGATATATAAGCATTACAAGTAGATGTAGGAGCACTTAATTATCAAGGAAACGTTCAAGACTATCCTTGAGAATATGAATGTCTACATTTTTGAACGTAATGTATTTTCAAGAAAACCTAGAAATAATCTGAGTTACTACCAAGATAATAAATCTTGTAACTCCCACTGAATTAGACAACGTTACAATAATGTCTTATTCAGTAATACACCATACTCCCACTGGATTTGACAACATTGTAAGTGTTTCATTAACCAGTGAAAATAGCGTGCTATTATGTTGCTACCCCTTTGTAAGACCATTCGTAACAATTACTTAGGTAATAAAAGAGTGTATTCTACTTTGTAGATGATGAATCATCCATCATGCTATTAACTTGAAAAATTGAGCATGCAATTTCTTCCTTAATAGGTCTACTATCCCCACAATGGTGTGTAGCACCTTTAATTGGTCAAATCAAAACAACTAGATAAAATATATTAGTTTGTCTTTTACCAATTTTGCGGTAATTAGTCTAGATTCTAATGTAATAACTCATATAATGTCAAACATGTTTTCTAGTTGACTAAAATGTCATATAAGAATTCAATCACCAACAGAGGGTAATGAAATCTCTTAAGGAAAACATGGTGTGCAATTTTCTTAACTATTAAAATTGCTATGAGTCATATTAGAATTTAGACAATTCTAATAATCCTAACATACCTTTCTCAATCATGAAAAGGAATAGGATTGAGTCTCACTCTTCTTCCACGGAAAAGAGTTTATGTTTGTCTTTTAGTAAATTTTTCTTGATCAAACATTTGTTTGAAAACAGAACTAGATCAATTTACCAAAGCCCAAACCACATTTACGGTTTAATGTTGCATTAATACAATCAAAAAAATTAACAAAATTCAATTTTAGTATTTTCGATAATTAAATCTTTCAAGAAAATAAAATACCCTTAGGTCAATATTCATATTAACCATAGAATTTTCCTTGAATCTAGGACCCTCATTATCATAGTTTCACTACATCAGTTGATCTGCTAGCGATGAAAGTATAGAATAGGTAATTGTCGAAGAACAATAATTGACAAACAAGTTTTCAATTCCTAGAAAATATGGGATTTACAATTTTGCCAAACAATTATGCAAAATGTAAGCATGTTTTATCCCATCTTATGCCTTAAGTTATAGGTCTCACTAACTAACTTAATTAAGTTGTCTAATTTAGAAATTGCAAATTATTAAGCTGAGGTCTCACACAACATAAAGATTCACATTGTCATTGTAATCTAGCTCAAGGTCTCACATAACTAAATTACAACTTCAAGTGTTTCATATCATTAGATGGTATAAACTTAAATTTTAAAGGGTACAATTTTTTATGTGTAATCAAAACTTATGTATGAAGAAGCATGCATACATCTTCATAACAAAAATTTCAAAACCTTACTCATAGTTTTAAATTGCTAAGATTAAATTCTACAAAGTTTTAATCGATGCGTTGAGAAACTTACAACTTTGCACTAAGATGCTTCGTACATAGAATAGTTATACTAGGTAGCTCCAATCGAACGCACAAGGAAGCAGAGGACCAGGTAAGCGTAGAAGCATAACCTTAGACATCCTTTCTGTGTGACTGTGCGCACTTCTTTAAACCCCCTTTCTAGTTTGTTCTAGTGGGTGAGCCGTTCTAACCATTTAGTACAGTCACATCAGTCGATTAAAAGTTCAAGATTTTAATACTTAGAAAACAAATCAAATTTCGCAATTATTTAGTCCATTTAATTTTCTATTCTCAAAAAACCCTTTTTGCTTACTAAAGTGTCATACAATATAAACAAAAGGCATTTTAATAAAAATTAAACAAACTCAAATAATATACATATAACTTAACAATTAACATATGTAAAAACAATTAGCCACATGCATAATTTGTTCGATAAAACCCTGATAATCAATTCTAGGTTTAATAATGCATATGTTTAACCAAGACTTTCACGTGTTTTCACCAAGTACAACGTGAGCCACATACATCGATGAATCGATTGCGTAAGTCTTAGCTAAAACACATACCACATAGCACATAATTGATTCATTAGATAAATTGAGGTCTTCCTCAATTTTATATTTATCAAACTAATTAACATGTGAATTTTACTTAACAATTAATCAAAACAGTCAATAAACAATAATCCATGGCAAAACATGCATGTTCCACCATGGATTCCTCATAACAATTATAATCCCAAGATACGCATATAATCATGGCACATAACAATTATTCATGAAAACCACATAAAATATACATGCAATCCTAGGGTTTCTACAAGTTTTACAAAAAATAAAACCTAATTAAAAAATTAAAGGGTAATCGACCCTTATAATAAACAATTAGGGTTCCAATTTTTAAAACCCTAGAAACCATAAAAGCATGTAATAATCATAAAGATTCAATTTTTATGTGTTTCGGTAATTAATTACAACATATTAACGGCTCCTGATGCCACTGTTGGGTTTTACTAATCATAACAATTATATAAAACAAGTAAACATCATCAAAGCATGCAGCGGAAGTAATAGGAATAATACTTGTAAATTAATTTATCGAATTAAAAGTATATGCGTACCTTTTGTGAATCAATGCAATTAGGGTTCATGAAAGCCCCAAATTAAGATCAACGACAAAGAAACACTAAACCCTAATAAATTAGGGTTTATATAATTCGACCACATCAAAAGTCGAATACCCAAGATATGCAAACACAAGTGTATTTGCTCTTCGTTCTTGTACACACGTATTAGTAACGAATCAATGAGAAAAGCTAGGTTATTGATCACAATAGATTAACCAAACACCTTTGTTATGCTCAAGGTCACTCGCAAATCCCTTACATGGGGTTTTGCTTCGTCGACCTAAGAACAAGAGGGAAGAAAGAAGAAGTTTGGCCTTCTATTGAAATCTAGTGTACCTAAGGATGAATACATGGGGATGTATTTATAGCCTTATGGTAGATGTCAAGATTGCTATAGTATCCGATGTGGGATTCTATAGTTTTCGGCCAAACACAAGCCCAAAAGAGGATTCATAAAACCTTCTCTTGACTTGTTAACTTTTCTTCATATCCCGTTGACATTTAATGACCGATAATCAAAACTCGTCAAATATTAAATATCATTAAGTATTTATTTCGTGATCAAATAATTAAATATAACATTTTATATATTAATTATTTATACATTGATTCTCATACGTAATGTGTGCAATCCCGAAGTCTCGAGTTCGAATCCGGTCATTCTAATATTAATAATTATCCATAAACCTTTCAGTAAAGGTGTTAAACATTTGAGCAACACGAAATAACAAAACTAATTGAAAATAAGAAGCTTTTTAAACAGATTAAAGAATTATGAAGAATTACAATATTGTTGTGTACATCATCTCATGGTTAAACTAATTATTAACTACGTATTAACTATACATTCTTGAACACAACTAATCAAGTTTACTTTGATACTTTATCCACATATTATATTTCTTCACTTTCATTGTTTAACTTTTGAAGATGTGATGAGCTTGATCGATTACAACACTTGCTATATCTTCCTTCCATCACGGAATCTATGACAATTCTGGCGTTAAAGGAAATGATTATCATTCGTTACCAACTTGGGCTGAATGTCACTCGTGGGAAGTATCCAAAATGTTCTATACAAATTTAGTTTTCTCCAACATCTCAAAATATTCTTGAATATACAAAGAAATGAGTATTTCATGCCTTTGTAATTGCAAAGAACTTAACAAAACATAAGTTCTATCTCTATCATCACACATACTTGAACTAAACAATACTCACTTCTTTGTGTTATGCAAATATTGTATTTAACAAATATTGTCATGCAACTGAGGTGGGTTTAGATCATAAGTTTTAAGCGAGGAATAATGTTTCATGATTTTTTACTGGGGCTGGTTAATGGTAGGGTTAAAAACTGAAAGCAATTATATCTCTTTTAAACAAATCTTAGTAAACTAGGAAGTTGTAGGTTAAGATTCTTAAGAGTATTAAAAAAATGTCTATCTAAGCTATTTCTATAAAAATGTAGATATATAGATATATATTATTCGTCTAACACTAATATTTTTTCATAGAGTTAAACATTTTCAGGTTACAAGTCACTATGGTATGCTATGTTAAGAGTTCTGAATTTTGCTATAATTTTGTAAAATGCAGCTACATGAAGATGTATAAGCATATGATAGTAATGCTTATCTTATGATGTATAACTTCAGAGTGAATGGATAAGTATTTTAGCTTAACATGACAATTCTACTCAAAATAGATAAGAAGCATATTGTAGATGTAACATAACTTTTGTTGAATGGATAAGCATATTATAGCTAGAATTTCCAACAGCTTGTAACATTTTTTTCTGATATTCTATCACAAGAGACCTCAGCTTCGATCCTGGCTAGGTAACCTTAACAAGAAAAAACCTCGTCCATTCACCTGTTTATCGCATAAAACTATATATAGATAGAATATCATTGTTTTTCTTAGGCCTTCCTTCTGACTTGCAGTGTCAAATAGTAATTATTGTAGGACTAAGAGAAAATAGGAGTATAAATGCCTATTGTGATTTATAAATAGATACCTCAAACCATTGAGAAGAGTCTATGCTGCATAGGTGGCAACAAGTACTGGTGAAGATAGTTGTAGATTGTAAATCAATCTATCGACCTAAAACATGAACAATGGAATTGGAAATTTGGAATACCCTTATAGAAAAGGTGGAACTAAGAGGAAGGAAGGTTACTGTAGGGCAACATAAATTGTCTTATACCCTAACATCAATCTTGAATGTTCTGTTTCATTTGGAGAGTAATCCTCGCTTTTTCTTCTATTGTACCTAATCTACTTAGCTTCTAATATAACTCCGGATCTCAATTAAATTATGGTTGGGAAGATACACTGATGGCAACTTATCTTAAAGAACTATGATTTAATGACTTTCTTGTGATGAGTAATGCACATTGTGTGGATGTTTTGATGCACTAGATCATATTCCTCACTTTTTGTTTTGGTGTGGATCTTTTAATTCACCAGTGAAGATAGTCGAGAACTGGAGCTGTTACATAGATTAGAAGATTTGAGAGAGATTCATTCTGTAGCTCTTGTTGATAGTGTAGGACACACGATTTTTGTAGAATGAGGCTACCATTATTTAAGTTTTAGAAACGACATATTTATGCTAAGAAAATTTTGGACTTGTAGTTACTAATCTGAAGCAAACAATTGTGTATATATAATGGATGAAGTTACCCTTCAGTACAAAGTGCAAGAATTCTTTCATACTCACTTTCTTTTTTGTTTTTACAAAAAAACTATTTATACTATCATGAATTAACTAACATCTCTTCAAACTAAAATCATTAAATCCAAATAATTATAGTGTCTCTAAAGGTACATCAAGCATCCCACCAAAGTAATTAAGGATAGGATAAACTATCTCGGATCAAGGTATAAAGTATGCAGTGTCATGTCTCCAATTAAGGTTTGGAAAACTCTCAGTCAGGTTAGCTTTCAATAGAATAGAAAATCAAAAAGAGTTTTCAATCATAGTGCTATCAAAATTCCCAGGCGCTCTTTTTGTTGATATTTGTTGGATCTTAAGGAGATACAGAGAGACAGTCTGTGTGGGGGGAGGGGGATGTTTTCAATCTTGACACTTAAGAAATTTGCCTCATCTATATTGTGATTTGATACTTATATAATGCTAGTATTATACTTATTTAGAATATCTCATGCTATCAGATCATCATCCTCGTCATCAATCTTAATTCCATCATGCTCTCTATTTTGCATTTGCAGAAATGTTTGCCTTTTTGTCTCTCAATCTTAATACATCAATAGAGTTCGACTAGTCAGACAGAGATGTCTGCAAGAGGACATGGACAACCAGCTTATGCATCCCGGTCAACACAACCTCTGGGAACACAACATCCACAGCATCCCGAGCGTGGAAATAGCAAACTAGTGGGTCGGTCAGCTGAAATAGAAAGGCTTGCTAGTGACAAACAGATACTGTCTGCTAGTCATATGGCCTTACGCCAAGAATTGGCTACCACCCTACAAGATATCCAAAAACTCAGGGCCCACATTGGAAGCATTCAGACAGAATGTGACCTTCAGATTCGAATCTTGTTGGAAAAGATGGCTAAAATGAAGGTTCGTATACGAGCCGGTGAGAATGTAAAGAAGGAACTTCAGATTGCCCATGCTGAGGCTAGAGCATTGGTGGCAACTAGAAAGGAACTAATTTATCAAGTTGAACAGGCTACTCAAGAATTGAAGAAGGCCCGTGCTGACGTGGAAAAACTACCCGAAATGAACGCTGAACTTGATCGATTGAGGCAGGAATGTTAGTCTATCTCTTCTATGAACAATCGTATATAATATGCACACTGACTTTTGTTTGATATATATAATCGTTGGTTTTACAGACTTGGGTTTTATGGGTATATATAACCCATCAACCGACACAATGGTTCACTAATAGACATAACCGAATAACTGTTTTTTTCGGTTGTAAACTTTACTTTTGACACTCTAGACCCTTTAACTTATATACATGTACATATGCGATTCTAAATACATAAACTGAATACTTGACTTTCATGTTTGACCTTCATGGATTAGATAAATTAGTATCCAATACTCCTCCCTAATTTATTAATCCATGTCTTCGATATCTTCAAGCTCCATCATCTTTATCTTTGAACTTTGGCTTGTTTCCACTTCCTTTGTCTTGATCTTCAACGCTAAATATGTCTTGAACTTTCTTTTTGGTCTGACTTCTTTCTTCCTTGTCTTTAATTTCATCTCGATCATCTTTGTCACTTTTGTCACTATCTTCCTTCATTTGCTTCATTTCACAATCTTGAAACTCCAACAATTTGTTTCTTGTAGTACTTGTATCACGATCTTCTGGTTCAACTTTCTTGTTGCATGATTTAATGTCTTTCTCAATCTGGCTTTCCTTTGGAACTCTTGATGGCGTCTCTTGATGCTTCTTGCATTCGCCTTTGTCAAATCTTTCTTCTTCTAGATGTTTCTCATTTAAAACAACTTCATGGTTCTCTTTCTCAAACTGTTCTCTTACTGTCTTTAACTCTTTCATCTCTTTGCTTGTGCAATCTCTCAGCTTCTTGAGGTTCTCTAACTCTATCTGCATTTGTTTCTCAAATGCCATTTCTCTATTTCTTATTTTCTTCTCAAACTCTTGTTTTTCAATCTCTAACTCTTGAAGCATTTCAACTTCCAAAACTCTAATTTACTCTTCAAAACAATTTCTATCTCTGACCGCATATCTTCTAATCTTCCTTTTGGAATTTCATCCTTCTCAATGACAATTCCTTTCATTCTCGGTTCTTCCTTTAAGGATGCTATCTCCTTTTCATCTTTGCTTGTAACCATCAATAGTGCTGGTTCGTCATCTTCAAACACAAGGTTTACTTTTTCTTCTCTACGGTTTGGTTTTGGACAATTTGCAGCAAAGTGTCCAAACTCATGACAATTATAGCACTCTATTTCTCTAAAGTCTCTCCTATGGTAGTTTTGATCTCCATGGTTTCTCTTGTTTCTATCATAACTATCTCCATTCTTACTATCTCTTGTGAATCTTCCTTGGCCTCTTCCTCGTGTTTGATTACCACCTCCTCGTCTATCATTTCCATAGTTGCGTTCATAATTTCTGTTATTCCCTTGACGTGTGAATAATAATTTCTCACTATTATCTTCCTCACTTCCTTTCCTAAACTTAAGCCTTTATTCATAAGTCTTAAGTTTCCCAATAATCTCCTCTAATTTTGCTTTCTTAAAATCAACAACCATTTCAATGGTTGCTACTACTGGTACAAACTTATCTGGCACTGCATTTAGTAATTTTCATACTTTCGTTTGCTCATCAAACGTCAATCCACATGTAGCAGCCTTTGTAATAATACTCATCAACCTCCCAGCAAATGAATCTATTGATTCATCTTCTTTCATCACAAGTCTTTCAAATTCTGATTTGAGTTGTTGCGAGTGTGCTTGTTGTACATCTTCGTTCCAATAAATGGACTTTAGAGAGTCCCAAATTTCTTTTCTTTGTTTCACATCCCGCAACTTGCATTTGCAAATCTTCGGTAACCCTTGAAATAGGTATCTTTGAACTATCCTTTTTTAGATCAATCTCTTTTGATGTACTTACTCCTTCTACTAAATCCCATACTCCATTTGCCGTTAATATCTTCTTCATTCTTAATGCCCATAATGTGTAATTTATGTTGCTTAAAACTGGGCATTGATATGATGGTAACGATGTGGTGAAAACAACTCTGTTTTCGTTTTTATCTCCTGTCATATCTTTCGATTTGGTTTTCTTCTAATACCAATATAATTCTAATAATAGTCGACCTTAAATTCTTCTTTCTAATCCACAATAGTAATATGCAACTTCTAAAACCAATATAATCTTAATAAATAGTCGAACTTAAATTTCTGCCTAATCACAGTAATTCTCAAATGATTCTAACTTTTTTCTAAGGCAAATTGTAATGGGAGAAATCTATTCTACTAATAGAAAAGACAAGTATTGAAATAAAACCTGTAATTTCTCTTGGGCTTCTAGATATCTTGTGGGCTTTTTAAGTTACATACTGTTTTCTGTTCCCAAATAAAAACCGGCTTCTGCTTCTTTTTTTTTTCTCCAAATAAAACCGCTTCTTTCTTCTACACTAATTAGGGCAAATCACTGTAATGATGTTGGTCCTCTTCTTTTCTGGTAATCGATGGTGGTTAAGATTCTTGTTACTTTTCCGATGACGGCGGCGGCGGTGGTTATCTCTTTCTTCTCCGGAAAATACACGGCGGTGGATTTTATTTCGCACAACCAGGTATGTTTCTTTTCCTTCTCTTTCTCTTGATTGATTCCCTGAATCAATCTCTTCTTTTTTTGGAACGATTCCCTGAATCGTTATTACTTCTTCTCTGTCTCTGGTTCCTGAACCTTTTGGTTTTTATTCTCTAAAACGATTCCCTGAATCGTTTTCTTTCTTTTCTGTCTCTTGATTGATTCCCTGAATCAATCGGTTCTGTTTCTCTTCTCTGGTTCGAATCGTTTGGCTCTGATGCCAATTGTTAGTCTATCTCTTCTATGAACAATCGTATATAATATGCACACTGACTTTTGTTTGATATATATAATCGTTGGTTTTACAGACTTGGGTTTTATGGATATATATAACCCATCAACCGACACAATGGTTCACTAATAGACATAACCGAATAACTGTTTTTTTCGGTTGTAAACTTTACTTTTGACACTCTAGACCCTTTAACTTATATACATGTACATACGCGATTCTAAATACATAAACTGAATACTTGACTTTCATGTCTGACCTTCATGGATTAGATATATTAATATCCAATAAGGAACACCAGAAGTTACGGTTAGTGAACGACACTTGGCTCTTCTTTGTGGTCATTTTGAACAATTTTCTTGTGAATGTGTCGATTTGGGCTGTGTTATAAAGGTCAGATCATAGATATTAGATAAAAGTGCAAGTGGTCAAATGGGTCAAATAGGTTGAATACCCCAAATTCTCTTTTTATCGCATACAATCATCTAAATAGTTTCTATTGAAAGATTTAGAATTAGTTAATATTACACTTTTTATTATTATAATTAAAACTCTAGTTTTTTACAAGAAATTTGAAAAATATTTTTCTTGGTCCGGTCCATTGACCCAACCAGGCTCATTTCAGGTCACGTACTAAAAATAACATGTTTTAACGTGAACCTGTTTGTGACCTATTAACCAACCTATCCGATCTGCCCATATTGCCACCTCAATTCGGTCATAACCTTTTCAAAGTTTTCTTAAGAAATAAGTAGTTTATATAATTTGTGTACGACTTATGTTATTCCGGTGGTTATGAAGCCATTAGTTGGATTGAAATTAATCTTGGTTTTTGAGTTCCCACAGGTCGACCTTTGAGCATGAAAAAAGCTTAAACAATGAAAAAGCAACACAAATGGAACTAATGGAGAAAGATCTGGTGGGGATGGCAAAAGAGGTTACGAGCTGAGATTCAGAATTCCGAGAAGAGGGCAAATGGTATCACTTTCTACCTTCTTTTTCCATGCATTGATATCATTCTGTTTTAACTACGTGATATTAATTCATTCATTTAGAGGTGACAAAATGGTCGGGTCGGACGTATTTGGTAATGGGTCAAAACTTGTTGGTGTGTAACTCCCAGAACAGGGTAAGATAATCAATGTCAGCAGAAACAAATACCACTAAGTGATTACCGGATATCACTTGGAATCGTGTGATCACTTTTCAAAGTAAACTATTCGACCCTAATGCCTGGGTTACACGAATATCTACTTGGGATAAGACCAAATGCAGTTATAGAATTAGGCACAATTCAATAACCCTTTCACTTATAAGTGTTAATCATTTTCTGTATATCTATCATGCATAATCAGATCTCCTATTTATAGGAGATTACTCTTAGCTAGTCAAATGGAATTATGAGTATTAATCGGCCCATTAATAGCCTCATAATTATCCCCATTATAGCCGTTAGTGGTTTCATGACCAATTAAACGTGGTCATTATGCATTTGTAACTGCCACTTGAATAGGTCATAACCGTTACAAGCAGTACTTTCATCAGTACTTTCATAGCACTAGCAGTGGATACACTACTTCAGTGGAAACACACACCGCCTGGAAACATCGCTTATCGATGGAAACCACAAGCAGTACTTTCCACTAGCACTACAAATACAAACCACTATTAGAGTCAGCGTGTTCATGGACCTTATGGGTGTACACTCCGTACCTCCTAACCCATTGCCAGGTGTGAACTAATCCCACAAGTGCACTAAATTTTCCATAATGGAATCCATCTCATCATTGATTGCTTCTTTCCAGAAAGCAATATCTTGGGACTTCATTGCTTCTTCAAATGTCTTGTGATCATCCTCAACAATGAAGCAATAGGAGTATTGGTCTGAGACCTCATCCCTTGTTCCTTCAACTAATTATAGTTGAAACTCAGGTCCAAATGACTTTGGAGTCCTGACCCTTTTGCTCTTCCTGAGCACAGGTTCAGGTTGTTGAACCACAACCTCATCAGGGACTATTGATGGTTCATCATCAGGGACCTCTGATACACTAGTGTCATGAGTTCCATTAGGAATCCTCGACTTGGTCTAGGGACTGATGAGAATCTATTCTCATCAAAGTTTGCATCCCTTGATTCAATTATTGAGTTAACTGAAACATATTCATTAGGTTCAATAACATAGAACCTAAAAGCCTTGGAATGCTCAACATATCCAACAAAGATGCAGTCAATGCCTCTTTCACCCAAAGTCTTTAGCTTTGGATCAGGGAGTCTTACAACAGGCCTACAACCCCAGACCTTGAGATATTTCAGGTTGGGTTTTCTTTTAGTCTATAGTTCATAAGGGGTAACCTTGTTCCTTTTGTTGGGAACCCTATTTAATAAATAGAAAGCTGTTAACATAGCTTCACCCCAGAACCCTTGACTCAGTCCTGAATAGAACAACATGGAATTAACCATCTCCTCACACCCTGTTTTCCTTTCGAAATGCCATTTTTGAGGAGTATAAGGGGCGTCGTTTCATGGATTATACCAATGAAAATACAGAGTATCCATGTACTAACCTCCCCTATCAGTCCTTAATCTTTTGATCAAAGACCCAAGTTGTAATTCAACTTCAGTTTTAAACACTTTGAATTTATCTAATGCTTCATCCTTGGTATGTAACAAATAGACATAACAAAACCTTGAAGCATCATCAATAAATGTCACAAAGTACTTCTTATTCCCCAAAGAAGGAGTGGCATGCAAATCACACAGTCACTGTATATAAGCTCCAAGACCTTAGTCTCACGACTAACACCCTGAAAAGGTTTCTTGGTTATCTTGGTCAACATGCAAGTTTTACACTTTTTAGTGTTCATGTCAAAGGCTGGGATTAACCCATCCTTAGACATATCTTGCATTCTTTTATAGTGTACATGGCCAAGTCTTGCATGCCATAGGGTAGAGTCAGTCTGGTCATAGGTGGTCACAAAGGCTGAATTAACACTATCAGTGGAAACATTAAGCCTGAACATTTGATTACATAAATAGCCAAAACCAATAAAAACACCACATTTAGATAAGACAAATTTATGAGACTCAATAACTTGTTTATATCCATGATTATTCAAAACACTACTTGAAACCAAGTTTTTCCTTAAATCAGGAACATGAATAACACATTAAACAAAGTTACAATCTTTCCAGAACTAAACCTAAGATCTACACAACCACGACCATGCACCAAGGTTGTTGACTCATTTCCCATGTGAAGAATAGAACCATCATTCAGTGACTCATAAGTCTTGAACCAACTTCTATCTTTGCACACATGAACTGTTGCACCAGAGTCAACCCACCACGCAACATCATCATCCTGCACATAATAAGATTCAGATACATATGTAACATAATAAATCTGAAAAGACTTATTAAACATATCTGACCTTTCAGTGAGTTGGTTGAACCACCACTCCCTGAACCATTAGTGCATGATCCATTGGCTTTGCCACCAACTTTAACACCCTTGCAGTCCCTTTTGATGTCACCAGTTTTGCCACATTTCCAACAAGTAGGTGTTGCCTTCTTGTTAGGATCTGCCCTTGTGTTGTCATGATATTTGCGTTTGCCTTTATTGTCATTGTACCTGGTGGAGTTGTTATGCTCCACCATATTGACAACAGATGCACCAGCAGCATTGCTACTCTTTGGCTTGTCATTATCTTGCACCATGAGAGATTCCTCAATGCGCAAATGACTGCCCAACTCAACCAGAGTTAACTCATCTTTCTTATGTTTCAAGGTATGCTTGAAATCTTTCCAAGAAGGAGGGAGTTTGTCAATGACACAAGAGACTTTAATGGCCTCATCCATGTTCATATTGTGTTGTGTAAACCTTCCAAGTATTCCATGTTCATTGTATTGTTCCATGACTGGTCTTGAATCAGTCATTTTGTAATTTGTGAAATTACTAACAAGAAACTTCTTACTTGATGCATCCTCAGCCATATATTTGGCATCCAAGGAATCCCACAGTTCTTTGAAAGATTCAAAGTTCTGATAAATGTCAAAGAGTGAATCAGACATACCATTGAGAATTAAGCCTCTGCAGATGTAGTCATCATTCTCCCATTTGCTCCTTCTCCTGATCTGCTCCACAGTAGCATCATCCCCATCATCAGGAATAGGAGTGGTTAGCACATACACCATACTCATGCTTGACAGCAAGAAGTGCATCTTCTTCTGCCACCTCCTAAAGTCCACCCCTTCAAACTTATCAAGTTTGGCAAAGTTTGAAGCCATGTGTTTCATTGCAGTAGCAGCCATTGATTATCACAAATAGTTTACTTTGATTGTTGGTGTGTAACTCCCAGAACAGGGTAAGATAATCAATGTCAGCAGAAACAAATACCACTAAGTGGTTACCGGATATCACTTGGAATCGTGTGATCACTTTCCAAAGTAAACTATTCGACCCTAATGCCTGGGTTACACGAATATCTACTTGGGATAAGACCAAATGCAGTTATAGAATTAGGCACAATTCAATAACCCTTTCACTTATAAGTGTTAATCGTTTTCTGTATATCTATCATGCATAATCAGATCTCCTATTTATAGGAGATTACTCTTAGCTAGTCAAATGGAATTATGAGTATTAATCGGCCCATTAATAGCCTCATATTTATCCCCATTATAGCCGTTAGTGGTTACATGACCAATTAAACATGGTCATTATGCAGTTGTAACTGCCACTTGAATAGGTCAAAACCATTACAAGCAGTACTTTCATAGCACTAGTAGTGGATACACTACTTCAGTGGAAACACACACTGCTTCAGTGGAAACACTGCTTATCAGTGGAAACCACAAGCAGTACTTTCCACTAGCACTACAAATACAAACCACTATTAGAGTCAGGGTGTTCATGGACCTTATGGGTGTACACTCCGTACCTCCTAACCCATTGCCAGGTGTGAACTAATCCGACAAGTGCACTAAATTTTCCAACAAAACGGATCATTATTGTGCTAAATGCAATTACACCAGTTTTTACATTGTATACTGTGGGTGACTTTCGACCCATTTGACCTGTTTTTATTTATACCATGTGTTTTCCGTCTGACCTGTTAGCGAAATATACCCCCAATGGACCTATTTTAAGTGAATTGGTCAAATTTGACAACTCTAGTTTAGGCCATTCAGAGACATCCAAAGATTTGAGTTCGTGTCCCATTGATAATGGAAAACATACTTAATTTGTATTAAACTATAAACGAATAGCATACACAGATTAAGAGATATGAACAAGAAAAAATGAGTTTTTTTCCTACCTGAAATAACAGTTTTTTATGATGTATGCAGCACCAATGGCCTATATGAACCAACAAGAAATATACCCACAACCACAACCACAACAACCACCACCAACGCCGCCGCCACATGTGCACGCTGGTGGTGGCGGCTATGTTGATGCTTATGGAAATGTTCATCATGTCCAAATGTGTTGAGTTTATAATATATAAAACATACAATAAACATATAGACATCAAGAGTACACAGCGGAAGACTTAAGATCATAACAAATAAATTAATTAACTGAAAGTATGCGTAACGTACCTCTTGCGAATTTCAAATCCCTCGAGCAAAGCAAAACAACCATCGAGCAAAGCAAAACAAAGAAGTACTTATTGGTGTAAGAATAATGTCTTACAACCACGTTCTTGTACACACGAATTAACCAAACGAATCAAGCGATTGCTAGATCTAACACAAGTCCTCGTTTAAGAAAAACGAAACCAAACCCCCTTACAAATGGGGTGCTTGGCCGAATATTAGACTAGAGAGAGGAGATGAGAGATCTAGGGTTAATTCAATGCACAAGTGTGTGTGTAAAAACCCTAGAACCTAACCCTCTTTATATAGTAGATGGAATACTTTGGGAACAAGTTATGGATTTGGGTTGGGATTACCCTATGGCCGGCCATGAGACAAAGCCCAAAGAAAACCCATAACTTTTCACTTTCAAGATTTCCATTACTAGTCCTTCTCTTTTCATTTAACGGTCGTTAGTCATTTTCCGTTAAATACTTAACGATCGTTATCCGGACTTAATGTGCAATAATTAATCGTAAACATAAACATTAATTATTAACTTTAATTCTCATTCGCTAATGTGTGCAATCCCGTGGTCACGAGTTCGAATCCGGACATTCACATGTTTGTAAATATTTACATTTCCAACAGCTCCCACTTGGATATGTTTACAAAACGTGAAATGACATTGGTTAGCGTCTAACAACACGCCAATGCCTCCGGTACAACTCGTGTATGGTTTTCTGGAGAAAAACCAAGTTTGATGATTCATCATCATATTCATCCTTTTGTTTCTAATACCATGTTAATAAGAATATGGATCTCACTCATTTCTTAATTAACTATTCGTTTCTCGGTTTATATGATTGATTAAGATTACCAATTCTTCGAACATATTCCGAAGACCTTGGGTATGGCCATACAAACATCTTAACAATCCTACGAGGGCCCAACAGTATTATACTTCAAAATAAATTTGAAGGAAACAAATCCCATTTTGACTACAAGCGATTCATAAATTTCGCAACACTTCAGAAAACAACCCTTATAACTACCAGTTACGTGTAGCGTTAGATTGCTTCACAAAATGCACTACATCCATGACATATCTCTTGTATCTCAAGTCAGAGGATAAATATCCATGATATACTTAATGACTAAGATCCATAAAGTATCATCATGTGGGTGGGATAAATCCTATACTCAATTCATTGAATATCATCTGAAATTAGTCATGCTACGCATCAATATACTTTCAAGTATATTCTAACTAATACTCAGATTTGTCTTAATTCAATATCATTCCCATGTTATTGATTGACAACAGACAATTTAGAATAACTTAAGTTATTCAAGGATTTAAACATGCAAATATAGGATACAATATTATAAATGAAATTAAACGTATACCGTACTTTAATTCATTATAAATAATAATTGTTTAACATCCTTTATCCAAATACTAAATAGATCAATGCATGATAATATTAGTTAATGAATTTTGCCACAAGTCATGAAAATCATACTTGTTGACAAGGCATAATTTCAATTAACTTTGATCTATAGGAATTTTGAGAATACTTATTTCAAGAATTCAATAAGTGAATTTCTTGTACGTGTTTACACATATCTTGATATTGTCATATTATTCCATAAGGTGCGTGACAACCTGAACCACCTTTATATGACAATCATCTTTCAAAACTTTTAAAGTTTAAAGTATTCTTTATTCTTTAATGTATAATGCAACTATGCTCTTAGTTGAGCATAACTAGTCAACATGGTCATCATCAAGGATACCGTGACTAGAATTGAGTGTCATCTCAATTATACTAGCATCATTGTGTACAACAATATGCTCTTTAAATATCCGTAAACTTTTGAACAGTTCTAGTGTAATGTTGGTGCCTACCAAAACTCAAGTTTGTTGGCAATGACAATTATGAAACAATTGTCATATAATCATCCATAGAATCTAGGAGCATCTCCAGATTGTGGAATGTGATTCTAAATCCAAACATATTCCTTTAAAATATTTATTACACTAACAACTTTCAATGTTGTCAAATCATCTTGTAATCAAGCATGACACAACAACTTTATACACAACATGATGTTCATGATGAATCTTCAAGTTAGACTTTAAGATCTCATTCATATACTATCTTGTCAAAGATATGTATTCATCATGTTCTATTTGACTCATTTATTTACCGCATATGTTTATAATAATAAACATATATTCCAAGGTTATATATCTTATTTCCAAATCTTACAAACGAAGTACATTCCCAACTAAAACTTAATTTAAGTGGAATGTAGTTGCCCATACAACATATAAGATTTAAGAAAAAATAAATAATACTCCCACTAGCTTTCAGGAATACTTATGAGCAATCTTATTTTATTTATTAAATCAAACATGGATTTAATATTAAACATAAGAAACATCTCCTAGATGCTTGCATATATCCATTCATGGATTCTTGCAGTTTGTACATATCCAAGGATTATTTGAATTCATAAAACTTCTTTGTATTACTCATCGTCATCGCAAAAGTAATTTCTCAGCAAAGAGTTATGACATTCATTGTCAAAATTTCATATCAATGAAACTAAGCATGGCAATTATAATCTTTATACTTCTATTTAATGTATCTAGGAAAGAATATTCAATCATAGTTAATTGCTTAAGTATGATTGATATTATTATCACTAGACATACATTAAATACATGTACAATATTGTCCATATGATTTCTACATAAAGATTTAAACCACTAGGGTTTCCATCCTTTGAAGAAACTCATTTTCATTTATTAAGATAAATCAAGTATCTAAAGTTGATTATCTTTATGGACAGCATCTTTACATTCATAGTATGATTGATTTTCCACAATTCAACATTTGGTAAATTTATCATTATGATTAACAGGCTTACCATGATCCTGTAACTCATATTCCTCAGCATATTAAATATCTGAGATATCCTTACGGATCTATGAATGACAATTCCATCATATTAAGGTCTATCATTTTCATGTTTAGCCTCATCATGATATTTGCTAGTGCATTTTAGAAGATTATGTATTTTGTAATTCAATCTTTCAAGATCTAAACAAAACTCCCACTTGCCTTTAAAAATTTAAAGATTACCTTTAAATAGTTTAGCAAGTAGAGCAACAATACATTGTTTTCTTTTGGGATATTACAAAAACATTGACAGTTCCTAACATTAGTTTGTTACAACTCACTCTATAAGCAGTTTAACAAATTTAGAACTTCATTTATAAGACTTAATGTGATTCATCACATTCCATAAACAAATGTTGTCTTATTAATCTTCTAGGTTGGAGTCTTATTGAGTATATTCAATCTATACTCAATCTACTAACCTTGATAACTTTTGGAAGAAACTATAGTTATCTTGAATCAAACAATGCCAATAGATTTTGATTCTTCTAACTGAACATACCATAAAACTATGGTATTTCTTTAGAATTAATATTGTAAGATTAATCTAACAATATTTAAGATAACCATCTACTCTTTGGTTTATCATATTTACCTACAAAGTAAAACTTAATGGTACAATAGAATTACCAAGTCAATTGCATGTATTATAACACAAATATTTTTGATCAAGTCAAAAGACATATTAGTTATAATCCCACTATACGTTATAAGTCATTGATTAACTCATTGACTTCATGCATATGTCTTAAAACATAGCAAGTTAACGTCTTACTTTATATTCTAAGTCTTGTATTAAAAGACTTCATGTTTGTGACTTTATAAAATCATAAACATTTATAATTAAAGTAATTATGAACACCACCTCGGGTTTCAATTCATATTTCAAGTTAATATTTACTACATATATTTAAGTCATTCAACGAATACTCAAATTCAAGGTAGTATTAGATTACTTCATTTAATTATGTCATTCCATGAAATGTTCCATGTAAGAAACTGCAGAATCATCCATGCTCGTTCTCACGACCCGTGGATATTTTACCTTGGGCTACAATCTAGTTCACGTTCTCACGTAACATAAATTGTAACTACAAGTGTTTCTTAAATATTGAATGACATAAATATTTAAAATAAAGTAGTCTTTGTTATCATCTTGACACATGTTCTTAATAGGGCAATCATACATATATAAATGTATACTTCCTATTAGAACGTTATTCTCTTACTTTACAGTCAAGAGAATTATTTTAAATCATGTTAATATGTGTTGTACCTTGCACACAATAAGATTTCTCCCACTTGTGCATGGAACAACATCATGTAGCATATAAACAACACGATACACGTTCGTTTATTTGATTAATATGATTTGTGTCATAGATATAACCAGTAGATATAGGACTATATTGATTAGTAAGGAAACGCACATGACTCTCCTTAAAAAAACATAAGTGCCTACAATTGGAAAGTAATTATCTTTGAAGATAATCTGGGTTACTACACAGGAAATAAGGCTTGTAGCTCCCATTGAATTAGAAATCATTAAAACAACTTCTTATTCAGTAATGCAACACAAATGCTCCCATTGAATCTGACAACATTGTAAGTGTTGCATAACCAGTGAAAACAACTTGCTTGCTTTTTACTTTCCTACACCTTTGAAGAACCATACGTAATCATTACTAAGGTACTAAAAGGTGTATTCTACTATATGAATGATAGGTTATCCATCAATGTTATTAACTCGAAAAATTGGGTATGCAATTTCTTCCTCAACAGGCCTACCATCCCCATCCTGGTATGTAGTACCTTTAAAGGCTAAAGCAAAACAACTAGATAAAAATATGCTAGTTTGCCTTTTACCAATTTTTGCGGTAATTAGTCTAGCTTCTAATCTAGTAACTCATATACATGTTTTCCAGTTAACCAACATTCATGTTGTTACAAAGGATTCATTCACCAAATTAGGGTAATGAAATCTTTATGGAAAATAAGATGTGCAATTCATTGCTAAGAGTTACATTAGAATTTAGACAATTCAAATGTTTTTATTATACCTTTCTCATTCATGAAAAGGAATAGGATTGAGTCTCATGCTTCTCCCATGGAAAAGAGACTTCGTTTGTCTTATCAGTAAATTATTCTCGATCAAACATTTGTTTGAATGCTAGAATGGATCAATTTACTAATCAAAGACTAAACCACATTTACGGTTAAATGTTGCATTTATACATTCAAAAGAATTACAAAATTCAATTTTAGTATTTTCGATAATTAACCTTTTCAATAAACAATTAAATACCCAAGGTTCATATTCATATAACCAATTAATATTTATTGAAAACTAGGATCCAAATTGTCATAATTTCATTACATCAGTTGATCTGCTAGTAATGAACCTTATACAAAATGGTAGAGCATTTGCTCAATTGCCAATTTCAATTGCAATTCCTAGATTTATGGGATTTACATATAGCCAATATCAATCGCCATGTAAACATGTTTTATCCCATCTTATGCCTTGAGTTGCCACTTCTCACTACAAAACTCAATTAAGTTGTCCAACTTAAGAAACTGCAAAATCGTCCATGCCCGCTCTCACGACACGTGGGCATTTTACCCTTTGATTACGATCTAAGTCACGATCTCACGCAAATAAAAAATAATCTTAGGTGTTTCCGTTTCGTTGGATGGCATATAACTTAAATTAAAGGGTAATAGTTTTGATGTTAAATCAAATATGTACAAAGATGTCATGCATTCACCTTTGTAGCATAGTTTTTATTAAAACATATATATCTTGTTTTAATGTATAAGCTTTTCATCATCAAACTTTAATTGAGGTATTGGATTCACCAATCAAGGAATTTAGTATTAATTATCATCCATTATACCGTACTTTTGCATAAGTGTAAACACTTAGTGTTTCGGATAATTACCACCGAAGTGGCGCATGGAATTAAAACTAATTCGCCCTTAAGATGAGCTTGCACATTTAACGGCTTACTAAGTAGCTCCACTTGAACTTACAGAGGGCAGAGGACAGTGCACGCTAAAGCACAACCTAAAACATCCTTTCAGTGTGACTGTGCGCACTTCTTTAAACCCCTTTTATTAGTTCATTCTCATGGGTGAGCCTTTCAGACCATTTTTACCAAAGTCATCAATCAATTAAACGATTATGATTACTATTCTTAAAAATACATGTTTCACCATTGTTTAGGTCAGTTTATTTTTCTTGTAAAAATACCCTCTTGTTACACATAACAAACAAGCAAGTATTTGAAAAAATAAACAAATAAACAATGAATGCATAACAAATAAAAGTCATGCATATCAAATAGCCACATGCAAACGGTTTTGATAAATCCTATTAATAACCAATTCTAGATTTGACAATATGCATATATTTAATTAAGACTTTCACCCGTTTTCATCTATGTACAAGGTGAACCACATGCATCGATTCATCGATTGCGCAAGTCAAAATTAAATACATACCACATAGCACATAATTGATTAAATTAATAATTATTGAGCTCTTCCCCAATTTTAGATCTATCATAATATAGTGTATATCACTTAAACAAGAAAGTAATACAATAAAAGCAGATCCATGATAAAACATGCAGATAATTATCATGGACATAAAATTACACTTAACAATTAATGCAATTAAATCAAAGTTACGCATATACACATAAAGTTGCATGCATCTTAGGGTTTCTAATCCAATTAAAACAATAGTTTACAAAACCCTAATTAGGGCACCATAAAAAAACGCCCCCCCTAAAAATAGGGTTTAGGTTTTGCAAACCCTAGATCTAAGCATACAAATAATAACACATTCATGTTTATTTTAATTATGTGTTTCATTAATTAATTACTTGTTATACAAGGCTCGTGATGCCACTGTTGAGTTTATAATATATAAAACATACAATAAACATATAGACATCAAGAGTACACAGCGGAAGACTTAAGATCATAACAAATAAATTAATTAACTGAAAGTATGCGTAACGTACCTCTTGCGAATTTCAAATCCCTCGAGCAAAGCAAAACAACCCTCGAGCAAAGCAAAACAAAGAAGTACTTATTGGTGTAAGAATAATGTCTTACAACCACGTTCTTGTACACACGAATTAACCAAACGAATCAAGCGATTGCTAGATCTAACACAAGTCCTCGTTTAAGAAAAACGAAACCAAACTCCCTTACAAATGGGGTGCTTGGCCGAATATTAGACTAGAGAGAGGAGAGAAGAGATCTAGGGTTAATTCAATGCACAAGTGTGTGTAAAAACCCTAGAACCTAACCCTCTTTATATAGTAGATGGAATACTTTGGGAACAAGTTATGGATTTGGGTTGGGATTACCCTATGGCCGGTCATGAGACAAAGCCCAAAGAAAACCCATAACTTTTCACTTTCAAGATTTCCATTACTAGTCCTTCTCTTTTCATTTAACGGTCGTTAGTCATTTTTCCGTTAAATACTTAACGATCGTTATCCGGACTTAATGTGCAATAATTAATCGTAAACATAAACATTAATTATTAACTTTAATTCTCATTCGCTAATGTGTGCAATCCCGTGGTCACGAGTTCGAATCCGGACATTCACATGTTTGTAAATATATACATTTCCAACAAAATGGGTGTTGGAGGAGGAGTGGTTCCATATGGTGGAAATTATCCTGGACAAGTTGCTCCTGGTGGAAATGGAAATTATCCTGGACAAGTTGCTCCTGGTGGAACTTATCCGGGACAAGTTGCTCCTGGCGGGAATCCTCAGTGGAGACCTCCACCACAAATGGCCCCTTATGGTGGACCTCACCCTGGACAAGCTCCTCCGGGGGTCCATCCACAATGGAGAGCACCACAACCAACACCAACACCACCACCACCAGCAGCATATGACAATTCATACTCTAGAACCTGAACAGGCGAGAAGTGCTTTTTGTTTGCTATTTTGTGCCATAAGTGATCTTACCTCATTTGTTGAAGAAAATGTAATGCCATTTTGATGTCACCCTCCATCTTAGTAACTTATACAGTGCTAAAAATAGAAGGTTTAGATTTTACAGTATCTTGGGATGATTTTAGAATGAGTAGTTTCATTTTCTTGGCGTAATTCTTATTGATTTACTGTTAATCCGTGGATACTAGTCTCGTTGATTTACCAACGTGTACATACTTGCATTGAAATTTCATATGGTGTTAACATTTAGCGACACATCACCAATTCGTTGTTATTTTGTAGTTAATTGTAAAATGTTGGAATTTCATTAATAATTCCATGTATGCTTGGTTTCTTGTATAGAAAAGTTATGAATAGCATAAGTTTTGGACTTTTGGTTACTGCCTTGTCGAGAATAGGAAGCCAGAGGGCATTTGGGTTTATTGAAACTGAGTGACACGTCGCTAGTTGTTATTGATACTGATATTAAGTACACTTCTTGCTCTTAAATGGCTCATAACTCATAAGCGTACTTCTATATTGTCTTTTACAGCACTAGTCATATCCTCAAAGCATTATGTTTTAATATCAAAGCATCTGGTTTTGCAATGTCTTGCAGTGCTGTAACTGGCTGTGACATAAATATCGGATCTGTTATCGATATACATCTGATTGCCTCTCAATAACCAAGGCACATGAGTAGCTTTGCTACTCTTATACTGTATTTAAACTGGTGGTTTAACTGAACAAAACGTAATTCCGGTACAGCAAATTATGCACCATTTTTTAGAACCAAATAACCCGGTAATTAAATCAGTTCTTCTTTGGTCGGGGACTGGTCATGTTCAAGCGATCCAGCTTCTAAAACCCTTTAGTTACTACGGTATAGAGGAAGAAAACTTAATCATACTTCACATTTAACTCTTACGACTATTTAATCTTTACATGATAACACCAACATGAACTAGTCGTTCAAAAGAGAGAATGTTAACTTTTCTTTTTTGGCGTTAACAATACATCTGAATCGTGACCAGATTATAAACAGCTCTATTCTCATATATAAATAACAAACTAAAATGGGAAAAGAATAACAATTGACATGGTATTTTAGATTTGGTCTTCTAGATATCCCTAGTAAGACTAACATGAATTAAGGATTGGTTTTAAGGTGAATGTAACATGATTGGGTGGTTATGGGTCGATTATAGGCCTTAGATGATATTGCTCTTATATGGGATAGTAGCTTGTGTCAATGTTGAATGGTTAATGAAGTAAAGGTGTTAAACATTTGAGCAACACGAAAATATCAAACTAACCAACAATAAGTAGTTTTTAAAATGGGAATTGATACTCACACCACATTTTTTGATGAATCCACCACCATCTGTGCATTACAGCTTGTACTGTACAATACTGTAATGCATAAATTGTGGTGTATTTATAAAAAAATGTGGTGTGAGTATCACCTCCCTTTTAAAATTGATTAAAGACTTGTAAACCATAATAATATTGTTCTGTACATTATCTCATCGTTAAACTCATCATTTTCCCTTAATCTCTATTAACTACTCATATTAAGTATACATTCTATAACACAACTAATCAAGTTTACTTTGATAGTCTATTTACATATTTATATATATATTTTTTAGAAAAGGAACAAAACAAGAAACTAACAGAATACACAAGAAATGGCATGCTATCAAGTTTACTTTGCTAGTCTATTCACATATTATATTTTCACTTCCATTGTTTAATTCTTAAAGATGTGATGAGCTTGATCGATTACACCACTTGGATTATCTTCCTTCCATCATGGAATATATGACATGATTATCATTCATTACCCCAACTTTGACTGAATTTCACCCTAAAAAAATCTAAACCGTTCTATACAAATTTAGTTAAACAAATTACCAAAATGAACTTATTTCATACCCAATTTATCAAAATGAACCTATTTTATTACTCTTACTAAAATGAACCATGTAACGTACCCATTAAAATCTGTCACAAGCGCCTCAATGAGCCACCAATTAAAACACATATGGTTGCTTTTGAATTTCCAGCATTTACTTCACTTTATGCATACCTTACTTAATTCTATCTTTCTTATCAATATCCATACACCTGCAAACCCATCAACCAATATCCATCTCCCATTCACTTTCCATCTTCCATTCACCTCTCATTTGCATACCAGGTTGCCCACGTCTAGCAGGTTTCCTCCAAGGAGGTCGCCCACATGTTTAGCAGGCAAGGAGGTCGCCTAGTATAGCTAGACTACTCAATTTTGTTCGTCGCCTACAATGCCCGAGGTCGCCCACATGTCTAGCAGGCCGCCTAAAGTGCTTTAGTCTCCTAAGAGGTCGCTGAGGAGGTCTCCTAAAGAGATACACTACTCCATTTTTACTTTTCAGTTGCCTACGAGGTCGCCCAGAAAAATCAGCGATACGTTTACGATTGAAAAGGTTGTCCTCAAATGAATCTAATGAAAGACATGTTAAAAATTCATTTTGGTAAAAAAGATGGGTGAAGTTCATTTTGATAATTTTTTTTTTTTTTCCTCAATTTAGTTTTCTCCAACATCTCAAAATAAATCTTGAATTTACAAAGAAATTAGAGTATTTCATGCCTTTGTAATCGCAAACAACAACACATAAGTTCTATCTCTATCATCACATATACTAGAACTAAACAACACTGACTTCTTTGTGTTATGCAAATATTGTATTTAATAAACATTGTCATGCAATTGAGGTGGATTTAGATCATACGATTTAAGTGAGGGTTAACATTTCATATTTTTTTAGTGGGGTTGGTTAATGGTAGGGTTATAAACTGAGAGGCAATTATATGATAATACTTCACAATTAACACTTATCCTAAAGTTATCTTACATGATAACATGAACTACTTGTATGGAAGAGAGAATGATATTCTTTTTTTCTTTCTTTTTTGAGTTAACAATCCAACATTGCATGACCAAAATTATAAACAGCTCTATTCTCAGGAAAAGAATAACAATAGACATGGTATTTTAGATTTGGTCTTCTTGATATCCCTAGAAATAATAACATGATTGACGGATTGTTTTTAAGGTGATTGATAACATGATTGGGTGGTTATGGGTCGATATTGGCTTTAGATGATATTGTTATATGGGATTATTGTAGTGTACGTTTGAGCGACTCGTGTCAATGTTGAATGGTTAATGAAGTAAAGGTGTTAAACATTTGAGCAACACGAAATGATAAAACTAATTTAAAATAAGAAGCTTAATAAATTGATTAAAGAATTATGAAGAATTACAATATTACATCATCTAATGATTAAACTCATTATAAACTGTGTATTAAGTACACATTGTATTTTTTGGGTAAAGGGGAGTAATCCTGCACCCTGGTAAATATATTAACCAAATAAACGTAATACAAGTTACATAGGCATAAAGCTTACATAACAAGATACTTCCAATTCTCTAAACAAGAAAACAAACCACTACTCAAATGATAATATATGACACAACACTAAAATTACTTCCTAGGACCTTTGTGCCATACATTTAAAGGAATCCAAATTCAAGATCACTTAACATAGTCATCAAAGTCATAGTCATCATACTCATCTTCAAATTGTTTAGCAAACTTTGGGTTAGCAACAACCTCATCTTAGAAGAAAAAGGGTTAAGTACACATTGTAGAACACAAGTAATCAAGTTTACTTTGATAGTCTATCCACATATTATATTTCTTCACTTCCATTGTTTAATTTTTGAAGATGTAATGAGCTTGATCGATTACGGCACTGGATATATCTTCCTTCCATCATGGAATCAATGACATTTCTCACGTTAAAGAAAATGATTATCATTCATTACCAACTTTGGCTAAATGAGCATCAAAAGTGTTCTATACAAATTTAGTTTTCTCCAACATCTCATAATAAATCTTGAATTTACAAAGAAATTAGAGTATTTCATTCCTTTGTAATTGCAAACAACAACACATACATCCTGTCTTTATCATCACATATACTAGAACTAAACAACACTCCCTTTTTTGTGCTATGCAAATATTGTATTTAACCAACATTGTCATGCAATTGAGGTGGTTTTAGATCATACGATTTAAGTGAGGGTTAACATTTCATGAATTTTTAGTGGGTTTAGTTAATGGTAGGGTTAAAAAACTAAGGCAATTATATCTCTTAGGAAAACAAAATTTAGTAAAATAGGAAGTTATAGGTTAAGATTCTTAAGAGTATGAATCAATGTATTAAATAGAACAACATTCGGGGTCACACCCTTATTCTTCATTACTTGCCAAAGCTTAAAACCATCTGATACACGATTCGCCAAGCATAGTCCTTTCATTAATATCCCATAAGTATACATATCGCCTTTTCCACACCACATTCCATCATTCTCCTTCTATAAAACGCCCTCGCAATATCAACATATTCGTTGACAAGAGCGTCAAGTATCGCGTTATATATCTTCAACGTAGGCGTCACAATTAAACTAGACACCAAGTCTAGAAATTTAACCACTTGTCACACCATTCGTGCACAACCTAACCCGCGGACAACGGTGACAAAAATGAGGTTGTAAATTTGGTCATGGGTTGGGATAAGAGTGCTTGATGATGTTTTTGAAGTTTGTTGTGGGTTCTTGAAGCAAAGATTAGTAGTCTCTTCAACGTAGGCGTCACAATTAAACTAGACACCAAGTCTAGAAATTTAACCACTTGTCACACCATTCGTGCACAACGTAACCCGCGGACAATGGTGACAAAAATGAGGTTGGAAATTTGGTCATGGGTTGGGATAAGAGTGCTTGATGATGTTTTTGAAGTTTGTTGTGGGTTCTTGAAGCAAAGATTAGTAGTTTCTTCAAAGAATTGATGAAATTAAGCATGAATAGCTTTGCTATTGCTATACTGTATATAAATCAGTGGGTCAAGTGGTCAACTTAACTTCAATGTAATTTAGGTACAGAAAATTCTACACCATTTTTAGAACCACATAACCCGGTAAATCAGTTTTTGTTTGATCAGGGTGTTTAACTAATTAACTTAACTAAAACTAATAGTTATTCATATATGTTCAAGCGATCCAACCTCTACAACCCTTTAGTTGTATATAAGAAGAAAGCTTAATATTACTTCAGAATTAACACTTATCCTCAAGTTATCTTACATGATAACAAGAACTACTACTTGTTTGAAAATGAGAATGATATTTTTTTTTCTTTTCTTTTTTGAGTTAACAATCCAACATATGAATCGTGACCAAATTATAACCCGCTCTATTCTCATATCTAAATAACAAACTAAAAAGGGGAAAACAATAACAAATCGACAAGGTATTTCAGATTTGGTCTTCTAGATATCCCTATAAATAAGAACATGATTGACAGATCGGTTTTAAGGTGATTGATAACATGACTGGGTGGTCATGGGTCGATATTGGCTTTAGATGATAATGTTATGGGTTTTGCTAACAGCAGCCCTTAGGGTTGTCATTAACAACTAGTTTCCAAATTTTTTGGCAAGACAATACAAAATGTCTAAACAAAATCATTCAAAATCATCAAAAGTTACTAATCATCTTCTAAAATTTCTCACATACAAATTCAATTCACTAGAGGCACTTTATTTTGCTTACTTAAAAATCCATGCTTACCAAGGGATAAATCCCCACCATTCATCTAGTATAATCTAATGGTGGAGATTAATATGGTTTTTTTATTGTCTTTTTGTCTTTCTTTTATGTTTTTTTTATGAATTAACGCTTTTTTTTTTTTTTTTAATTTGCGTTATTCACGTTTATTTTTTCGTTTTTTTCGCTTTCAAACGTGTTTTCGGTTTTCAACGTTTTATGTTTTCAAAATATTTTCGTTTTATCAAATAGTTTTCGTTTTCGTTTTCATTTTCCGTCCATTTTTAATACGTTGTTTTCGGTAATGTACTTTCATCCGTTTCTAACGTTTTCTATTACTTGTTTTCATAGGTTTATATACTTTTTCGTCCGTTTTTATACGTTAGACGGGTTTTTGTCCGTTTTTATACATTTTCGTCCGTTTTAAGACGATATCGCTTTTGGTTTTCGTCCGTTTTTGTAGTTGTATTCATACGTTTTCATACTTATTATTAAACTCTATTATATTACATGTCTAATATCAATTGTGATATTTTATAAAAAGAAGTTAATGTCTAATATCACTTGTAATATTTCATAAACAAACAAGCATGTTTTTTTAACCTTTAATATCACATGAGATATTTCATTGCTCTGTATATTTTAATATATTATCACTTATGTGTTTTCTAATATTTTTATAAAGATAGTACCTTTCATTTGACAAATATTTTTTAATGCAAGTTATCTATCACTTGTGTTATTATACTCTTAGTAGAAATAAAATGGTTAAAGTCTCTTTAGGTGAATTCTTATTTTGTTCAAAAAAATGCTAATTTAATGCAACACTTGTTTGATTTTGAGAATATTTCAAATCTCTATTTTCATAGTTTGCTTCATTTTTATTCATTTTGATATTTTTAAGTGGCACTTATTTATCTCTTGTGATATAACACTGTAAGAAAGATGAAGAGTATTACATTCTTCATCATGTATGTGTTATCAATTTTGATATTCAACTAAGAATGTAAATATTACATTACCAAATGTGATAGAATTTAGTATTTACCAAGTATATATGAAAGAAATAAAATATACATCATTATTATATCGATTCGTAAAATATTTAGGAAGATTTTTGCGTTTTAGGATAATATGAAATATTAAAAAGGTGTTTAACCGATGTCTTTGGTGGCATCTAGATACACAATAGGTTTTATAGAGGGATATAAAAATATCTATCGTTGAATCAACAAAATAAAGAAGCTATGGTTGAAGAAAGCACAACAAACTCAGCAAGCTCAAACACCTGTGATATCACACATGATATCACAGGTGATATCACCTCGCTTTTGATATCACATGATATCACAAGTGATATAAACTATGATATCACACATTCACACATGATATCTGATATCACGTGTTATTGATATCACATATCATGTGATATTACAAGTGATGATATCACCTGTCATATTGTTTGAGCTTCCTCAAATTTGTTTTTATAAAGATGTGGCTTTCTTCAACCATAGCTTTCTTTAGATTCAACCATAGATATTTTTAAATCATAAAACCTATCGAAACACTCTAACAAAAGTATCATAACATCTCTTGTTTTCTTAAAACTTTCAATATTTTAAATCATAAAACACAAAAATCTTCCAAAACACAAATAACCCCAATCATATTATCTCATGATAACACATACATGAAAAAGAATGTAATACTCTTCATCTTTCTTACAGTGTTATATCACAAGAGATAATAAGTGTCACTTACAAATATCAAAATGAAAACGAAAACGGACAAAAACGTATAAAATAAATGAAAACGTATCGTCATAAAACGGATGATGGACAAAACTGGATTATGAAAACGGACGAAAACGTATTAAAATAGACCATGGAGACAAAAACGTGAAAGTAAAATAAAATGGAAGAAAATATAAAAACGTCGTATATAAACCTATGAAAACGATTAAAGACGAAGACATAAAAACGTATGAAAATGGATGAAAACGTATGAAAACGGTAAGGAAAACGTAAGAAAATTCCCGGTTGAAACAGATGAAAACGGATGAAACATACGAAACGTATGAAAGTGGAAAAAACACTAATAAAAGCGCGAATAACGAAAAAGAATTAACAAAAATAAAAATGAAATACAACATGGACTTAGGTTTAAGTATTAAATCTTAGGTTAATCCTTAAACTAGATGGATGGTGGAGATTTGTCCATTGGTAAGCACCAAAATAAGGGTAAGCAAAAGAAAATTCCTCCAATTCACTATTCTTATTGGCCATTTTAGCAAAAAATATGGAGTATGTTTCTCATTCTGTCTTAATATTAGGGAATTTTAAAAAATATTGTTATCAAAAGCCCTAAGGGCTGTTGTTAGCATTTCCCTAATGGTATATGGGATTATTGTAGTGTACTCGTGAGCGGCTCGTGTGAATGTTGAATGATTAATGAAGTAAAGGTGTTAAACATATGAGCAACACGGGATAATAAAGTTAATTGAAAATAAGAAGCTTTTTAAATTGATTAAAGAATTATGAAGAATTACACTATCGTTGTGTACATCATCTCATGGTCAAACTCATTATTAACTAGGTATTAATTATACATTCTATCTAGAACACAACTAATCAAGTTTACTTTGATAGTCTATCCACATATTATATTTCTTCACTCCCATTGTTTAATTCTTGAAGATGTGATGAGCCTGATCGATTACGGCACTTGGAATATCTTCCTTCTATCATGGAATCTATGACGATTCTGACGTTAAAGGATATGATTATCATTCATTACCCGCTATGACTGAAAACGTCAGTGCCAAGAAGATTCCAAGAGGTTTTATACAAATTTAGTTTTCTCCAACATCTCAAAATAAATCTTGATTTTACAAAGAAATTAGAGTATTTCATGCATTTGTAATTGCAAACAACAACACATAAGTTCTATCTCTATCATCACATATACTTGAACTAAAGAACACTCACTTCTTTGTGTTATGCAAACATTGTATTTAACAAACATTGTCATGCAATTGAGGTGGTTTTAGATCATAAGTTTTAAGTGAGGGGTAACATTTCATGAATTTTTAGTGGGGTTGGTTAATGGAAGGGTTAAAAAATTGGGTGGCAATTATGTCTTTTTAAAACAAATCTTAGTAAAATAGGAAGTTATATAGGTTAAGATTCTTAAAAGTATTTAAAAAAATGTCTAATCTAGGCTATTTCTATAAAAATGTAGATATATAGATATATATTATTCATCTAACACTTTAGCCGTTTCAAAAAAAATTATTCGTCTAACACTGATATTTTTTCACAGAGTAAAAGTGTGTTGATTACAAAAAGTTGTTCTAAATTGAAGTTGGAAAATCAACAATGAGGAACTTGAACTCTGCTAAAATAATGATTGACCAAATTGGTTGTGATTCTATACTGAATGAGAAAAGAAAAATGACTATGAGTTGTATCACTTCTGAAACTTTTTGATAGAAAGTATAAATGGGTTTTATTAACATCTACATTGGGTTTGTTTCGTATGGTGTCAGAAAATACTTTTTACGCCAATTTAATAGGGTTTAAATTAACTTATTCTAAAAATTTAATGCTTACATTTTTGAATTTAGCATCTTATCACCAACTCATCATTATTTTGTAGTTTGTTTATCACAAATTGTTTGAAATTCATTAATAATCTCATTTAGCTCGGTGTTCCTTTTATAAAAATAAATTTTAGAAAGAGCATAAATTTTGGTCATTGCCTTGTCAAGAAGTAATGTCACAGTTCGATGAGAAGCTACAAGGTGTTTCGGTCATGTACTCATGTTTATTAAAACTGTGTGGCGCGTCGATAGTTGTTACCAATACTAACATTAACTACACTTATTGGCTTATTGCTTTTGAATTGCTCATAAGTGATAACCACTATAATGGCTTTTGGAGCACCAGGCATATCATACAAGCATCTAGTTTTATTATCATCAAAAGATCTAGTTTTGCAATGTCTTAGGCTATATTCAACCATAGTCTTCAAATCACTTATTTCTTCATATCTGGAGATCCGAGGACACAAAAGCATCTCTCTAACCATGCTTTATATTTGAAGATTTTTTTTAACCATTTTTGAGAATCCTCAATATTTGAAGGATCATTATCCATCCTTCAAATTATAAAATAATGCAATATTTGCATGAGTAATATAGATTCATAATGATTTGAAAGACACTCTAATTAGGTATAAAATGATTTGAAGTTAATATATTGAGATAGTTGGAGAACATATAGTTTTGGAGAAAGAATTTAGATAAGATGTACCCTTTTTGTTATTTTCAAATTTGAAGATTTTTTAGAGTGTATTATTGGAAATGGCCTTAAAACAGTGTAATTGGTGTTGCCATAGATATAGAATCTATTATTGATACCCATATGATTGCCTCTCAATCACCAAGGTGAATAAATAGTTTTGCTATTGATCTATCTTGATTGGTGGGTTAACTCAAGGAAAGATTTGTTAAAAATGTATAAACTTGTCAAAAAACTTCTTTTACGTGTATCTATTTTTTTTTCCTTATTGAATAGACGAAACTTGCTAATCATTCTATTGTGAATAATGTTGACGTGACGCCCAATGTATCAAAAGTTACTAACTTTTGATTAAGTTAATATGTTAATTATTGCTTACTTGGCATGAAAAAACCATATTATTTTCTTAAATCTATTTCCTAAAACCCTCTTCTGACTCACCAAAACATACACTGAACACACCAAGCATACACATAAACATCAATCTAGATCAAAACAACTTAATTATTGTTCAAACTCTTACAACAACCAAAATGGAATTAAGAACTTTAACTGTTTAAACTCAACATATAGAAAATATATTGAAAAATAACACCAATCAAAAGTTTCTATCTGATATTCCGATTAACAATCTATAGCCCATATTTTGGTTTCCCAGCTGTATACATTCTAGAACACTACTAATAACGTACTTTGATGTTTTCAATCCTTTGCTCAATTCATGAACATCATATCAAATTCCAATTATTTGGTTTCTAGTATGATTTCATAATTTTTCTTTCCTCATGAGGAGGGATTAGAGGGACTTGTGAAGACAGTGAAACAAAATGGTTCGTCAACAACTCAAGATGTTTTTTACAAATTTAGTTTTCTCCGATATATCAAAATAAATGTAAAATCTAAAAGATATCCTTTGTGATTGTAGAAAACAACACATAACTTCTATCTCTATCATCACATATACTTGAACTAAACAAGACTCGCTTCATCTTGTGCAATGCAAATATTGTATTTAACCAACACATTCATGCAATAGAGATGGTTCTTAAATCATAATATGTAAGTGAGGGTTAATATTTTATGAATTTTCAGTGGGGTTGGTAGGGAAAGAATAGTGGGAGGCCATTATTACAAAAACCATATCTCTTTAAAACAAATCTTATACGAGAAACATACTGTATAAGTTAGGAAATTTAAGAGTTTTCGAAAGAAACTAATAAACACGTTTATATGAACTTGGGTGAATTTATTGGGAGGGCCGAGTGTTATATCAGTTAATTTTGAAGGACCAAAATTGTAATTCCTTTAAGCAAATATAAGTAAAACCTCAAACTTTTGAGAGAGCCGTGGCCCTCTCCCCTCTCAGCTAAGGCCAGTCTGTGTCCTTATTATTCCATAAACTGAATACATTGCAATACTATGACAAGCCCGTTTCAATTTTGTCAAGAAAATCATGTTATGACCAAACGAAAAAGGATTTCCCTAGAAAAAGTAAATATGACTTGCGATGACTCCCAAAATATCTTTCTTATAAAGAAAAAAAATCAATATACCATCTTATGCTCTTTCTAGTGTTTTAGTTTTCCATAGGTGAGTGGCAACTAGCAATTACGCCACAACATGAAGCATGCCTTGAAACTAACACGAAAATAAATAAACTGTGATCTGTTTTAAACATGTTTTTAATTTGTGTTAAGGTTAACAACATGTTTATTAAACAAGTACGGAGTAGTATTCAAGATGAGGATGGATTATTCAGGTCAACTCACCGACGTATTGAACATGAGTAACTCGTAAACTAGTTTTGCTTGTATTGTGTAAACATGTTATCCGCTAACCCAACTCAAATTACGGCTTCAAGTTTTTCTTTTTATTAATTTATGTAAATTTTTGAAAACTCCAAAAGGCAAATAAGCAAAATTATTTGTATTTTGCTTCGTTTTGGTCTATCGTAAACATACACTTTTGCCCCAAATTTTGAAATGTACATTATCTAACAAAGTAAAACAGATGAGCATTATGCATATTGTAAATTTTTAATGACTGAAGAAAGTTTCATAAGCTTACAGAACATAACACATATGATTATTTGAATTCCTCAAGTTCTCTTACATGGTAACAAAAACCATATAAGAGAATATTATTTGCTCTTTTTCTTTTTTGAGTTCACAATCCAACGTACATGTCAATCGCGACTGATACATGATCTGATTAACAAAAACCATATAAGAGAATGATATTTGCTCTTTTCCCCACAATTTTCAGATCTGATTAACAAACTAGAAAGGGAAAAAGGAACCACTTTAGTTAAGTTAATAATCAATATAGTACTTCAGATTTGGTCTTCTAAATATAGTACGAATAACATGTGGCGTAAACCATCCAAATTAAGTTCTAATACAAGTTAGGAAGTGCGGTGTGCACACTTGTATAAACTAATTAACTTGATTTCGGATACAATGGATGGTAAAGTTTGTGACAGAAAATTCGTCTCTAGGATCTTGCAACAATTTAATACATGGTGACTATTAGCAATAGTGACAGAAAAAACTCCCACTATTAATTGTTGCAAAAAATTATTTTAAAGTTAGTTACTTTAAACATAATCATTCATGAAAGGGTGTGACTTTTTATGAAAAGTCACTTTATCTCTTATATATAGACATAATTTTGGTCTTTCATTAAGTAGATGAATAATCATAAGAACACATACATCAAATTTTTCATGTTTTGCTCTTTTTATTTTTACTTAGAATTTGAGTGTTTATTCTTGTCTTATCTCTATAAAAGTAACCAAAGAAAATTAATAGAGTAGAAACATTGTATCAGTAAGTGAACTTTACACGATTCAAGAATTTATCCAAACAATTTTTAATTATCAAGACCCTTAATACCAACAGTTTAACAATAAATGAAGTAATGGTATTGAATATTTGAACAACACAATTCACAAAATGATAAATAAAAAAAAGGTGAAGAGTTATAATACACAATTATAATTCTAAATACATACTAGTAAGATTAGTGTCCTAAACAATAACTCAAGTTAATCTTCTTATCTTTATATATAATTTTAAATACATTCTAGACCATAGTTAATTAAGCTTATTTTAAATAACTTTTTACAATATGTGATATCTTTAATTCCGTTGTTTTATTCTAGAATATCATGTTAAATTACATTGTTGATCTTGAAGCAGTGTGATAGGCTTGATCCTTTGATGAGTTTCCTTTCTTCCTGAGTTCAAGATGAAAAGGAGACTTGTGTAGACAATCTAGTGAATTATTAACATATTTTCCCCATATTTTTTGAGTTTCCACTCTGCTACACATTCCTATGGTGTTCTTTACAAATTTAGTTTTCTCCAACATCTCAAAATAGACATTAATGTTACATATAAATTAAAGTATTTCATGCCTTTGTAATCGCAAACAACAAGACATAAGTTCTATCTCTATCTTCACATATACTTGAACTAAACAACACCCACTTCTTTGTATTATGCAAACATTGTATTTAACAAACATTGTCATGCAATTGACGTGCTTTTAGATCATACAGTTTAAGTGAGGGTTAACATTTCATGAATTTTTAGTGGGGTTGGTTAATGGTAGGGTTAAAAAATGAGAGGCAATTATATCTATTAGGAAAACAAAATTTAGTAAAATAGGAAGTTATAGGTTAAGATTTTTAAGAGTATGAATCAATGTATTACATACAACAACATTCGTGATCACGCCCTTATTCTTCATTACTTGCAAAAGCTTAAAACCATCTGAAACACGATTCGCCAAGCAAAGTCCCTTCATCAATATCCCATAAGTATACATATCCCCTTCCACACCACATTCCATCATTCTCCTTCTATAAAACTCCCTCGCAATATCAACATCTTCCTTGACAAGAACATGAAGTATCGCGTTATATATCTTCAACGTAGACGGCACATTAAAACTAGGCGTCAGGGCCGTCCCATGAATTTTGAGGGCCCTGTGCCATGATTGTGAAATAGGCCCTCTAAAAGCGAAAATTTTAAATGTTGTTTTCTCCTTTACGGTTTGCATACTTAGACGATCAATATATGTCAGTTTTGTTTTAGATACAAACTTCTAAGTGTACAAATGTTTTAAAATATAACAATCATAATATAAGTTTTTTTTATTCAAGTGAATTACTGATAAACAATAAATCAAATTAAAAATCATGATCCCACATCGTGCTTTTTCGTAACTATATATGCAAGAATGAAGAATGGGTGTCATGCTAGATTTAATGGGCTTTTTAAAAATCCAAAACTGCCTTCAATTAGTTACATACATATTGGGCTTTTTCGGAATTTGAGGCCCCTTAAAATCTTTGGGCCTTGTGCGGTTGGGCAGCCCACACATGCTTATATCCAGGCCTGCTAAGCGTACACGTACCAAGTCTAGAACTTTAACCACTTGTTGCACCATTCGTGCATGTCCTAACCCGTGGACAACGGTGACAAAAATGAGGTTGGAAATTTGGTCATGGGTTGGGACAAGAGTGCTTGATTGGGTTCTTGAATTTGTGAAATTAAGCATGAATAGCTTTGCTAAATCAGTGGGTTAACTGAACTTAAATGTAATTTAGGTACAGTAAATAATACACCATATTTAGAACCAAATAATCCAGTAAGTCAGATTTTTTTTGGTCAAGGGGTTTAAATGATTAGCTTATCTTGTTAATTTATGTTTTTCCAAAGCATCACTAATACCAAATAGTAGAAAACTAAAACTGATAGTTATTCATGTTCAAGCGATCCAGCCTCTAAAACCCTTTAGTTACTACCTTCTAAAAGAAGAAAGCTTAATAATACTTCACAAGTAACACTTATCCTCAAGTTAACATGAACTACTTGTATGAAAGAGAGAATACTATTTATTTTTTCTTTTCTTTTCTTTGAGTTAACAATCCAACGTCTGAATCGTGACCAAAATTATAAACCGCTCTATTCTCATATCTGAATAACAAACTTAAAAGATGGTATTTTAGATTTGGTCTTCTAGATATCGCTAGAAATAATAACATGATTGACGGATCGGTTTTAAGGTGATTGATAACATGATTGGGTGGCCATGGGTTGATATGATTATTGGCTTTAGATGATATTGTTTATAAGGGATTATTGTAGTATACGTGTGAGCAACTCGTGTCAATGTTGACTTGTTAATGAAGTAAAGGTGTTAAACATTTGAGCAACACGAAATAACAAAACTAATTGAAAATAAGAAGCTTTTTAAACAGATTAAAGAATTATGAAGAATTACAATATTGTTGTGTACATCATCTCATGGTTAAACTAATTATTAACAAATATACATTCTTGAACACAACTAATCAAGTTTACTCTGATACTTTATCCACATATTATATTTCTTCACTTTCATTGTTTAACTCTTGAAGATGTGATGAGCTTGATCGATTACAACACTTGCTATATCTTCCTTCCATCATGGAATCTATGACAATTCTGGCGTTAAAGGAAATGATTATCATTCGTTACCAACTTTGGCTGAATGTCACTCGTGGGAAGTATCCAAAATGTTCTATACAAATTTAGTTTTCTCCAACATCTCAAAATATTCTTGAATATACAAAGAAATGAGTATTTCATGCCTTTGTAATTGCAAAGAACTTAACAACACATAAGTTCTATCTCTATCATCACACATACTTGAACTAAACAACACTCACTTCTTTGTATTATGCAAATATTGTCTTTAACAAATATTGTCATGCAACTGAGGTGGATTTAGATCATAAATTTTAAGTGAGGAATAATGTTTCATGATTTTTTAATGGGGCCGGTTAATGGTAGGGTTAAAAACTGAGAAGCAATTATATCTCTTTTAAACAAATCTTAGTAAACTAGGAAGTTGTAGGTTAAGATTCTTAAGAGTATTAAAAAAATGTCTATCTAAGCAATTTCTATAAAAATGTAGATATATAGATATATATTATTCGTCTAACACTGATATGTTTTCATAGAGTAAAAGTGTGTTGATTACAAAAAGTCTGTTCTAAATTGAAGTTGGAAAATCAACAATGAGTAACTTGAACTCTTCTAAAATAATTATTGGCTAAATTGGTTGTGATTCTATACTGAATAAGAAAAGAATATGACTATAAGTGGTATCACTTCTGAAACTTTTTGATAGAAAGTATACATGGGTTCATTAACATCTACATACTTGCATTTGGTTTGTTTCGTATGGTGTCAGAAAATAGTTTTTACGCCAAATTAACAAGGTTTAAAATAACTTATTCTAAGAATTTAAGGCTTACATTTTTGAATTTAGCATCTTATCACCAGCCCATCATATATTATTTTGTAGTTTTTTTTACCGGAAGTTGTTTGTATTTCATCAATAATCTCATTTAGCTCGGTGTCCCTTTATTAACACTAGCATCAAATACACTTATTGCTCATGAATGGCTCATAAGTGATAACCACCATATTGGCTTTTGAAGCACTATTCATATCCAAGCATCTAGTTTTGCATTTTGTTTTGTAAAAATTATGTGGTTCTAGCATACCTCTAGATATAGAATATGTTGATGATAAGCAAATTATTGCCTCTCAATCACCCTTGGTGATCAGATAGCTTTGCTACTGTTCTATCTTTGATTGGTGGGTTGAGTAAACGGAAAACTTGAAAATGTATTCAACTTGTCAAAAGAATTGCTAATGTGTATCTAATTGTTTTTTCCTATTGAATAGATGAAACTTGCTAATTATCTTATTGTGTGTACTAAATAATATGATTAATGAATAATGTTAGCGTGACACCCAATTAACCAGAAATTAATATGTTATTGCTTAGTTGCCTGTTAAGAAAGAACCACATTATTTTACAAAACCTATTTCCAAACACCTTTTCTCACTCACAAAAATACACACTAAACACACCAAGCACACACAAATAAACATCACTCTAGACCAAAACAACTTAATTATTGTTCAAACTCTTACAACAACCAAAACCGAATTAAGAACTTCAAGTATTTAAGCTCAAAAGCATATTAAAAATTACTGTACTAAAATACAGTATACCTAAGTTCAAATGGCTACGAAGCATTTAACATGAAGAAAAAAAGATACACATCAAAGAATTTTTGATCAACTTGGACACATACAATTAGTTATCCCTTAAATAAAACAAATATGTACCCAGTTTATATAGGGTAAAGTGGTAAACCATACATGGTAGGTTGAAGAATGATGTTTTTTTGCTCAAACAAGTCATTCGATGGAAAAAACAATTTCTTGGTAAACATGGTATTCGAAGTTTTGGCCGATTAATCTACGAGATTTGAACCAACCGTCACGAATAATCAAATTTTGCTCAAAGATTTGAAGTTGCTTAAGTATTTGAGACAATGACTTTGAGCAAAACATCTCTCGGACCAATTACTATATGAAGCTTTTAGAAATAATTTTTTGCATTGGAGATGATTTCTTTATATTGATTTTTATAAAGAAAAAAAAAGCCATCTGAATTGCGGATGCTTCTAAACTGTGACCAAATAAAAAAACTTGGTAAGTGGGTTCGTTTCGTCTGAAAGGTTTAATTAAAATTTGGGCAAATAATTGAAAAAAGTATCATACTTGCCATCATTTCCTTTTGTGGGTAGCGAACAAATTTTTTTGCTTTTGTGGGTACTCTTCTTTCAAATTCATCCTTTTTAGGGTAATATGTGACATTTTTGCTCTTCGGGAAAAAAAATTTTCTATTAGCTAAAAGGGGCAAAAATGTCCAAAAATTTCGCAAAATACCTTAAAAAGGATAAATTTAAAAGAAAATTACCCACAAAAGCAAAAAAATGTGTTCGCTACCCACAAAAAGAAATGGTGGCAAGTATGATACTTTTTTCAATCATTTGCCCTTAAAATTTTTCTTTTTTTCCTAAAACAATCGGTTCTTCTTGTTAATTTATGTCTTTCCAAAGTTTAAAATGATAATTTTACATGTTCTGACCTATTAAAAGCTTAACTATGTTATGCACTCATATATTTTCTAATATAGAAAATACATGTATTATAATGGGAAAAAAAAGCTTTATATATTTCAATAACTACACATAACACCATTTTCAGAAAACAACAATGTAATTGAAGGCCTCATGAGAATAGAAACCAAAAATGATATTTTTTTCTCAAAAGCTAAAGAAGCATCAACATATAAAAAATAACACCAATCAAAAGTTTCTATCTGATTAACAATCTATAGCCCATTTTTTGGTTTCCCAGCCGTATACATTCTAGAACACAACTAATCAAGCGTATTTTGTTTTCTTTTCTACAAACTCTGATGTTCTCAATCCTTTGCTTAATTCATGAACATCATATCAAATTCCGATTGTTTGGTTTCTTGTATGATTACGTAAAAGTTCTTCTCTCCTACTAGGATGGTGGGGCTTTGCGAGACTTGTGTAGACAATGAAACGGCATGGTTCGTCAATATATTCTTCACAAATTTAGTTTTCTCCAATATCTCAAAATAAATGTAAAATCTTAACAATATCAGACTATTTACGCCTTTGTGATTGCAAAAAAAAAAACCACACATAACTTCTATCTCTATCATCACATATACCTGAACTAAACATCACTCACTACTTCTTGTGCAATGCGAAATAATGTATTTAACAAACACATTCATGCAATTGAAGGTGGTTCTTAAATCATAAGATGTAAGTGAGGGTTAATATTTTATGAATTTTTAGTGGTGTTGGTAGGGTAAGAATAGTGGGAGGCCATTATTGCAAAAATGACCATATCTCTTTAAAACAAATCTTGCACGAGAAACTTACCGTATATGTTAGGAAATTTAAGGGTGCGTTTAGTTGGGGAAAACACCTTTGTTTTCCACAAAATGTTTTGTGGAAAACAAGGAAAACAGAGATCGCGTTCAAATCAATGTTTTCCAACAAAATATTTTGCAAAACACAAAATACCTTATTTCCTAACTTAACAAGGAAAATTACAAAACAAATTTTAGTTGTTTTCCTTGTTTTCCTTTGTAACCCACCACCCTCCATCCCTTTCTTGAAAATAGAAAATACAAACACCAACTAAACTTGTTTTCTATATTTTCAAGTGTTTTGTAGAGATAAATTTTCTATCCAAATTTTTACAAAACTAGAGATAGAAAACAAGAAATTTTTTTCTCCAACTAAACGCACTCTAAGAGTTTCTGAAAGAAACTTATAAACACGTTTAGTTTGTTAGAACAAGTTTGGTTCCTTACTCATAGATAAACTTGGGTGAATTTAGTAGAGCCGAGCGTTATATCAGTTAATTTTAAAGGGTCAAAGTTGTAATTCCTTTAAGCAAAAATAAGTAAAAAGTTATGGGAGAGCCGTGGCCCGCCCCGGTCTCCACTAAGTCCGTCCATGTCCATGCTATTCCATAAACTGAATACATTACAATACTATAACAAGCCCGTTTCAAGTTTGTCAAGAAAATCATGTTATGTTAAGCTCAAATGACCAAACAAAAAGGATTTCCCTAGAAAAAAGTAAATATGACTTGCAATGACTCCCAAAATATCTTTCTTATAAAGAAAAAATCAATATACCATCTTATGCTCGTTCTAGTGTTTTAGTTTTCCATAGTGAGTGGCAACAGGCAATTACGCCACAACATGAAGCATGCCTAGAAACTAACACGAAAATAAATAAACTATGATTTGTTTTAAACATGTTTTTAATTTGTGTTAAGGTTAACTCAACATGTTTATCAAACAAGTACGGAGTAGTAATCAAGATGAGGATGTATTATTTAGGTCAACCCACCGACGTATTGAACATGAGTAACTCGTAAACTAGTTGTGCTTATATTGTGTAAACATGTTATCCGCTTACCCAACTCAAATTACGGCTTACAGTTTTACTTTTTATTAATTTATGTAGATTTTTGAAAACTCAAAAAGGCAAATAAACAAGATTATTTGTATTTTGTTTCATTTTGGCTATCTTAAACACACACTTTTGCCACAAATTTTGAAATGTAAGTTTTCTAACAAATTAAAACAGTTGAGCATAATGCATATTGTTAAAAATTTTAATGACTGAAGAAAATTTCATAAGCTTACAGAACATAACACTTACGATGACTGAATTTCCCAAGTTCTGTTACATGCATGGTAACATAAACTAGGGGTGGCAATTCGGGTCGGATTCAGATTAGCGGGTTCGGGTTGAAAGGTTAATTGGCGGGTCAAAAAACACTAACCCGAACCTGACCTATTTAAATCATCAGGCCAGTTATGCCAACCCTAACCTGTTTACTCATAACCCGAACCTGACCTCATTTAACCCGTATATATACTTGGGTTGGCGGGTTAAATAGATTACACGGGTTGAATAGGTTAAACGTGTTTCGGGTTGACCCATTTAACCCATTTTATATACAAAAGTTGGCACATTACACGAGTTAAACAGGTTAATGGGTTTACTGGTCGACCTGTTTAACCCGTATAATATAAAATATATAATTTTTAATGTAAGAAAAAAATCTTAAACGGGTTGGCGGGTCGACCCGATTAATTTATTCTTAACTCGAACCTGAACTATTTAATAAACGGGTTAGATGGGTCGACCCAAATCCTATTGGACACTTTTATTTTTGGTCCATATCCCTTATTGATTGGTTCATATCTTTTCTGTTTTTCCTCCTTGTATTATGCCCCAAGATTAGTTCCTTCCTTATTTTTACGTCTTTCATTTATGTATTTACACAGGAGATTGTTTTCTCCTTGTGGGAGTGCAAAAACAGTTTCAATCAATGAAATACAAAACGAAACATTCATAATTCATACCATTGTTTTCTTTATGGTTTCAGAGCGGGTTACTATACTGCTCGACAAACAAACCCAAAATCCTACAACCTTACTCTGATCAACAGCCATGGAAGACGATTGGATAGTTGATTCGGGTTGTACCGAATACATAACTTGTCTAGCTGAATGGCTAGAAAACCTGAAGGCCTCCACTTGTGAACCTTCTATTATGATTCCGAACGGTGATTCCACACCCGTCATGGGCAAAGGAAGTTGTCGTTTGCCAAATGGAAGAGAAATTAAAGGGGTGTTGCATGTTCCGAAATTTAAGTGTAATCTTCTATCGGTGAGTCGTTTAACAAAGGATCATCAATGTGCAGTGATTTTTCTTCCCCGAGTTTTGTTTCATGCAAGACTTGCGTTCGAGGGAAATAATTGGGATGGGTAAATGTGAACGTGGACTATACCGGATGAAGATGATGGAAAATAAAAGAAAGGCTATGATGGCTTCGGTGGGAATAAGGCATAAAAGACTTGGTCATACCTCCAGTAGTAAGCTTTGTCAGTTTGATTTTGTCAAGAATGCTTCCTTTAAAACAATTGACTGTGACTCATGTGCTAAGGCCAAGCATACCCGACTGCCTTTTCCTGTAAGTTGTATCAAAAGCAAAGAATTTTTTGAATTGTTACATTGTGATATTTGGGGTAGATATAGAACCCCCTCGCTTTCGGGGGCAAACTATTTTTTAACGGTCGTGGATGACTATAGTCGATCCGTTTGGGTTTTCCTACTAAAACACAAATCTGAGGCGGGTGACCGTCTAATGCTTTTCCACAAAATGGTCAAAACACAGTTTGGAAAATTGATTAAAAGAATCCGTTGTGACAACGGGGGAGAATTTGTTTCAAATCGAATGCATAACTTTTATGTCGAACAAGGCATAATTCTCGAAACCACTTGCCCACACACACCACAACAAAATGGTATTGTGGAACGCAAGCATAGACACTTATTTGAGACTGCACGAGCCCTTAGATTTGAGGCTAATCTGCCAAAAAAAATTTGGGGTGAATGTGTCATGACGGCTGCCTACATAATCAACCGCCTCCCATCGAAAGCCATTGACAACAAAACCCCATATGAAATTTTGTTTGAGCAAACACCTGAGTATGAACTTATGAAGGTCTTCGGTTGCGTCGCCTATTTTTGAAATACTGACACAAAGGGAGACAAATTTGAATGGAGAGGGAAACCTGGTGTGTTTCTGGGTTATCCACCGGGAACAAAGGGGTACAAAATATATGACATTACCCACAACAAAATGGTGGTGTCAAGGGATGTGAAATTTGTCGAAGAAGTTTTTCCTTTCAGGAGCTTAGATCGCATTGACAAAGAGAAAAGTAAGAGGCTTTTTGATTTTCCCCCTTGGTATTACAAGGAAGCCGATGAAGCCAATCAAGAAACCTGGGGCCAGACTACACCTGTGAGTCGGCCTGAATTACCGGACCCGGATAACACAACCTAAGTTGAAAGTACAAATGAAACAAATGATGATGGGCCGATTATTTCTGATGAAGCCCAGATCCAACAAAGTAACCAGATAGTGGACGATCAGGTTGACGCCAATGCTCAATCAAATCATCATACTAAAAACCAAATGGAAGATGAAATAAGCCATATAGATCCGCAACCGATCAGACCGAAAAGAGTCAGAACTCAACCAAAACGACTTGGCAATTTCGTTGTTGATCTCCCACCATCTATAGATACCACGCATTACGCACCCAGTCAAGAATCCTCGACGGTACACCCTTCATCTAATTTTGTCTCTTATGAAAAATTTTCCAGCTCTCATAAAGCCTTTCTTGCGGCCATCGATTCCCACGATGAGCCAAAGACCTTCAAACAAGCCATGCAGGACGAAAGATGGAAAGAAGCCATGAAACAGGAGATCCGAGCTCTTGAAGAAAACGGCACGTGGAATCTCGAAAACTTGCCAGAAGGGAAATGTACCATAGACTCTAAGTGGGTATACAAGATAAAATACAAGCCAAATGGGGAGGTTGAGCGATATAAGGCCCGACTGGTGGCAAAAGGTTTCACACAACAGGAAGGAGTGGATTACCACGACACATTTGCTCCAGTTGCCAAACTCGTTACGGTTAGAACTCTTCTAGCCGTAGCAACCAAGAAAAACTGGATCATCAATCAACTTGACGTGAACAATGCTTTTCTTCATGGCGATTTAAACGAAGATGTCTATATGAAGATACCACAAGGTTTCTCTAAGGAGGGTGAAACCAGAGTCTGTAAGCTGAAGAAATCTCTTTACGGGTTGAAACAAGCTTCTCGAAATTGGTATCAAAAGTTCACAACATCTCTTCTTGATCTTGGCTTCAAGCAATGCAAAGCTGACTACTCTCTTTTCATTCACAAGCAAGGGAACAATTTTGTGAAAGCCTTAATATATGTGGACGATGTTATTGTTGTTGGAAATGACCATGTTAGGATACAACTCATGAAAGATGAACTGCACAAGCAATTTAGCATCAAGGATCTAGGGAACCTCAAATACTTTCTTGGCATCGAAGTAGCCCGTACTTTCAAAGGGCTTGTCTTGAGCCAAAGAAAGTACACTCTGGATATTCTCAAGGATTGCGGGCTAACAGGCTGTCGACCTAGTTCGTTTTCGATGGAGCAAAACTTGAAGATTGGAAAGAATGAAGAAGAATCAAGGGTCGATGCCAACCAGTACAGACGACTTGTTGGAAGGTTGCTCTACTTGCAGGCTACAAGGCCTGACATAGCTTACTCCGTGAATATTTTAAGTCAATTCGTTTCAGACCCGAGACAAAGCCACATGGATGCATCCACAAGAATTCTAAGGTATTTAAAAACTACTCCAGGACAAGGGATCTTGTTACCAAAGGAAGGTGGTTCTGAACTCATGGCATATAGTGATTCAGACTGGCTTGGATGTCCCGACTCAAGAAGATCAAGAACAGGTTATGTGCTTCTTCTTGGAGGAACACCCGTCTCCTGGAAATCCAAAAAGCAATTTGTAGTATCCCGCTCCTCGGCTGAAGCAGAATACCGTGCCATGGCAACAACGGTAAGTGAAGTTTTGTGGATGCGGTGGTTATTAAGTGAGCTAGAGGTACACCAAAATCACGCGACACCTCTGTTTTGTGACAACCAATCCGCTAGACACATCGCTAATAATCCGGTCTATCATGAACGTACGAAGCACGTAGAAATGGACTGTTTCTTTGTTCGAGAACGGGTGGAATCAAAAGAGATTCAGCCGAGAGGCATTGACACTAAAATGCAAATTGCTGACTTGTTCACCAAAGCTTTGGGCTCGCAACAACTAACGTTCCTACTTGGCAAGTTAGGCGTTTGTAACCTACACGCTCCAACTTGAGGAGGAGTATTGGACACTTTTATTTTTGGTCCATATCCCTTATTGATTGGTTCTTATCTTTTCTGTTTTTCCTCCTTGTATTATGCCCCAAGATTAGTTACTTCCTTATTTTTACGTCTTTCATTTTTGTATTTATACAGAAGATTGTTTTCTCCTTGTGGGAGTGCAAAAACAGTTTCAATCAATGAAATACAAAACGAAACATTCATAATTCATACAATTGTTTTCTTTAAATCTAACACAAAATCTATTTGGACTTAACCAAACTTGTTAATTTTTGTGTCTGTTTTAGGTCGGGATTTCGTGTCAGGTCAGAAATTGACACCCCTAACATAAACTATAAAAGAGAATGATATTTGTTCTTTTTCTTTTTTGAATTCACAATCCAACGTACATGTCAATCGTGACTGATACTATATACCCCACAATTTTCAGATCTGATTAACAAACTAGAAAGGGAAAAAGGAACCACTTTAGTTAAGTTAATAATCAATATACTACTTCAGATTTGGTCTTCTAAATAAGTACGAATAACATGATCCGGCGCGGTTGGTTTTAAGGTGAATAATAATAGTATTTGGTTGGTTACGGGTCGTCGATCATTATATATTTATATATATGAGATTACCATAGTGTACGTTAGTAGCTCATGACAAGGTTTAGTAGTCTCACTCTTCTTACTAGGATAAGAGACTAAGTTTGTCTTTCGAAGAAAAACAACTTTGTTTACGAATTATGTTGCAATAACACAATTAATCAGAACATAAAAAGTTCAATTCTAGTATTTTCGATAATTACATTCTTAAAAGAATTAACTACCCAATTAATTACTAATTAAGACTAAGATCCATCTTGCAACCCCACTTAATTACCATACGTCTGACCAGTGTATAAAAAATAGGACAAGAGGTAAGCGACGAGCGTTAATTGCAAAATGAAACTCTTAGATTCATGAGACTGTTTAAGGCATTAGTATCAAGTAATAATGTCAAAAGCATGTTTAGTTCTCATCTTATGCCTCGGGTTCAAGGTCTGACCAAGCTAACTCGAAATACGTCGACCAAGTATGAACGTGTAAAAATAACCGAGGTCTGACCAGGAGAAATAATTACCATGGGTTGGAAAAGGCCCTTAGGTTCGCCAGGAGAAGTCAATCCAAATACGCGTGTTCATAGTTGGATGGCATAGACTTAAAATTAACAAATAGGTATGCACATATAAATGTGATAAAAGTCGTGTACAAAGAAGCATGTAAAACAACTTTGTAACACTAATTTTAAAAACCTTTTGGTAATGACACTGTAGTGATCATCATGGTTCATGGTAGCTCCAATCGAACGCCATGAGGGAGGCATAGGACGGTAAGCTGAAGCATAACCTTAGACATCCTTTCGGGCGACATGTCGCACTCTTTGAACCCCTTTTTGAGTTTGTTCTAGTGGGTAAGCCGTACATCCCAAGTGTCCATAGTGTCTAGTTTTTAAATTCTTGAAAACGTGTTTCATATATTAGGTCACTTTATTTTACAAAAATGATTTTCCACGAATCAAATAGCAGGTCACAATTGAGCATGATATTTAGGCGTGTAAATAAAGACCAATATTAATGTTATGGTTACGATATGTATTATTCCATATTGCATACAATTAGGTGTCAAAGCAAGTAATAATGCACATATAGAAATCACAAACATATAAGCATAAACATCAATATAAATAACCACATATTGTTCTAAGTTCTCTTGCGAGTCTTCCCCAAACGGAGAACCATAAGACCGTCACTAGGATGTAATACCTAGATCGCCCCATACATCACTTAGAAAAGCAATTGAGTGGGTCTTGTGGCCGAAAAACACATAAAATGCATGACAATCTCAATTAACAAGTAATTACGCAATTTTATGTATTTATAAACCAATATGTAATTCTAATTATCATAATAATTCTAATTAACAATTAATAAATACAAATTAACATTTAATTCTAATTAGCAAGTAATTTTAATTTAACATGTAATTCTAATTAACAATTTAATTTCAATTAACAAAGTAATTTTAATTAACATATAATTAAATTCTAATTAAAAAATTAATTCCAATTAATAAATTAATTCTAATTATCAATATAATTTTAATTTGTGTGTGACTAGTTATTATTTATTAAAAATTGACAAGTATTGCATTTAATTGTCAAAATTAAAATAAATCAAATAACTAAACTAGGTTTCATGCAGCCTTTTAAAACATGTTTATTAATTCAGAAACGTGTAACCCATAATCGCAAAAACGAGTTGACTCGTGATGCCACTGTTGGGATTTTAGAACTCAGTTAACCATTAACCTCTACGAGTACGCAACGGATAAGGATCTAGTAATCGCAATTCGGTTAAACACGTAATTAATAAACAATTAATTAATATAACAATTAATTAATAAAAGGGATAAAAGAAAATCTAACCTTTTGTGGCTATTTGAACGCAAGTGTAACGGACAATACAACCAATACGAAACTACGCATCTAAAATAGATGCCTCTATGAGTATCACACACAAACACTTAAACCAAGTACGTTCGATAAATGCTAGTCGAGAACGTAAAAACCAATCAACCCCTTGATAACTTGAATACCACGAACTAGAAAACCCCAAAACCACGTCTATCTTTTCTGTCCGAGAATAAGGCTGTCCGAGAACACCCTTTTGCCACCCGATATCGGACAAAGATGTCCGATATCTATCCTGTCCGAGAAGAATAACGAACAAAACCATTCAACTTGTTGCTAATCTAGTTCAACTAAGAACTTTATAACAAGTATACCAAACTAACAAATAATTAATTACTCTTGGATCTATATACAATGCAAGTATAATTATTTATACAAACCAAACAAAACCTTATTGGATATTTGAAAACATCCAATCAGTTTAGAGATAGTAGGAATCAATTGTCGGTATATTTCTGGATATGGTACATCGCATGAATCGTTTTATATGGATGCATGTATCTCGAATATTATTGGATACATATGTCGCATGTATATCTATATACCACCGAATATAAGTTGTAGGGTATTTGCTTTTATAGCAAAGCTAATCAACCCTTGCATGGGTTTGAGTCTTGGTCGACAAGTAACCAAGCCCAAGCACACCCTTCTTCCTTTGCCCGATCAGTGAATCCCAAGGCCCAAGGCTTTTCACTTTCGACCCAAGTTCAATCCTAAGAATAGCCCATGGGTCATATGATCGGGTCAAATAACATGCATGCATATCGGGTACATAATTCAAGTATTAAATAAGTTCAACACGTACTCTCGTATTTAATGTGTGTGCCCCCATAGGCTCACACACTTCTAGTCGTTTTGAGTGTTTTTAACTCCCACAAACCAACAGTATATTGATTTTTTCTTTCTGAGAAAGATATTTTGGGAGTCATTGCAAGTCGTATTTACTTTTTCTAGGGAAATCCTTTTTCGTTTATCATTTGAGCTTAACATAACATGATTTTCTTGAAAAACTTGAAACGGGCTTGTTATAGTATTGCAATTTCAGTTTATGGAATAGTAAGGACATAGATGAACCTTAGTTGAGACCGGGGAGGGCCACGACTCTCCTATAACTTTGAGGTTTTAATTATATTTGCTTGAAGGAATTACAACTTTGGCCCTCCAAAGTTGACTGATATAGCACTCGACTCTCCTAATAAATTCACCCAAGTTCATCTATGAGTGAGGAACCAAACTTGTTATAACAAACTAAACATGTTTATTAGTTTCTTTCATAAACTCTTAAATTTCCTAACTTATACAGTAAGTTTCTCTTATAAGTTTGTTTTAAAGAGATATGGTTTTTCTAGTAATGGCCTCCCACTATTCTTACCCTACCAACCCCACTGAAAATTCATAAAATATTAACCCTCACTTACATCTTATGATTTAAGAACCATCGATTGGCATTGCACAAGAAGAAGCGAGTCTTGTTTAGTTCAAGTATATGTGATGATAGAGATAGAAGTTGTGCGTTGTTTTGTACAATCACAAAGGATATCTTTTAGATTTTACATTTATTATGAGATATCGGAGAAAACTAAATTTGTAAAGAACATCTTGAGTTCTTGACGAACCATTTCGTTTCACTGTCTTCACAAGTCCCTCTAATCCCTCTTCTTAGGAGGAAAGAAAAATTATGAAATCATACTAGAAACCAAATAATTGGAATTTTGATATATATGATGTTCATGAATTGAGCAAAGGATTGAAAACATCAAAGTACGTTATTAGTAGTGTTCTAGAATGTATACAACTGCAAAACCAAAAAGTGGGCTATAGATTGTTAATCTATTTATTAGATAGAAACTTTTGATTGGTGTTATTTTTCAATATATTTTCTATATGTTGAGTTTAAACAGTTAAAGTTCTTAATTCCATTTTGGTTGTTGTAAGAGTTTTAACAATAATTAAGTTGTTTTGATCTAGATTGATGTTTATGCATGTGCGCTTGGTTTGTTTAGTGTGTGTTTTTGTGAGTGAGAAAAGAGTGTTTAGGTTTAAGAAAATAATTTGGCTTCGTTTTGACATCATGACATGCCAACTAGGCAATAACATACTCCGTATAATTTTTGATTCATTGGGTGACACGTTAACATTATTCATTAATCATGTTATTTAGTACACACCTTATTAGCAAGTTTAATATATTCATTAAAGAAGGAAAAAAAAAGTTAAATACACATTAAAAATCTTTTAACAAGGTGAATACATGTTCAACAAATTTTCCCTTTACTTAAACCACCAATCAAGATAGAACAGTACCAAACCTATTTATTTACTTTGGTGATTGAGAGGCAATCATATGCTTATCAATAATAGATTCTATATCTATGTCAACATCAATTACATCGCTATAAAACATTGCAAAACTAGATCATTAGACGATAACAAAAGGGCTAATAACCAATTAAAGCAATATACATGTCATAAATGGCAGTTCTATACGTAGCGAATTAAAAAAATAACTCTTTTAGACCTTAATGTTAACATTTTTGTCTTTAATTGAGTAAAAAAAATTATGATGACCATTTTACCCTTAAATTTTTATAAATTGCATCGTCAATTACATAAATGGTCCTTTACGTTATTATACCAATTTCCTTTTCACTATAAACTTAATCATAAGGGATGGGTCGGGTTAATCCACAAACAACTTATTTGTATGCCGCGACAAATAACTTATTAGTTGAAGTCAAATATCATCAACATAGCAAGACGACCAGGAAATTTGATCTCTTTGTGTGTTGCCTATAGTAGTTGATTGGCTTTGTTGACTTGTTGTCCGGATGGATAGATGAACAGGTGACTAGCCCCTTTTGAGATAAAAAGATTGCTGTGTGCATTCTATAATGCATATACAAGTTAGTATCAAGATATTCTTTATGCTGAATAGTGCAAATACCAGTCAAGAAGTTACTCGTAAAAGTCGACTATGCTATTATTCAGGCGTACTAGAAAACTTGATGAGAGTACAAGTTTCTTGCTTGAACTAAACTTTATCAACTCCGGTATGTGTAGGGTAATATCGAGGAAGCCCAATGTGTATAAACTATCAACCTATTTATATGTCAACATCAAAATTAAAGAAAAGTGATATACAAGTATACCATGTAAAATGTTAAAAATTTGCATTTGTTTGATTCTTAAATTCTGTGTGTCTGTGTAACAGTAATCTCCCTAACATACTATTTGTAAAACCCAATTTGGTTTCTTTATGTGCCGTTGTATATTAATTAATAATTTTTTTTTCTTTCTTCCATTTCTTGTTTAACGTTAGATGATTTGTGTTGCAGGCAGAGAGTGCGATTATTGCTTTGGATTGTTGTGGTCAGACACTGGGAACCCAACCAGTCAGGTAAATTTCCTTATACACTTATTTGTTTACTTAAAGTCTTAATGAGCTAGAAGTGAAAAAATAGGCAGGTTGGGTAACATGTTGAAATGGGTCAGGTTGGGGTGGCACACCAAAGTTTCTGATGCATTTAATGATTTTGTAGAAACTAGTGGCAAGAGCGTTTATGCGATCTAAAATTAATTTGGCTGCTCTTACAAATTTCTTGCTGCAACTAACTTATGGCTTTTGTTGACAGTCATTCAAAATGGATTGTTGTCTTACAAACAGTGATGCCGATGTAATCGGGGGTTCAGAAGATGGCTATCTTTTCATCTGGGATCTGGTGGATACGTCTGTGGTTTCAAAGTTTCGTGCTCACTCATCAGTGGTAAGCTTATCTTGGTTTCTGCTCATATGATTGTGTACGCGATTCATGAACTGGAACAGTTACAAATAAGTAGAACATGGGTCCGGATAAAAATCAGTGTCATGAACATTCTTTATACGAGTCTTGTTTTAAAAATATAAAAAGAAACGTAGGATTTGTTTGTTGACAACCATATAAGAGTTGCAGTTTTTCTTAGACAAGGAAATGTAGTTCTTTAGATTGCAGCCTTTGCTATAGATTAAGCATTTACGAGTCGTCTATCTTCAAATTTGAAGCAATATGTTGGGTTTGTTAACTAAACAATAGAACTGCTTCATATACCGGAGTGCATGGATTTTGTTATGTTCTTTCAGTTCTCAATATCACACCCAATAATTCTACTTTCTTGTTGGCAGGTAACAAGTGTTAGTTATCACCCAAAGGATGACTGTATGATAACTGCATCGGTGGATGGCTCAGTACGTGTTTGGAAGGCATAGGTTCATTAGCAATCTCATCAAATCACGCGGTTTTTATGGTGCTTCCGTAGAGTCATGCAAAGAAAATAGCATATCCCTTTTTAAGGTTATATACGAGTATTGATACTTCTGCTGGGTCCTTTGGAACAAGAAAAAAGAACAAATCTCGACAATCATGGTTGACTGGCACCCATACAACTCATGGACAAAGCATCTTAGGAAACTTTCATGCCATCTTTGTTGTAATGACATTAGCAACGTGCTTTTTTGCTTCACTGTGAAGAGTTTTTGTTTTCATGTTCTTGACTATGATCACTGTGAAGAGTGTTTGTTTTCATGTTCATCCCATCTTTCATGCCATCTGGTGGCAGTTTTCTTTCTCTTTTTTTTTGTTTTTGTTTTTGATTTGTTTTTGTAGTTATGGAATGTGAACTGATGTAATTGTTGTAAGGGACGATGGACGCAATTTTAGCTTAGGGATGATGGATGCAATTTTCGCAAACCCATAGGGACCATTTATGTAATTTGAAAGGGTAAAATTGTCATAATACTTAAAGAAAGACAAAAATGTCAACATTAATGTCTAAAAGAGCTATTTTTTTAGTTCGACGTAGAATCAAGCTACTTTTGACAAGTACAGTGCTTTAATAGGTTATTAGCCCATAACAAAATTAGATGTTTGGATATGACTAGTGCTCCAAAAGCCAAAATAGTGGTTCACTTATGAGCCACTCGAAAGCAATAAGTGTGCTTAATGTTAATAAAGGGACGCCGAGCTAAATGAGATTAGTGAAGAAATTCAAACAATCTAATAATGACGAGTTGGTGATAAGATGCTAAATCTAAAAAGTAAGCCTTAAATTCTTAAAATAAGTTAACTTAAACCCTATTAATTGTTAGCCCATATTATTTGTTCCGGGCTCTAGGCCTACATCTAGAATAATCTGTACTCTGGTATGTATGTAACATATTTTTACGTAGTGTTTGATATGTCGTAATCAAAGCTGCAATAGAAAAGATTATTACAATGTAATAAATAAATGTTGTTTGTTTTCATTTATAGAATGCAATTATTCATCTATAATACTTATAATGCACAAAGGCACCTCACTCTTAATTTTAAGACGTACAATAAATTAAGCATGGTTTACAACACTTTAATGCACCTAATTTTCAGAATTACAACAAAGTAAGCATATTGTACAACAAAATAAAGTGTGGTGTCATTTTAAGACCAAAATTCTATCAAACAACATTAATGCTATTAAAAACACCCCTTCACCAAAAATTACAATCATTTAAGCACAATGTACAATAGCTGCAACAAATTTTCAGATTTACAACAAAATAAGCATAGTGTACAACAAAATAAGCACGATGTAATTTCCAGACTTACAAAATTAATGCTATTAAAGTGGTCAATGTTATTAATGACTATAATGACTACTACTTACAAGAAAAGAAACATAGTGTACAACACTTTAATGCACATAATTTTTATACGTACAAGACAAGAAACATAGTGTACAACAAAATAAGCACGTGTACAACAAAATAAGCACGATGTAATTTTCAGACTTACAAAACTAATGCTATTAAAGTGGTCAATGTTATTAATGACTATAATGACTACTACTTACAAGAAAAGAAACATACTGTACAACGCTTTAATGCACATAATTTTCATACGTACAAGACAAGAAACATAGTGTACAACAAAACACCATATTAATGCTATTTAATGTAGTCAATTATTTAACTGATCAATAAATACAATTAATACATTTATTAAAACACCCTTACATAAGAAATACAAATTATCAAGCATTTTGTACAACCAAATTAAACACAATTCCTACATTAAATTTCACTACTACAAATAATAAAGCACATTATACAATATTCAGCTCAGACGGCAACGGCCAATGGGCTTGAGTCCAACAGCGCGGACCAAACGGGCTCGAGCTGGAGAACACGGGCCAACGGTTTCGAGCCCGAACGGGCACGGGCTATACGAAATTCTTGATATCCAGAATTTATTGTTAAAAAGAACATAATAAACTAAAATACATTATTCATCGAAAAATATTATTTCAGGGTACCCGCCGTTGCAACGCGCAGGTACCCTGCTAGTTACAAGTAATGACCCATTACACCAAAACCATTTCATGGGGGTCCCTTGCTTTTTTTTTCATTACATCTTGTAATGGAATCAAAATTACATAAAACTCCATCATTAATTAACCACATTAAATAAACTTTCTATCATTAATGGGTATTTTAGTCTTTTTACTATCGATTTCATTATGTCTTATCATACAAACCAAGCATAATTAATAACTACTCCGTACAATGAATCATTACATTACACTCTTCATTCCATTACATCGTTTATTCCATTCAGTTAACATTTCATTCCGTCCTACCAAATGAACCCTTATAATGAATGAGATCGCAACACTTCACCAATCTTACATGGTATCAGCCATACGATCCTAAATTTCTAACCCTAAACCTAAACTCTTTCGCCGCCAGCTACAAACTGGAGGTTCAGATGGCTCTTATAACCTCTGTCACCTTTGCGGTCATTGGTTTGGATTAACCTTCATAATACATTTTGGTTGCTAAATATTTATTGGATCATTCGGTCAAAGATCATGCATGCATGATGGATATTTATTGTTGGGTTGGTCAAAGATCACGCATGAATGATTTCAAGATCAATTGCATATTGTTTTTTTGTTTCGTCTCAGTGTTTACTACTCCAGTTACTGTTATCATATTTTGGATGGATCCAAAAGAATGAGGAGATGGGATGTTGATTGGAGGAGATCAGTGGGTCGGTAGCTTTTAATTTCAATATTGTGGTTTTGTTTGTTCGTATATCAATGAAGTAATAGTTTTGTTTGGTAATAAAATAAATAAATAAATAAAATAAAAATTGGCTGATTTTTATGTTTTTCTAGTGAATAACACGCCCTGTTTATTTAGAAGGTTTTGGGGGTTACAGTTTTAGAACCAACTTTTCTTTTGATGTTAGTGCATGGGTTTTGATTGTAATTTCTTTTATTTTAGTTGTAGGGGATACTTTGGATTATCCCGTTCGGTCAGGCTATTTTAGTTTATTCTGTTTGGTAAGTGATACTTTGGTTTATCCCATTTGGTACTGATACTTGGTTTATCGTTTGTTGCATGTTTATGTCTGCTGCTGCTTGAAGATGTGCTTCTGCTTGCATTCGAATGTCTTCTTCAACAATTATTTATTAGTTTTACTTTATCGTTTATTAACTTTTAATCTCCAGTCCGAACTTTCACAATTCCGCCGCTCATACTGCATGAGAGTGTTAGCCCATATTATATTCTAGTGTTATAGTGGGCCCAAACCCGAGTATAAAATGTTCTGTAGATTGCTATTTAAATGTACGACATAATTATGATATGAATCAATCAAATCAATCACCATTCAATACATTTATATTAATTTGGTGTAAAAAGTATTTTTTGACACCATACGAAACAAACCTAAAGCAAGTATGTACATGTTAATAAAATATATGTATACTTTATATCAAAAAGTTTCAGAAATGATACAGCTCATAGTACGTCATTTTTCTTTTCTTATTCAGTATAGAATCACAACCAATTTGGCCAATCATTATTTTAAAGTCTTAAACTTATAAGTTTCCATATTAAGATTCGTTTTAAAGAGACATGCATGGTTTGTGTAATTGCCTCTCACATTTTTTAAAGAGACATGCATGGTTTGCTTCATTGAAAATTCATGAATTATTAACCCTCACTCACATCTTATGATTAGAGAACCATTTCAATTGCATGCCCTTGTTTGTTAGTAATATAGTATTTGCATAACACCAGAAGAAGTGAATGTTGTTTAGTTCAAGTATATGGTGATGATAGAGATAGAATTATGTGTTGTTTTTTGCAATTACAAAGGCATGAGATACACTAGTTTATATGTAACTTCATTATCTATTTTGAGATGTTGGAGAAAACTAAATTTGTAAAGAACATGAGGGGAATGTGCCACAGAAGTGAAAATCAACAAAATATGGAAAGTATGTCAATTATTCGGTGCAAGTAAAATGTCGACACAAGTCTCCTTTACATGTTCAATGGAGAAAGAAAAGAAACTCATCAAAGGATCAAGCTTGTCACACTGCATCAAGATCACCAATGCTGTAAATTGATATGATATTAAAGAATAAAACAATGGTATTAAGGATATCACATATATATTGTCAACAGTTACTCAAAATAGGGTTAATTAACTTTGTTCTAGAATTAAATTAACTTGAGTTAATGTTTAATTAGTACACTAATCTCACTATATATTTATGTATTACAACTCTTGAGGCACTTTATTTTGCTTACCCATAAATTCATGCTTACCAAGAGACAAATCCCCACCATCTATCTAGTTTGATCAAATGGTGGGGAATAACCGAATAACCTAAGATTTAAAAGGCAAACCTAAGTCCAAGTTTTTTTTCCTTGTCTTTTTGTCTTTCTTTTTTTATTCACATATTTTTTTTGTCTTTATTTTTAGGGAGAATGTCATCTATATCCTTCAAAAACTTCAATATTACATCAATATCCTTGTAAAAATCAATATTACGTCAATATCCTTGCAAAACATAAAAAATACTTATTTATATCCTTGTATTTAATTTAACTATTAAAAAATGATTATAATATATTAATAATTATCTAAATACTAATTATCAATTTATATGACAATTTTACCCCTATAATCTAATCAAAGTCAATCTATTCAAACGGACATGCCATTCTTCTTCGACCATTTATCAGGTTGCCCACCTCTTTTTCTTGGTGGTCCTTTTAAGTTAATAATATGATTTTAAAATCATTGGTAATACTAAATTAATAATTAGTTTCAATCTCATCAATGTATTGTTACACTAGATATTATACCTGTTGCAACCACATTATTTGATTATTAAAACTTCAAATTCTTTCTAATTGAATGATTGATATTTTGCAGAATATTTTAGATTGATGATTGTTGTTTTCCAAATTACCAGTTTAATTTTTTTTTATTAATGATCAGTAATCAAATCGAGATAAAGAATAATTAAGCAACTTAATGTTGTAACATGTTTTGAGATAAACTTTCGAGAACATAGAATCATCCCATGAAGAAGAAGACAAATGGGTGTCTGGTATATCTTGAAATTTTTGTATTTGGTTACAAGGGTATAAATGTATAAGAGCCTTGTAATTGCTTAGAGCCTTGTAATTGCTTATAATTAATAGTTCAAAATATTATAATTATTTTTTAATAATTAAATTAAATACAAGGATATAGATGAGTATTTTTTATGTTTTGCAAGGATATTGATGTAATATTGGTTTTCGCAAGGATATTAATGTAATATTGATGTTTTTAAAGGATATGGATGAAATTCTCCCTTATTTTTAAATTAACGTTTTTTTTTTTTTATTTAATTCACGTTTTTTTAATTGCTTTTTAAATTCGCTTTTATTCATTCGCGTTTCTTATCGTTGCCCATTTTCATATATACGCTTTTGTCCGTTTTCATATACGTTTTGTCCGCTTTCATCCGCCTTTTCACAGTTTCTCAATTTTTCATACGTTTTCATCCATTTTCAAACGTGTTTTACGCTTTCATACGCTGCTTTTTCATACGATTCACTATTTTCGTCCGCTTTCTTACGCCATAACGCCGACTATCACAAGTGATTTTCGAATATCGATATTCAAAATATCACTTTTTGATATTCTCAATATCACATGTGATTTTCTCAATATCACTTTGTGATATTCGTAATATCACTTTGTGATATTATGAATATCACTTGTGATTTTCTGGATATCACTTTGTGGTATTCTGATAATCACTTGTGATTTTCATATTACAAAACATTAGTTGAAAATCACTTGTAATATTCAGAAAATCACATAATATCACTTATTGATCATCTGATATCACGTAATATCACTTGTGATATTCGTAATATTATTTAGATACTCGAATATCACAGAATGCCACTTGTGATATTCCAGACATATGAAAACGGCCAAAAACATTTAAAAACCGACGAAAGCGTATGAAAACGAACGAATATGTATGAACTCTAAGCCAAAATTTGACCATTTTATCTTTATACGTGGTAAATATAAACTTACATATTTTTATAAGTTTCAAAATAAGCAAATTAAGCTTGTGAAACATAAACCGAAATCACATAAGCTCATAAGCAAATAAAATAAGATTTAACAATTAACCCCAAACTATGTAGTTGCCATTCAAATTATATATTTGTGATATTCTGAATATCATTTGTGATTTTCTGGATATCACTTTGTGATATTCTGAATATCACTTTGTGATATTATGAATATCACTTGTGATTTTCAGGATATCACTTTGTGATATTCTGAATATCAATTGTGATTTTGATGTTACAAAACATTAGTTGAAAATCATTTGTGATATTTAGAATATCACAAGTTATATTCAATATCACGAATATCACTTGTGATCATATGAATATTACGTAATATCACATAATATCACGTATCATCACTTGTGATATCCATAAACGTATGAAAACGTCTGAAAACATTTAAAAACGGACGAAAACGTAAGAAAATGGACGAATATGTATGAAAACAGATGAAAACGTATGAAAGCGTAAAAACGAGTATGAAAACAGACGAAAACGTATGAAAACGGACGAAAATGGACGAAAACGTATGAATAATGAACAAAAACGTAAGAAAACGTATGAAACGGACGAAAACGTAAGAAAATGGATGAATATGTATGAAAATGGACGAAAACGTATGAAAGCGTAAAAACAAGTATGAAAACGGGCGAAAACGTATGAAAACGGACGAAAACAGACGAAAACGTATGAAAGCGAAAAAAACGCGAATTAAAAAAACGTGAATAACGTGAATTTAAAAAAAAACGTGAATTTAAAAAAAAAACCTGATTTATAAAAAAAAAAAAAAAAAAAAAAAAAACATGGACTTAGGTTTATCTATTAAATCTTAGGTTAATCTCCACCATTAGATTAATCTATATGGATGGTGGGGATTTATCCCTTAGTAAGCACCAAAATAAAGGTAAGCAAATGTTTATGATCTTTCATTACCCTTTCGTGGTCTAGAGTTAATTGAAAGATAGAATATCGTGTGTAACTGGAAACATTGTGTTTAGAACTACCAAAATAAATAACATCCTGCACTTGTCACGATGTATGAGTTTAAACCGCAAAGAGTAAAGGAATTACTAGCATATTTGCTAAGTAATCTTCTTGGACTCTTATTATTCCTAAAGTGCTAATTACCCTTGGGGCTATGTAAACGATAAAGGAGGAATTGCATGCTAAAGATTCAAGTTAATTGAATAAAAGAATGGCTAGTCCATTGTCTACATAAGTAGAACTTCATATACTCTGTTCAATACCTAATTACATGCTACTCGTAGGTATTCGAAGAGAATAGGAACGTATATAAAACTGCTATATGTTTTCTACTGGAAATGTAACACTTACAATGTTGACAAATCCAGTGGGAGCAGTTGCATTTATAATTGAAATATCATTCATGTAATGTTGTCAATTTCAGTGGGAGCTACGGGATTTATTTCCTGTTAGTCACCCATATCATTTCAAACTAGCTTTGAAATAATCCATTACTTTCGGAATATGAACAACCATTGCTTAAAGGAAAATTGCATTTTATTTTATATGATAACACGTTGCCTTCTCATTGCCGCTCTCGCTGCTATCTATAGAATAATAATCCACAATTCCTTATTACAGGTTATGGTTCTAAATCTACTTAAGATATCTATGACATTATCATATCGTTTGAACAATCAATCACGTGTTGTTTGTTTTCATAATATGATGTTGTACCTTTCACAAGTGGAAGAAATCTCAAAGTATGTGCAAGGAACAACAATATTATTGGTATCTCTTGACTGCATGGTAAAGGAAACTAATAATTCTACTAGGACTTAAACATGTTAGATGTTTAATGCCCTGCTACAGGTAAATAAGAATTCTACTAGGATTTAAACACATGAGATGTTTATTGCCCTACTACATTCAAATGTCATAATATAGAGTAAAGATACTTCAACATTTGACTACATGTTTTAGTCAACATAATTATGGTTATATGATAATGATCATAATTCTGAAGTATAAAATTAACTTGAAATTACTATAGAACTCAAGAGTGTGCGTTCATGATTACTTTTGTTAGTATAATTATGCTTACATGTTAAGACATAATTATAAAGTCCTTGAATTAATCAATGACTTATAACATAAAGTATATATAGTAAAAGTGTTATGTCTTCTAGTTAACACATAAACATAAGACCTTTGAATTATTCAAAGATTTAAAATGCATTATTAAAATGTTATGTTTTCTTGTAAACACATGAACATATAATACTTGAACAATTCTGTCTTCTTGTGAACACATGAACGTAAGGTTCTTGTATTGTTCAATGAATATACATTATTGCATGCACTTGGTTCATAAATACTTTATATGCAATTTGGCTCAACCCAATTGACAAGTATTTGGTCCAAAGAGAATTAAGTTATCTATAGAATTCTGATATAGTTTCACAATTCTAATAACTTATAGGATACCACTTCATTATGGTATGTCTAATGTGTTGGATCAAACCTTATTCATAGAGTTTAGTTCTTGATAGCTTTAATTGCTCTACCTCCAAAACATATCAAGGTTAGAAAATTGCGTGTGTCATGGATACACTCAATAGAGTTCAAACCTAGAAGGTATTCAAGACAACCTATAACTGAAAACCCTAATTCATTAGGGATTTGAGGTTTTACCACTCAAACCAATTGAATCATAAGCCCTTTTGGATTTTTGATTTTTCTACACTTCCTAGCTTGAAGATTGTAGTTTTGATGTTCTTCCTAGCTTGACGAAACACAAAACTGTTGCTAGAATTTTTGTTTAAAGAGTGATATTAAATTAGAGTTTTTCTATAAACCCTAATTTTGAGTTGTTGGAAGGAATTCCATTATGTCTTGATTTAAGTTCTGAATTTGGTAAATCTTATGAAGCATTTTATTAACAAATCTTGAGATGAGAACTTAAAATGTATTTTGTGGTTCTCCATAATCAACAATTTATTGTTGCTTAAATACTTAGTATTTAGATAATTGTCTCTACTTACAAAAGTAAGTGGGAGTATATACATATCTCAAAGTTTGAGAACAAAATACTTAACCTTTTAAAATCTACTTATTAATGTCGTACTAAGGTTAAACATGAAAATGTTGACCGAAGTATAATGATTACTCTTATTCATAAATCTGAAAGGATGCCTCATCACTTGAGTGATATTTTATATCAATGCTGAAGGATATAAGTTAGAAGATTATTGTAAATCAGCTAACTACTAAAATATATTATCACATCTTGAATCTGATAAATGTTTTAGAACTATGAATGATAAGATGCAGTCCTTTAAAGGCAAATCGAGTTTTGAGCTTGATTGTTATTTCGCCAAACAATTAACCTATGAGGTTGGAATGAGTTTCTTTTGAAGAAAGACACACAAGGACGAAATTGTATACATATTAATGCATGGCATTTAATATGAAGTTTTTAATCATACTTAAGCAATTGACTATGATTAAATTTTCTTATATATACATGCATTAATTATATAAAGATATTTAATTGTCATACATGTGATTTGTATGTTGAATATGATATTAGATTTTATAACTACTTCTTTATGATTACCTTTTGCGAGGACGGTGTGTAATCAAAAGTGTTATGAATCTACATAATCTTTATGTAATATACAAATTTAAGCAATTCAAGTTTGGATTGTATCGTGCATCTAAGAGCTGAGATCTTGAATTTAATTACAATATGATTATGATTAAATTAAGACAACTCTAGAGTACATCTGACATTGAGTGGGAGCAATATGTTTTTCCTCTAAATTTATATGTTGAAGATATCATTCTATTTAAGCTAGATATTGATCCTTAAGCTTGGAATGAAACTTCACTTGGAATTTAGGGAATAAAACAAACAACCTTGGAATAAATATTTATCTGGAATAAACAAATGCGAAAAATTAAGTCTGAAACAAATGCAATATATCATTTGAGCAAGTCTTAAAATGGTATATTTCACTTGGAATAATTTACATGGATGGAAACCTTGTATTTTTAAAATAAGGGTTTATCATGTATATATTATATTGTGTATAAGACTAGTTGTTGCTTTTGTACAAAAACAAAATGAGCTGACAACAACAATATCTAATTGAGAGGTTTTTAGATTATTGTTAATATAGATGTTTACGAATTATAAACATAATGTTGTATAAGTACAAATGATGCTAGAGGATTATTAATACTAGTTGTAGTAGGATTTCATCTTTTATGATAAATCTGCTAACTAGTTGTGCTCAACATGGAGCATTGTTGCATTACACATTAAGGAATGAGAATATTTTACACTTTTAGAAACTGTAAAGATGACTGTCAGTATGTCGTTGATTTCTAATACCTCATGCAAGGTAAGACGACATCTCCATACTATAACTCTTGCAATAGTATGAGCATATGAGATAAGACACTCATCTTATATTTCAAATCACTCACTATATGTGAAATTTGAAATAAGTATTCGGAAAGTTTACTCAGATGACTATTTAGTTTTTCTTGTAAAAGAAAGGTTGATAATGTTAGGAACATTAAGCTTCAACTTACTAAATGAGTTTCATGCATATCTGTTTTAGCATTTGGATAATTGGGATTGAAAGACAATTTTTACTTTATGATGAATAAAGATACTTCATATAATAATTGTTATCCTATATTTGCATGTTTAATCCTTGAATAATTTTATTATTCTAAATATACCCATTGTCGGTTAACAATCTGAGAATATTGTTATGTAAGGCAAGTGTGAGTGTTGGTTATATTCTAACGAGAATGTGGATTGTTCCCGCCAAACTCATATGTATTCACTAGAGATGCATATTGGATACCCCAACTTTCAAACATTTACTTTTGGATCCTTGTCATAAGTAAAATATTGAAAATGGTTTGTTATCTTCATCTTTAGACTTGAGATGCAAGCAAGTTCTGTTATGTGTGGATATCATTTTTTGTAAGCATACGAAAACGCTATCTCGAACAAGGTAGTTATAAAGCGATATTTCAAGTGATGTGAAGCAAAGATCCACAACACTTGTAGTAAATAAAGGATTTGTTACTCCACTTGATATGCGCAGAAAGATACCATGGCCTTCCCGAATTAATAAGATAATTGTTCGGCCGAACCTAAAGGGTAATGCAAGATGATACTTGATTACATTTGGTATATCTAATTAAATTCAATAACGAGATTCTAAATGGTTAAACTATATGTAATGATTTGAGATCCATAATCCATGGTTTAACGGCATCTATAACAAAGGATGATTAGAGCAAGACATTGAATGACCATGCTACTGAGAAACTTTACGAAACTATTCTCTCGCATAACTTTAGTTGCGAGTGAGAGCATTTGCTAGGCGTTTCCGTCGTTAGTTTTGTGTGCCATTCGACACTCCAACTCCCAAGTGGGAGCTGTTGGTTTGTGGGAGTTAAAAACACTCGAAACGACTAGAAGTGTGTGAGCCTATGGGGGCACACACGTTAAACACGAGAGTAAGTGTCGAACGTATTTAATACTTGAATTATGTACCCGATGTGCATGCATGTTACTTGACCTGATCATATGACCCATGGACTATTCTTAGGATTGAACTTGGGTCGAAAGTGAAAAGCCTTGGGCCTTGGGATTAACTAATCGGGCAAAGGAAGAAGGGTGTGCTTGGGCTTGGTTACTTGTCGACCAAGACTCAAACCCATGCAAGGGTTGATTAGCTTTGCTATAAAAGCAAATACCCTACAACTTATATTCGGTGGTATATAGATATACATGCGACATATGTATCCAATAATATTCGAGATACATGCATCCATATAAAACGATTCATGCGATGTACCATATCCAGAAATATACCGACAATTGATTCCTACTATCTCTAAACTGATTGGATGTTTTCAAATATCCAATAAGGTTTTGTTTGGTTTGTATAAATAATTATACTTGCATTGTATATAGATCCAAGAGTAATTAATTATTTGTTAGTTTGGTATACTTGTTATAAAGTTCTTAGTTGAACTAGATTAGCAACAAGTTGAATGGTTTTGTTCGCTATTCTTCTGACAGATAGATATCGGACATCTTTGTCCGATATCGGTGGCAAAAGGGTGTTCTCGACGCCTTATTCTCGACGTAAAAGATAGACGTGGTCTTGGGGTTTTCTAGTTCGTGGTATTCAAGTTATCAAGGGGTTGATTGGTTTATACGTTCTCGACTAGCATTTATCGAACGTACTTGGTTTAAGTGTTTGTGTGTGATACTCATAGAGGCATCTATTTTAGATGCTTAGTTTCGTATTGGTTGTATTGTCCGTTACACTTGCGTTCAAATAGCCACAAAAGGTTAGGTTTTCTTTTATCCCTTTTATTAATTAATTGTTTATTAATTACGTGTTTAACCTAATTGCGATTACTAGATCCTTATCCGCTGCGTACTAGTAGAGGTTAATGGTTAACTTAGTTCTAAAATCCCAACATATACCATTTTACGCTCGTTCTAGTGTTTTAGTTTTACAATGTGAGTGGCCACCGGCAATTATGCCACAACATGAAGCATGCCTTAGTCGAAACTAACACGAAAATAAATAAACTATGATTTGTTTTTAATTTGTGTTAAGGTTAACTCAACATGTTTATCAAACAAGTACGGAGTAGTACGAAAATAAATAAACTATGACTTGTTTTTAATTTGTGTTAAGGTTAATTCAACATGTTTATCAAACAAGTACGGAGTAGTATTCAAGATGAGGATGGATTATTCAGGTCAACTCACCGACGTATTGAACAGGAGTAACTCGTAAACTAGTTGTGCATGTGTTGTGTAAATATGTTAGGCTTGTTTTGATCCCCTAATCCAATTCAAGTTACGGCTTCTAGTTTTCTTTTCTATCAGTTTATGTAGATTTTGAAAACTCAAAAAGGCAAATTAGCAAGATTATCTGTTTTAGTTTTGCTTCATTTCCGGTCCAAAGAATACCTTCCACCGGTCTTAAAAATATGTCTTTTAGACCGGTGCACCAACCGGTCTATATTTGTTATACGTTTTGGACCTCCCCCTTTTGGGACCCCTCATGTAACCGGTCTAAATGACATTTGTGACCGGTCTAAATGACCTGTTTTGTAGTAGTGGTAAAACAGGTGAACATAATGCATATTGTAAATTTTAATTGACTGAAGAAAGTTTCATAAGCTTACAGAACATAACACTTATGACTACTGAATTCCCCAAGTTCTCACATAAACCATATAAGATTAACAAGCTAGAAAAGGAAAAGGAACCACTTCAGTTGGGTTATTAATCAATATAGTACTTCAGATTTGGTCTTTTAAATAAAGTACGAATAACATGATCTGCCGGTTGGTTTTCAAGGTGAATAACAATAGCATGTTGGATGGTTACGGGTCGACCATTATATATTTATTTGAGATTAATGCAGTGTACGTGAGTAGCTCATGACAAGGTTTAAAAGTAAATGAAGTAATGTCATTGAATATTTGAACAACACATGTCAAATTAACAAAAAGGTGAAGAACTATAATACACAATTATAATTCTAAATATATGCTAGTAAGATTAGTGTCCTAAACAATATAACTCAAGTTAATATTCTTATCTTTATATATAATTTAAAATACATTCTAGACCATAGTTAATTAAGCTTATTTTAAATAACTATTTACAATGTGTGATATCTTTAATTCCATTGTTTTATTCTAGAATATCATGTCAAATTACATTGTTGATCTTGAAGCTCAGTGTGATAGGATTGATTCTTTGATGAGTTTCCTTTCTTCCTTCGTTCAAGATGAAAAGGAGACTTGTTTAGACAATCTAGTGAATTATTAACATACTTTCCCCATATTGTTGAGTTTCCACTCTACTACACATTCCCATAGTGTTCTTTACAAATTTAGTTTTCTCCAACATCTCAAAATAGATTTTGATGTTACATATAAATTAAAGTATTTCATGCCTTTGTAATTGCAAACAACAACACATAAGTTCTATCCTATCTTCACATATACTTGAACTAAACAACACTCACTTCTTTGTGTTATACAAATATTGTATTTAACAAACATTGTCATGCAATTGAGGTGCTTTTAGATCATACGATTTAAGTGAGGGTTAACATTTCATGAATTTTTAGTGGGGTTGGTTAATGTTAGGGTTAAAAAACTTAAAGGTTAGAAAACCAATTAGTAAAATAGGAAGTTATAGGTTAAAATTCTTAAAAGCATAAATCAGTGTATTACATACAACAACATTTGGGATCACCAATCCTTATTCTTCATTACTTGCAAAAGCTTAAAACCATCTGATACACGATTCACCAAGAAAAGTCCCTTCATCAATATCCCATAAGTATAATCCCCTTCCACACCACATTCCATCATTATCCTTCTATAAAACGCCCTCGCAATATCAACATCTTCCTTGACAAGAACATCAAGTATCGCGTTATATATCTTCAATGTGGGTGTCACACTGTCACATTGAAACTAGGCATACACCAAGTCCAAAATTTTAACCACTTGTTGCACCATTCGTGCATGTCCTAACCCACAGACATCGGTGACAAAAATGAGGTTGGAAATTTGGTCATCGGTTGGGACAAGAGTGCTTGATTGATATTTTTGAAGTTTGTTGTGTTAGCTCGTAATATGTTAGGTGATTCGGGCTCAAGCCCGTAACTAGAATCTTCTATAGCTTGTTATATATGTGTACGATATTATTGTGTAATCAATCAATCAAAATCAATCACCATTCAATACATTGACATGGTATCAAGCCACAAATTGGTCCCAAAACCCTAACTTCTGTTATCTTCATTCAAAACCCTAGATCCTTGTACAAAGCTTCATTTTTTTTAATTCTTTTTGTGTTTTGGTATTTGTGCTTAGGTCACAAATTTTTAATTTGTTCGTGCTTAGGTCACGATTTGTTTAGTGAGTCATGCATGGTCATTGAATCCATTCATTTTAAACATTTATTATATCATTCCTGTATTCTTTAACCTACATCTTCCCATTCAAATACCTAAACCCCAATAATCCCGATGACAGGGCCTACAACTCCTTCAACTGTCCCTCTCTATGAAAAACTTTCGGCTGTCCCTCACCATCATCTCCTCACACAGGTACCCGTCAAAGTTGACCTAGACAACGGGAACTACGGCTCGTGGGAATTTTTCTTTGAGCAACTTTGTTATAGCTATGAAGTAGATAAGTTAATCCATGGGGTTTCCACCAATGCCTCGTCTAGTTCGAGCCCTACTCTCACTCAAGACGAGCTCAAAGTGGAAAAAATCTTCCTATCATGGATTTTCACGACTCTTTCGGATTATGTTCAAAGGAGGTTGGTGGTGGCTCGTCCTAAAACGGCAAAAGAAGCATGGGACATACTCATAGATATTGTCAAAGACAACAAGCGGTTACATTTATGCGTGGGTTCGGGGTCGAAAGACTTCCTTTTCAACGAGAAAGCTTTACAACCCACTAGGCAGTGTACCTAATCGTTGCAGTGTACTATGGGTAAGCCTAGGGGGTTGATCGTTCTCAAAGGGAATAGAAATGCTAGTAGAGATGTATGACGAGAAGGTGAGGTTGAGGGAGATTCTTTTTAGCTTTTTTTATATTTTTTAGAAAAACAAGTAAAATCGGGGTGGTACTTCTACCAATTTTAACTACTAATAATTTAAACTAAAAACTAATGAAAAAGAAAATAAGCCATGGATTGATTGGTGTGTTCTTATGATAATTAAAAGCGTATTTACTTAGATGTTCTTACTCCCTAATTATCTCTTATTGGTCGGTTGAATTGTCGCATCCTCATTCAAATTGGTGCATTGTATTCCGTGTTGGTCATAGAGGGTGCCTAATTCCCTAATTCTATGAATCGCAACTCTCCTCTAGACTATCCAGGATTGCCAAGTACCGTAGTATCTCCCCTGAATACCTATTATCATAAAGCTACAACTCATGCAATAAACACAATGATGACTCAAGTGCACTCTCAAGCTTTGTGCTATTTAGGACGTTCAAGCTCACAACAATTAAAGAAGAAGCCAATTTTCCTTACTCTAGCGTCTACCAATTAAAACAAGAGACAACCTAACAATAATCAACAACTAGGTTTCATAGATCTAAGCAAACACAATAGTAATTTAGCTACTCATGATAGATAAGCATGCACACACACAAAAAATTGAACATAGGATAAACATGGTGATATAATGGATTAACAATTTTATCTTTGAGTGTAAAGAAGGGGTTGGAACCCTAAAATACTTCCAAGTCGGACTATGAATGAACTAGGGTTTGCTCTCCAAAATATTACACTCTAAATGCAGAAAAATCGAAGTCTATATATGGATTTACAAATGCAACTGCATCGCCTTTTGATGGTGACGCCGTCGGGTCGCCTTCATTAGGGTTTTGTTTGGGCCAAGTCCTCATTGGGACGGCGTTATGTGAGAAAGTGTGACGCCGTATGGCTTCAATAGGGACGTCGTCTTGGAATGGGTCTTGGTCGTCTGGTGTAAAATAAAGGGAGACGCCCTCCATAAATAAGGCGTGACGCCGTCATGTTGTAGAACCAAAATTAGGTATGAGCCATCGCTTGAAATTTTAGTAGAAAACCTTCTTAGCGATGGCGTCGCCCTTTGGGTGGTGCAGAAATCAGCCTTGTTTCTTGTTTTTGTCGTTTTCTTCATGTTTTCGCTCATTTTTGTCCAAAAGTGCTTGATTCCAGGAATTTGCTTCCAAAAGACCTAAAATGTGAAAATGAACGATTTTAAGCAGTAACGGATATAAAATGTATCGATTAGGGATTAAATGACCCCCTAAAAACGTATGCTTTAAATCCTTATCAAATATCCCTACACTTGGAATTTGCTTGTCATCAAGCAAATGTGCTTTTGCCAATCAATTTATAAGTTAGGGGTCATTTAGCATTGGTTTAAAATAGTTTACAACAAGTACAAGTGCCACAATAGTCATTACAAGCACGGGAATTATACACTAGCACCTCACAATTGGTGTTTGGATTCTTTCATCTCTCGGGTTTATATGAAATATAACATGTACAGAAATAGAAGATAAACACTCAATAGCTGGCATAGTACATAGATTACCAAAGGCTTGAGAATAGATCGAACCTCTACCGCTTTGTCGTAAGAACCTAGGAATAACTATCTAACAGGTCTTTATAGAGGGTTATAATGTTAGGCTTCGGGTAGGGAAATAAAGGGTTTTGTTGGATAAGCGGATATTTAGTGGTGGCAGGTCAAAAATATTATGTTACAAGCATGTAAAATATGGCGTAGCTAAGGCAAGACTCGACTCACTAACACTAAATAATGACTTGAAACAAAATCAAAAGACATAAACTTAAAAATATAAACAAAAAGATAGATGTAGGATGGTAGCCCGTATATTTTTCTCATTTTGTTCATACCTTTTTACTCTGTCATTCTCTAAGATAACATCACAAATAAAGGGATTTATAAGAGCATCCATACACTTGAGTTTCTATTTCACTAACATTAATTGAACCGATTTGAAAAGATCAAAACACTTGGAGTACTTAATTACGTAGACAAAGAAAAATTGAATCTATCGTTCCTTTCCGTTACTCCATAAAATTTTACTTTAACCCAATCGTCCCAATCGTCCGAAAACTGTATACAAAGGATATGACTCAACTTAACAACCATGCAAGTAACTAGATAATTGAAATAAGGGTTTAAACAATTATTACAATAATGTACTAAGGATGAGTGCATACAAGGTGGGCTAAGGCGATTTGGGTGTAACATATGGGGGTGGATTGTAAACAATGCTCTTCATTGATATTCCGAAAACCGAAACATCACGAGAACCACGAAAATATAGGCTCTGAGGGGTTAACTAAAGGTATCGTTTACTAAATATGAGTACGTCACAAGGGTGTGTGGACAATTACTCAACCGGTGAGGTTGACATATGTAAATTATAGGTTTAAAACAAGGGTTATCCTAATGTCTCTTATCATTTAGTTAATCCTATCTACACGAATGTAGTCTCACTAGCGATCTTGGAATGCATCACAAAACAAGTTCTAGAATCTATTATACTACCGTTACACTCACTAAGCATTAAAGATGAATGTTTTTATTCCTAAAGATCTAGGGGCGAACCTCACATTTTTAGGTTGAAATTTGAGTGGTAAACGGTTTTTGTGCAAGTCATATAATTCCTATCCATGAGACGCTTTATTAAGACTAAAGTTTATCTCGTAAATGCCATATTTTTTTTTAATTTGGTGCTAAAATTACCCTAACAAATATTTCTCATAGCTTATTACACAAATTACTAAGGACAAGACAAAAATCAAGTGAGTGTATAGTTTCTAAGGTCCCGTTTTATTCTCCCTCCCTACACTTAAACTAAATATTCCCCAATGTTTCTCGAAAGTATCAAAGTTATGATAAAGGAAGGTAAATAAAAGAGAAAGAAACTAGTACTCCCCTAATTAGCTCGGTAGGATATGTAAAAAGTTGCGGTTACATCCTCCTCTAAGAAGAATGAGCAAGTAATAAGTGCTTCCATCATGTACTACCTCTTCTTGTCTAATATAACCTGCACACTTATAAAAAAATGAAATGAAACCTCACGTAAAATCGGTGGTATAAACTATATATATAAAATAAAACTACAATAGTAAGCAAGTAAGATATAATGCTTGTGGAATGGATGTTTGCAGTTTTTCTGAAAAATTATGAATTGAAAGTTTCCAAAAATTACAAGTTTAGACATAAAACGAAACTGTAAATCTGTTTATACATTGCCTGACGCCTTCGGGCTTTAGTCGCGACGCCGTCAAGTTGTTCTGACAAAAAGGGTCTGGTGCGTTTTCTGAAAAAAATTTATAAAAATTACTTCTTTAAAGACCTAAAAAAATTCTTACAAAACATCTATTATGACTCGATACAAGTATTTGACTCTAACAAACACACAAATATATACAATCCCAATTATTGTTAATCTCATGTTCATGCAATTTCTTAAAAACGTATGTGATCTTCCCTAAACTTATCTTTTTGTAAAATACGTTTTTATGCAATTAAGACGAGATTAAAAACAAAGTAAAGCATTTTCACAAAACAAACATGAGATTAAAAAACAATGAAAAAGATATATAAACACACAAAAAAATTTTAAAAATAAACAAGCAAATAATTAAACAAGGGTTGCCTCCCAAGAAGCGTTTTTCTTTATTTATGAGTCTTGTAGCTAGACTCGAAGTCATACCCTACGTACCTAGGTGAGTGAGTTCATCCTTAAGGACATCGGTGGGATCGAATTTCTATTTTAATTTCCTACTAGTACGCTTAGTCTGGTATGCTTTTTCAAACATCTCACCATTGGGATCATCCTAATGTGCCATTCTCCATTCCCTTTACAAGGTGGCTTATCCCAATTCCACTTATGCTTAGGCTTACTACTCTCAACTTTCCATCTATTCATGCAAAGATTAATAGGCAAGGTTCATAGGAATTCGGTCATCTTCCTAAACACAAGAGTATCCTCGAATGGATTTACCTCAATGTCCCTAGCCAATTGTTGCGCTAAGTCGCATGTGTTATTCATGAAGGTTCTTCTAGATAGAAAGGTCCTTGAGTGCCTACAAAATCTCTATTGGTCCAAGGTACATATCTAGATGATTTTCTATCTAAGATGATCTCATGAGGAATTTGTTACCCCTCATTATCATAGGAATGCTTCTTAACATCATAGATTGACCTAGCACTACCTTCTCCTACCACTATTTTGGACATCTTACAATCGATTATGGCACTAACGGTAGCTAACAATCCTCTTCCAACCAATAATGGACACGTAGTATCACTAGTCGTATCTAGTACATGGAAATCCACCAAAAGAGTTAATTGTCCTACGTGTACTACCATGTCCTTCATTATCCTTACCGAATACGCAAAACTATCGTCCGTTAAACCTATGATGGATTTCGTTGCTTCTAACTTACCTAGGTTATGGCTTTTATGGAGGGACAACGGAAGAAGGTTGATGCTTGACCCTAGATCGGCTAATGTGTCGAAAGCCTTGGAATTTCCAATGCTACATGGAAGAATGAATAGTCTGGGATCATTTAACTTCTTAGGTACTTTGTTTTGCACAAATGCGGACCCACATTCCCTTAATCTTTGCTCATATTTGTCTTTCAAAGCATGATAATAAGGTGCATGAGTCAAGACTTCAAAAACCGGTTTTTTTTGGTAAAGCTCCTTAAATTCCTCTTCTAGTGTAGATTTGAGTTCTTGATTAGTTGGTGTTTCAAGATTTGGATGGACCATTAACTTAGGTTTTTGGTCTTTTGGGGTAGTTTTCTTGAAACATGTCTTGATGGTGTTGACCGAGTGGACTTGCGGGTGTGAGGGGCATGGATATGCACTTTCCCTTAGTGAACAAGAACATTGATTTGATAAAATCGAATTCACTTTTTGGTTCTTGATGGTGTCACTTGGGAGTGCTCCTACAACTCGGTTATTGAAGGCTTTCAAGAGGGTATCGAGCTTGTTTGTCATCTCGCCTTGTTGTCGTTTGAAATCGGCTTCAAGTTTAGACAACCGAGCTTCTTGAGATAACATAAAGTTGGTTACCATTCCCTCAAGATTATTGGGATTGCTGGTGTTGGAAGGGTTGTTGTAGAGGGTACAGTTTGAAGAAGAACCGTTTGGTTGGAACCTATTAGGTGGAGTGGAGGAGTTGTTTTGCGTTGGGTTTAAGTTTTATCTCCACCTAAAGTTAGGGTGATTTTTCCACGAGGGGTTATAGGAATTCCATAGGTTGTTTTTCTCGGGTTTGAAAGTGTACCACTTCTCTCCCGCTCCATCGGTACGCGAGAAGGCGTAGTCCGCGAAAGCTTGTTCGGAGAGTTTTGTGCAATCACGAGTGTCATGAGGACCACTACATAACTCACAAGGTGAAGTGATTTTGTTCACTTGGCATGAGGGTTTAGGAGCTTCATAGAAACTCAATAGAAATTTGACTTGATCTTCGAATTCGAGCATCCTACGATTGGAAGGTTGTGAGTCGATTGGCGCCAAAAACTTGATGTGTAGGTTCGGGGTCGAAAGACTTCCTTTTCAACAAGCAAGCTTTACAACCCACTAGGCAGTGTACCTAATCATTGCAGTGTAGTATGGGTAAAAGCCCAGAGGGTTGATCGTTCTCTAAGGGAATAGAGATGCTAGTAGAGATGTATGATGAAAAGGTGAGGTTGAGGGAGATTCTTTTTAGCTTTTTTATATTTTTTAGGAAAACAAGTAAAATCTCGGGGTTTAGGAGTGGGGAGTGGTACTTCTACCAATTTTAACTACTAATAATTTAAACTAAAAACTAATGAAAAGGAAAATAAGCTATGGATTTTATTAGTATGTTCTTATGATAATTAAATGCGTGTTTATTCAGATGTTCTTACTCCCTAGTTATCTCTTATTGGTAGGTTGAATTGTCATATCCTCATTCTAATTGGTGCGTTGTATTCCGTGTTAGTCATAGGGGGGTGCCTAATTCCCTAGTTCTATGAATCGCAACTCTCCTCTAGACTATCCGGGATCGCCAAGTACCGTAGTATCTCCCCCGAATACTCTATTATCATAAAGCTACAACTCAAGCAATAAACACAACGATGGCTCAAGTGCACTATCAAGATTTGTGCTATTTAGGACGTTCAAGCTCGCAACAATTAAGGAGAAGCCAGTTTTCCTTACTCTAGCGTCTACCAATTAAAATAAGAGACAACCTAATAATAATCAACAACTAGGTTTCATAGATCTAAGAAAACACAATAGCTACTCATGATAGATAAGCATGCACACATACAAACAATTGAATATAGGATAAACATGGTGATATAATAGATTAACAAACTTATCTGTGAGTGTAAAGAAGAGTTTGGAACCATAAACAGCTGCCCAAGTAGGACTATAAATGAACTAGGGTTTGCTCTCCAAAATATTGTACTCTAAATGTAGAAAAATCGAATTCTGTATATAGATTTACAAATGCGACATCGTCGCCTTTTGATGGTGACTTCGTTTGGTCGCCGTCATTAGAGTTCCGTTTGGGCCAAGTCATCGTTGGGACGGCGTCATGTGAGGAAGTGTGACGCCGTCTGGCTTCAATAGGGATGTCGTCTTGGAATGGGTCTTGGTCGTCTGGTGTAAAATAAAGGGAGAAGCCTTCCAAAAATAAGGCGTGACGCCGTCATGTTGTATGGCCAAAATCATGTCTGGGCCGTCGCTTGAAATTTTATTAGAAAACCTCCTTAGCGACGGCGTCGCCCTTTGGGTTGGGATGCCGCCACAAAGTGTAAACCTCGCCTTTGTTTCTTGACTTTGTCGTTTTCTTCATGTTTTCGCTCATTTTTCTCCAAAATTGCTTGATTCCAGCAATTTGCTTCCAAAAGGCCTAAAATGTGAAAAGAAACAATTTTAAGCAGTAACGGATATAAAATGTATCGATTTAGGGCTTAAATGATCCCCTAAAAACGTATGTTTTAAATCCTTATCACACGTACACATGCCTTGAAAGTGGAGTTGCGATCTATTCGTATTGGAGACCTAAGCATGGAAGCATATTTTGGGAAACTTGAGTCGATTGCCACCATTCTTTCTAGCCTCGACTTTCCTATTCCAGATAAATACTTGGTACGCTATGCTCTTGAAGGCCTAACCGATAAATACGATCAAGTTTGTGGCATCATGCACCACAAAGATACCTTTCCCGACTTTGAAACGGCTCGCTCCATGCTCATCACCGAAAAGATGCGGTTGAAATCCAAGTCTCTATCTCTTCCCGTGGATTCCTCGTCTTCATCTCCATTGGTGGTCATGATCGACAAATGTATGTCTCGAAATCCATCGAACGCTCAATTGAAGTCATGGAAACCTTGTATTAACTATGCAAGGGGTGTGTGTCGTTATGGAGCGGGTTGAAAATTTGTTCATGATGCAAATGCTAAAACTAGTGCACGAACTGTTGATACTAAGGCGCCTAATAATACTGAGGATATTGTGATACCGGTTTTGGGTAAACTTGGTCTAATGGGGAATACTAATACACCTAATGGAACTCTTAGTAGTCCTAAAAATCCCACTGGTGGACCTTCGGCTTACATGACCACCTACATTACACCACATACGAGCCCAGTAAGCTCACTTAGAGCACCACCAGGTTTTGGTCCCCTTCAAGTCCAACCCAACACACCTACATACCCCATTACCATATCTGGTTACTTCACTCAGGCCCAACACCCATCAGTTAGACCAATCGGTTACATCCCTCAAGCCCAAAACCACCTTGCTACTGTTCATCAGACGCAAGTTGGCCTAATAGCCCCCCTCATAATCCGATTACTATTATTTAACCCACACATGCTCCAATAGGTCCACCATTACAACATATGGGACACACGACAACCTCGGGTCAAGAGACAATTTTACCACACGCTTTCACCGCCGAGACACTTCATGATCCAACAACGGGCACCTGAAACATGGATACAGGTGCGAGCCTACATTTAAATGCTTCTGTTAATAGTCTTAGTAATGGTTTTAATACATCCATGTATTTGTCCATCTCGGTTGGTGACGGCTATTCTATTCCTGTCATCAATACGGGTCATAGCATCTTACCGACTCCCACTCGACCACTTCACTTAAATAATGTGCTTATTACCCCTCATATTGTCAAAAATTTATTATTTGTTTGCCAATTTGTACGCGATAATAACTGTATTGTTGAATTTGATCCTTTTGGTTTTTCTGTAAAGGATTTCATGATGCATCGGGTGCTTCTCCAATGTGATAGCACCGGGGACCTTTATCCTATCACGCTTCCGCCTCCAATTCCTCAAGCTCCTCCTGTCACCAACATACGTGGCATCAGCGTCTTGGACATCCAGGAAGCGAAGTGTTACGTCGTCTAGTTTCAAATAATTTCATTTCATGTAATTAAGATAATCCCCCGTGCTTTGCCATGCCTGCCAGCTTGGCAAACACGTTAGACTTCCATTTGCTAGTTCCAATAGTGTCGTTAATGCTTGTTTTGACATTATTAACTTGGATGTATAGACTTCACCAGTTCCGAGTCTTTTGGGTTTTAAATATTATGTATTGTTCTTAGATCAATATTTGCATTTTGTTTGGGTTTATCCGTTAATTAACAAATCCGATGTTTTGTCTAAATTTGTACTATTTCGTAATTATGTTCCCACCCAATTTAAGTGTGAAATCAGGTCCTTTTAGTGTGATCATGGCAGTGAATTTGACAACCGTAACCTTCATAAATGTTTTGCCGACAATGGCATTCAGTTTCGCTTTTCATGCCTTAAAACATCACAACAAAATGGCAAGTCTGAACGGATGGTTCGCACCATTAATAATCTCATTTGGACCTTGTTTTTCAAGCCAACCTCCCACCAACATTTTGGGTTGAAGCTTTCAATATGGCTATTCACTTACTAAATATCTTGCCCTCCACTGCTATTGTCAATGAAATCCCTTATACCCGACTGTTTGGCCAAAACCCGAATTATAGCCTTTTACGCAAGTTTGGCTGCTTATGTTACCCCCACCTATATCCAAGTCACAAACTTGAACCACACGCCACACCCTCCATTTACTTGGGACAAGCCTCAAATCACCGTGGATATCGTTTCCTCAACCTCAACACCAACAAAATTATACTCTCTCGACATGTCACATTTGATGAAACTGTTTTTACCTATGGCACATCTAACCCAACATCAGCACCCAACTACAATTTCTTAGATGACTCACCCGATATAAATCCACCTTTCATCTCATCAGCTCCCTTTATGCAATACGTTTTGCTTCAACCGACAAACGAACCAACAACACCAATTCTCACGAGTCCCAATACGGCCCAACATGAGGGCACCCATGATCCATCACCATCACCACCCGCCGCCCAACATGATATAATAAATCCATCACCACCCACGGCCCAACACCAACACATCATTCCAAATCCTCCACAAAACCCAAACCCTCTCTCGATTCATCCCATGGTCACATGATATCATGTCGGGAATAACCGTCCTACTGATCGTCTCAACCTGCATGTGTCTTCAGTTTCACCATTACCAAAATCTTATCGTGATGCGTTTACTGATCCAAATTGGAAAAATGATATGCGTGATGAATACACTGCACTTATTAAAAATGGTACTTGGACTCTCGTGCCCAGGCCCATAGACACCAACATTATTCGATGTATGTGGCTTTTTCGTCATAAATATTTAGCTGATGGCATCCTTAGTCGCTACAAGGCTCGTCTTGTGGCAAATCGTAGTAATCAATAGAGGGGGTTGATGTAGATGACACATTTAGTCCGGTGGTAAAACCGGGTACTATTCAGACTGTTCTGTGTTTAGCTACTTCTCGACATTGGTCGATTCATCAACTTGATGTTAAGAATGCTTTCTTGCATGGTGATTTATCTGAGACAGTTTATATGCATCAGCCTTCGGGGTTTCGGGATCTTGTGCATCCTTATTATGTGTGTTTATTGCAGCGGTCTCTGTACGGGCTCAAGCAGACCTCTAGAGCATGGTTTCAGTGATTTGCATTTTATATCATTCGGGTTGGGTTTTCTCATAGTTGTTATGACTCATCATTATTTATATTCAGGCAGGGGACGGATACTGCTTACTTGAAACTATATGTTGATGATATCGTACCCATTGCTTCTTTTCAGATTTTGTTACAATAGATTATTCATTCCTTGCATCAGGAGTTTTCAATGACAGATCTCAGTCCACTTAATTATTTTTTGGGCATTTCAGTTACACGAGATTCTTCGAGATTGTTTTTATCTCAGAAGAAATATGCTATGGAGGTTTTGGAGAGAGCACATATGCTTACTTGTAACCCTTGTTGGACACCTGTTGATACTTAGTCTAAACTGGGGGTGATGGTGATCCAGTATCTGATCTGAATTTATATCGGAGTCTTGCGGTTTCTCTACAGTATCTTACATTTACCAGACCTGATATATCTTATGCAGTTCAACAGGTTTGTCTTCATATGCATGATCCTTGGGAGCCTCATTTCTCTGTTCTTAAAAGGATCTTGAGGTATGTTCAGGGTACTATGGATTATGGCCAGCAGTTATTTTCTTCATCTACTACCGGTTTGGTTTCCTATTCTGATGCCGACAATTGGGTTTGCCCCACTACACGGAGATCGACTCGGGTTATTGTGTATTTCTTGGCAACAACTTACTCTCTTGGTCCTCTAAGCATCAGCCGACGCTTTCTCGTTCTTGTGCAGAAGCGGAGTATCGCGGTGTTGCCAATGTTGTTGCTGAGACTTGTTGGTTATGGAATTTACTTCATGAGCTCCACACTCCATTATCTTCCGCTACGCTTATCTACTGTGATAATGTTAGTGTTGTCTATCAATCTTGTAACCCGGTTCAGCATCAGCGTACGAAGCACATTGAGATAGATATACATTTTGTCAGAGACTTGGTTGCTACAGGTCAGGTCCGAGTTCTTCATGTGCCTTCTTGCTATCAGTATGCGGATATCTAAACGAAGGGTTTGCCATCCGCTCTATTCGAGGAGTTTCGCCTAGCCCAAAGCCTCATGTCCGGTGTCCTCCCCGGCCCCACTGGGAGTGTTAGCCCGTAATATGTTAGGTGATTGTATCAGGCTCAAGCCCGTAACTAGAATCTTCTATAGTTTGTTATATATATGTACGATATTATTGTGTAATCAATCAATCAAAGTCAATCACCATTCAATACATTGACATTGTTAATACAAATATCGTCATTAAACGTTATTTATATTTTTTATTTTTACCTAAGTTTTGTTAACGACAAAAGTAAATTTAATTTTCATAAAGCTTAAAGCTTGTCAAGTTTAATAGATATTAAAACAAGCTTTTTCAAACAATATCTTCATCATTTAAGCATTTACATTGTGACTAATCATATCTTAATATGAGTCTAAGCATAATGTATGATAGTAGTTTTAGAATGTTTTAGTTTCTTAAAAACCAAACATTACTTATGTATTTGCATATTTCTAAAAATAGAAAAACAACACATGACATCATGTGATGCATCATGGAAATCATTGGAAGATTTCATTAGATATTTTGTGTAGATTTGTACTCTTCATATCTTACACAATCTTGCATAGATATAGTTGACTTTGGCAAGATTTGATATCTTGCTGTCAGACTCCACCAAATATATAACGGACGGAACCCTTTCGGGGTCCGTCCGTGGTGCTCTGCCGATGGTTTTGGCTATAAATAGCAAAGCCAAACCAAGTAGTTTTTCATCCCTTTCTATCATACTCTCATACATATCTTCTCTATAACCTTTCTAACTCATATCATATTAGTGATCTCTTTTGTAGCAAAGAAGATCAAGTCACATTCAAGCTTCAAACGAGAAGTTGGAAGTCTTGTTTGTTTAGTGTTGTATGATCTTGTGTTGATTCATACTTCATTGTTGTATTAAACCATCATAATCTTGTGAGTGTGAGTGGTTAGTATTTTAGTCCTCAAAATACATTTTGTGTGGGAGTGTTTGTACCCTTGGAAAGAACTCGACATCTAGCTTAGTGTCAGAAATAGTGTGTTAAGTGTAAAGGTTTCTCCGCGCCAGTGAAAGGAGCTTGTTGACTAGTGAAGTTAAACTCTCGAAAGTGTGAGACTGGAGTGGAGTAGGGCAAGGAAAAAGAGTCCTTGTAGACCAAACCACTATAAACAACTTGTTGTGGTTTAATCATTTCTTTCCTTATTTACTCTTTACATATTGCTTGCATATTTCATTAACATATCTAAGATCAATATCAATTGATCTTTCAATAAGTTTCAAAACAAAGTTTTTAATTGGTAAACTATTCAACCCCCTTCTAGTTTTCTACAATTGGTACCAGAGCCTCGTTGCTCAAGAATTTCTAAAATAACTTGTATTTTATAAACTTGAAACGATCTATGGATTCTAAAAACTTTAAAGAAGGGCAATCTATGCAAAGACCACCACTCTTTGAAACCAATGGATTTATCTATTGGAAAACCGTTTTGAAACATATGTAAAATCAAAAGATATAGATCTTTGGTTTGTTATTGTTAAAGGGATTTTAGTTCTACAACAAAGGATATTTCTGTTGATGAACAAAAGAAATTAGTTGCTAAAAATAATGAAGCTAAAATGATGCTTTATAATGCTTTACCTAGAAAAGAATATGAAAGAATTTTTATGTGTGAAACCGCCAAAGATATTTGGGAATCTTTGATTGTTACACATCAAGGTAATTCACAAGTCAAGGATAACAAAATTGATCTTCTTGTTCAACAATATGAACAATTTGTTATCCCCAAAGATGAAACCATTGATTGTGGCTTTGCTCGCTTTAATACTATTATTACATCACTTAAAGCACTTGATGAATCTTTTCGTAGTAAGAACTTTGTCGGGAAATTTCTTAGAGCACTCCATCCCAAATGGAGAGCTAAAGTGACCGCTATTGAAGAATCAAAAGATCTCTAAAAATGTCACTAGACGAGCTAATCGGTAACCTCAAAGTACACGAAATGGTGATGGAGAAAGATTCGAAGATCATCAAAGGAAGAAGGGAGAAGATCAAACCGCTGCTCTAAAAGCAAAAGCGGAATCAAGTGATGATGACGAATCTTGCCCCGGTAGTGAAGATGAGGAGTATGCCATGGCCGTTAGAGACTTTAAGAAGTTCTTTAGAAGAAGAGGAAAGTTTGTAAGACAACCTCGAAAAGAAAAGAAGCCATTCCGAAAAGATCGGGATGATAAAAAGGGTAAAGGTGAAAGAAAGTGTTTTAGATGTGGTGATGCAAGTCATCTCATAGGAGAATGTCCCAAGCCACCTAAAAGCAAAACTCAACGAGCTTTTGTAAGTGGTGCTTGGAGTGATAGTGAAGACGATGAAGAATCAAGCAAGGAAGAGATCGCCCTAATGGCACATGAGTCAAACGAGGTACTTTCCGACTCTTCTTATTCTTCTATTGATGATGACACTTTGCAAAAACAATATAATCAATTGTGTGAGCTAAGTCTAAAAATCATAACTAAAAATAAATTTTAAAAACCAAAAAGGAATTTTTGGAAAATGAAGTTTATGAGTTAAAAGAAAAAGCAAAACGACTTGAAAAAGGAAAAACAAATGACGATGATTGTAAATCATGTCAAGAGCTCAATCTTGAAATAGAAAAACTAAAGCTCACACAAGATGTTCTAATCGAACATAATTCTAAATTTAAAAGGTTTAACAAAACATCGCTTGTGCCGATGAAATAGTTAAAATACATAAAACACTAGAGACATGAATGGGCTAGGGTTTTAATGAAGTATTAATTCCAAAGAGTCAAAACAAAACGCCGAAAAAGACGAACAAATTCTCAAAATCAAGCTAAAGATAACACGGACCGCACGGAACCAAAATAAGGGTTCCGTCCGTTGAAAAAATGGTATCGGGTACTTCACAGACGTAATGTTTGTAATACACCGCATCGAATTTGTCAAAAGTAACAAAGAAAACCAAGGATAGTGTTAAACTAAAACCAACATGTTACATCATGAGTAGGACTTGCTAAAAATGAATTTAGATCAAAAACTACTCAACAACGACATAAAACACCTTTTGCCAAACACCCCTTTCCTAAGAGCAACCACAACGCACAACCCAACTACCAACACAACGGTTGGAATCAAAACTTTCCTAGACCATATCAAACTCCGGATTACATGTCATGGAACTCTTACCCATCATTTCCATACATGAATCAAATAAATGGTATGTTTAACCCAAACGGACCCATGAGATATTGGGGACCAAATGCTTGAGTTATTTGCTTCTTAGGTATGCTTGAAAGTTGGATTGGAACCCGATGAATGGATAAAAGATAGTGGATGCTCACGACACATGACGGGCAACAAAGTCTCTTCTCATCATACCAAGAGTATGACGGAGGTAATGTCACCTTTGGTAGCAATCTCAAAAGCAAAATCATTGGCAAAGGTACGATCGCTCATAACTCCCTAACTATTGAAAATGTTGCTCATGTGGATAGGTTAGGATTTAATCTACTTAGTATTAGCCAATTATGTGATAAAAAGTATAAAGTACTATTTGATGAAAATGGTAGTAAAATACTAAAAGATGGTATCACCATAGCTAAAGGAGTTAGGAAAAATAACATATACGTCATGAAAATAGATAAAACATCTAATGACAAACTTTGCCTAACAACATTAGATGATAACTCATCTCTTTGGCATAGACGCTTAGGTCACGCTAATATGAGACTTATACAAAACCTATCTTCAAAAGAGCTTGTTAGGAATTTACCAAAACTAAAATATGACCAACACTTTTGCGACGCTTGCAAAATTGGTAAACAAACACATAGTAGTCATAAATCTAAAAATATGGTGTCCACATCTAAGTGTCTAGAATTATTGCATATGGACTTGTTTGGTCCATCCGCTATAAGAAGCTACGGAGGCAACTTATACACTTTGGTCATAGTAGATGATTACTCAAGGTTTACTTGGACGTTGTTTTTGAAAACAAAAATGAAGCTTTTTGATAAATTTGAAATTCTTAGCAAGAAAATTCAAAATCAACTAGGTGTCAAAATTGTGTCGATCCGAACGGATCATGGTCGTGAATTTGACAACGAAACTCAATTTGGAAACTTTTGTGATACAAATGGTATAACACATAACTTTTCGGCTCCACGAACACCTCAATCAAATGGAGTAGTAGAACGTAAAAATAGAACAATTCAAGAAATGAGTAGAACAATGCTTAATGAACAAAACATTCCTCAAAAGTTTTGGTGTAACGCCGTTGACACTTCTACATATATTTTAAATAGAGTCTTAATACGTCCTTTCTTAAACAAAACACCATATGAACTTTATAAAGGTAAAAGCCAACATTAGGATATTTTAGAGTCTTTGGTTGTAAATGCTTTATTCTTAATACTAAAGATTATCTCACCAAGTTTGACCCAAAGTCTTATGAAGGTGTATTTCTTGGTTATTCTCAAACTAGTAAAGCTTACATTGTCCTAAACAAAGAAACAATGATAGTCGAGGAATCGTTGAACATAACATTCGACGAAAGTCCACCTCCCTCTAAGACATCACCTTTGGTAGATGATGACTTAGTTGAAAGTCAAATGATAGAAAGTCAAGAAATAATTAATAATAACAAGGAAGATGAACCATTAAATAAAGAAATTGTAAACATCAAAGAATCTAAAAGTCATCCTTAGAAAAGGTCATAGGACAACTTAATCAAAGAACCTTAAGGTCACAAGCCCAAAATCAAAGTAATTATTTTTGTTTTGTATCCACCATTGAACCAAAAACATAAATGAAGCAATAAAAGATGAATCATGGGTAATTGCCATGCAAGAAGAATTAAACCAATTGGTTAGAAATGATGTTTGGAAATTAGTTCCAAAACCCAAAGATCAAACTATAATTGGAACAAAATGGGTTTTTCGAAATAAAATGGATGAAAATGGTGTAGTATCTAGAAACAAAGCTAGGCTTGTTGCACAAGGTTATAATCAACAAGAGGAGATTGATTATGATGAAACTTATGCACCGGTAGCTAGACTCGAATCTATTAGAATATTACTTGCTTATGCATGTGCTTATGACTTTAAATTATTTCAAATGGATGTTAAAAGTGCTTTCCTTAATGGGTTTATTAACGAAGAAGTGTATGTTGCTCAACCTCCCGGTTTTACCGACTTTGAGAAACCACATCATGTCTTCAAACTCAAGAAAGCATTATATGGTCTTAAGCAAGCACCAAAAGCTTGGTACGATCGACTTAAGACTTTTCTTATTGATAACAAATACACTATGGGATTAGTAGATAATACTCTTTTACCAAGAAAAAGGAATCACATATTATCATTGTTCAAATATACGTTGATGACATTATATTCGAATCAACTTGTCAAGAGCTATGTGATGATTTCTCTAAAATCATGCACGACGAGTTTGAAATGAGTATGATGGGTGAATTAAATTTCTTTCTAGGACTTCAAATTAAACAACTAGAAGATGGCATATTTTTAACCAATCTAAATATATAAAAGACATGCTTAAGAAATTTGGTCTTGAAGATTCCAAACCAACTAAAACACCCATGTCCTTGGACACTAAACTCACCAAGGACGAGGAAGGTGAATCCGTAGATAACACTAAATATAGAGGAATGATTGGTAGCCTACTCTCTATCTTACGACATTATGTTTAGTCTATGTGCTCGCTATCAAGAAAACCCAAAGGCATCACACTTAGAAGCCTTGAAAAGGATTTTTAGATACATTAAAGGAACAACGTGTTTAGGATTATGGTATCCCAAAGGAACGGGTGTAGAAACCATAGTGTATGCCGACTGGGATCATGCCGGTGACTATGTCGATAGAAAAAGTACAAGTGGTATTTGCACTTTTGTTGGACATTGTCTCACCTCATGGTTTGCAAAGAAGCAAACGGCTTTAGCCATCTCAACTATGAAGTCGAAGTACGCCTCACCGGAAAAGCATGTCAACAAGCTCTTTGATGAAGCAAGCTCTCGAGATTACGGAATTCATCTCAACGATATTGTGATACTTTATGACAACAAAGAGCCATCGATCTCAAAGAAGAATCCCGCTCAACATGCTCGTACAAAGCATATTGAAATCCGTCATCACTTTCTTTGCGACAATGTTCAAAAAGGAAACATCTCAATCGAGAAAGTATCCTCCGAAGACAACATTGCCGACATCTTAACTAAGCCTCTTAAACGAGAACCTTTTAATCTTCTTAGACTTGGTTTAGGTTAATGGAACCAAACATGTAGGATAAACATAGCCCAAAACATTAGAATAGTCAAAACAAAACAATTTTGTTTTGTATCTGCTACTGTAGCCACGGCAACCAAACGACAACACAAAGACGGAACCAAAATTTGGTACCGTCGTCCGTGGTGTCTACGTAAGCAAAACCGCTACCTACAAAACATCTTTTTCCTCAAAACCCACTTTACCAAAACGTATAAACATTAAACCAAGCTCATTATTGACACCTTCCCACTCACTAATCACTAGAGATAACATCATTGTAAGTATCCTAACTACATTTTATCTCTTAATTCTGAGTCTAGGATTCTTATTTATGCACAAAACTATCACAAATCATTACATGGGGTTTAATGTATGCTTTTATACCAAATATGAATTCAATTGGCAAATTGCATAACTAGTCATTGAAATTAGGTACTACATTATCATATTGCATAAACAAATCATGCTTCCCACTAATCAATAGATAATGACTATAAGGCCTTATTCAAATAACCAAACACCCCATGTCAGAAAATTTGAAAAGCTTCTCACTTGTAGGAAAACAATTTTTCATTGTTAATACAAATAGAAACGTTAGATTTTCATCACTTGCATGCTCTTGAATACTAAAGGTATTGCATAACTAATATGCATTCCCGGTATATTCAAATGAAGCCACATTGAATTAGGAGCATTTGGGTTATCTCATGGTATTTGCCAAACACCCCACTAAAACCATTTTTGTGCATAAAATGAGTCGAGATAACCGCAACTCCAAATTGTTTTCATATAGGCACACACTAGAACAAAAACGTTAAAGTTTATTCTCATTTTTAACATATTAATTCTTGCTCCTAGGAATAACCATGGTAGCCGCAAGATTCTATGATCACAAGGACACCCTTAACTACATTCCCAAACATCACAAAACCAAAGGACTTTCCAAGGAACAAGTAGAAATCTTTAAGAGTCTAGAATCAAGGTATTTCCATGAGGGTAGAACCATTCACCCATCATTCCTTGAAAATACCAATCTCCGTGAAGAACTAGCCGCCATTCAATTCGATTGTCTTCTTGACATCGATGAACCAATTTGTCCTAGGTTTGTGTTAGAATTCTATGCTAGTGTGACCGGATTTAGTGATGAAGATGATGATGAGTTTTGTCTTAGGTTTAGAATCAATCAAAACGACTACACCATCACCTTAACCAACTTTGCTCAATTGATAGGAATTCCCAACCGAGGGACATGTGTCTACTCGGATAAGTGGTCACTCACCGTTCTTGATGCAATCAATGACCGCTTCTCCCTACCAAACCCTTTAGCAAATAAGGATGTCATCCGTGAACACCTATTTAACCCAAGGGGAGATACAACCCGAGTCACCCGAAAAGGAAAAGAAGTGAACCGAGATCCATATGGAATGGAGCTAAATGAACTTAAGCCCGAATTTAAGAAATGGGAAGAACTACTTAGAGCCAACGCCATTAGCACCATAGGGAATAGGGATCACATCATCGCTTGTCCTTTGCCATATGCTCTACAACTTGTCCACCCGTCAACCATTCAATTTAGCCTACTACATAGCTAGGAGAATGATTGATATTCCAACTCAAGGATCGGTTGCTCTTCCATACGGATGCTTCTCACCCGTCTCTATAGAAACTTTGCACCAATTCCACCAAGCCAAAAGGGATGCACCTTCACTATGAGCTCATCCCTCACATCTTTGTACCTTTGAGTGATGCACGAGTTGCTAAGACAAAAGGCAAGAGAGCAAAACCTCCAACTCCATCATCATCATCATCAAATAGCTCAGAGGATGGTCTTCCAAGCTCTCGTCTTCCACCTCATGAGTATTATGCATCTCTTCCCGAGATTGAGAATGAATCAACGGAGTTCAAGCAAACCAAGGGGATGTTCAAGTGCCTTGGTAGGATGATGAACAAGATCTACAAGAAGTTGGACAAGTGAAGGGTCTTTTAAGGAGTGTTTGGAACAATACATTATCTCTAATGTTTGATACAATTTGGTTGTTTTATTTGTAGGATGATAATATAACTGAAACAATGGTGTATGCTAACAATCTCATGCAGGGGATAGCACAAGTATGCTATCAAATTTTACCCATTTTCACTATAATGTGAAAATCAATTGGCCTTGCTCAAAATCTATGCTCCACTATGTTTGTACATGTGTTATTTACTTTTCCTAACTAGAAATGTTTAGTGTCACATGTTTTGAGAAAATTTCGTGTTTCGAAAAGTCCCCGACACCTTAAAATGCACTCTATGAACTTTTCTGCACTGTACGGATCAGAAGGCACCAATGATTTGGTTTCTTCTATTATAAGAAATGGTACCGCCGAGTATAAAGACAAAGCGACCAGATCTAACGACACCCTTTTAGGGGTCCGTCCGTAAAATTTTGGTGTCGTGGATCCTCCGTAACTTTCTCAATTTGATTCTTTCGTGATTCCAAATTACCATCCATTGCTTATAAGTCAATCTTAACTAGTTTATACCCTTATTAGAACTAGTATAATTCACTTAGGCATATAAGAAATCCATTTCCCACCAAAATTCAAAAATTTGAAAAATCCACCCAAGGAGCCCTTTGCATAAAGGAAGGAACCAAATTTTTGGTACCTTGAAACTGGGTAATCTCGATTATTAGGAAATTCCATTCATTAGAACACATTTATTGCAAATCTTTTCTTCTTCACTCCATCTCTCTTGTATGGATTGACTTGGGTGATATGACTAGCATTCAACCCACTTCCAAATCATTAGGAACCTCATCTCTTCAATGGTTTAACATCAAATCAAACACATTTCTCCATAATTTTTCACTTCTATAAATTGAGAGGTTTTACCATGATCATCCTCACACCTTCTTCATTCTTACCTATCATCTAGCAAAGAAAAACACAAGTCAAAATGACAAAATCATCTCCTAAACCTTGCAAGAAAACCGCTAGAATTAGCGTGAGGCCTTGTTGCTTTCGTCAACTTAGCTCCTCATCCGAGTCTCCTCCACTCACAATCTCATCTCCCATCCGAGATGATACAAGCCTTACCTTGGCTACACCTACTCAATCACCAATTGTGATCACCACTCCACCACCCACAAAAACACCAACTTCACCTCCACCGCCACCCATCCAAACATCCAAAACACCCTCACCACCAAAGTCTCCAACTCTCATTCCTTTGGAGTTATTTTCCACACCACCCACTTCTCCAAATCCTTTCTTAGAGGACTTGGATGACTTGCCTCCTAGGCCCAATCATCCACCACCATTGCCATCATTTGGCACAATTGAGCGGATTGCTCATGAGTCCCTCCCATCTCGTTGACCCAAACGCCCATTAGGGCCAAGACCTCTTCTCTTCCACCCCATCCACAAAGACATCCATGGTCCTTTGTATGGGGATCAACCACTTCCTACATCAATGTCCCTCATCATGAGGACATTGAGGAGTCCATGTAGGAAGATCATCCCATAAGAGAGGAGATTCAAGCCGAACTCCAACCTCCACCAATTCAAATATGGTGGATTCTCACCTAAGTGAGACTATGCAAATGCAAAGTGCTTTGCTAGCCTCCATAATCACCACACCAAACACCAACACCAACACCAACACATCTACCATTCCACCACCACAACCTCACCAAACCTACTACCCCCCTAGGCATGGTTGCTCAACTTGTGAGCAAACCGCCCAAACCATTGATCGGACCCGGGTTATGGTCCATGACTTCCAAGAGGAAATGAGGTTCATCCTCAATCACATCCTTGAGCGCCTCAACGCTTTTTCTCATCCACCATCTCATTAGAATGGTCATAGATTAGCATTTCTAAGTTTTTTTCTTTTCTTAGGATTATTTTTTTCTTGTACTAAAACACATCATTGTGTTCACTTTTCATGATTCTTATTCATGAAAAATTTTAACTAATGAATGGTGTTTTCTATATTGTTGGTGCCTTTACATAGTGTTTGGAAATGCTTGTGAATGATCATTATTACTAACAATTTTTTTGTAGCTTTTTTTTCACAATCCATGTATCTTCCCATTAAGCACCCAATTTAGGGGAGCTTTGATCAAGGGGGAGATAATGGCTCAGCTCATTACATTCAAGATCGCCTCTTCTTTTTGTTGAGACAAAAAGGGGAGAAAATATAGAACTTGTTTATATTTGTTATATTTGACTTTTCTGAAAAAGTCAATTGCATACATTGACTTTCTGAAAAAGTCAAACATGATATTTCATTGGTAATACTTGACTTTTCTGAAAAAGTCAACTGCATACTTTGACTTTCTGAAAAAGTCAAACATCATACACTTGCATTATCATTTCCTTTCAAGTTCTAAAACTAATATTTTTATAACTCTTGCACAATCTTTGTATCTTTTATAAAATTAAAATTTATATTTTGTCCTCAACAAAAAGGGGGAGATTGTTAATACAAATATCGCCATTAAACGTTATTTATATTTTTGATCTTTACCTAAGTTTTGTTAACGACAAAAGTAAATTTAATTTATAAAAGCTTAAAGCTTGTCAAGTTTAATAGATATTAAAACAAGCTTTTTCAAACAATATCTTCATCATTCAAGCATTTACATTGTGATTAAATCATATCTTAATATGACTCTAACCATAATGTATGATAGTAGTTTTTAGAATGTTTTAGTTTCTTAAAACTAAACATTACTTATGTATTTGCATATTTCTAAAAATAGAAAAACAACATATGACATCATGTGATGCATCATGGAAATCATTGGAAGATTTCATTAGATATTTTGTGTAGATTTGTACTCTTCATATCTTACACAATCTTGCATAGATAGTTGACTTTTGCAAGATTTGATATCTTGTCGTCAGACTCTGGCGCACTAAAATGGTAGATAACGGACGGAACCCTTTTAAAGGGTCCGCCGTCCGTGGTGCCTGCTGATGGTTTTGGCTATAAATAGCAAAGCCAAACCAAGTAGTTTTTCATCCCTTTCTATCATACTCTCATACATATCTTCTCTAACCTTTCTAACTCATATCATATTAGTGATCTCTTTTGTAGCAAAGAAGATCAAGTCACATTCAAGCTTCAAACGAAGTTGGAAGTCTTTTTTGTTTAGTGTTGTATGATCTTGTGTTGATTCATACTTCATTGTTGTATTAAACCATCATAATCTTGTGAGTGTGAGTGGTTAGTATTTTAGTCCTCAAAATACATTGTGTGTGGGAGTGGTTGTACCCTTGGAAAGAACTCTACATCTAGCTTAGTGTCGAAATAGTGTGCGAAGTGTAAAGGTTTTTCCGCCGGTGAAAGGAGCTTGTTGACTAGTGAAGTTAAACTCTCGAGTGTGAGACTCGGGAGAGTAGGGCAAGGATAAAGAGTCCTTGTAGACCGAACCACTATAAACAACTTGTTGTGGTTTGATCATTTCTTTCCTTATTTACTCTTTACATATTGCTTGCATATTTCATTAACATATCTAAGATCAATATCAATTGATCTTTCAATAAGTTTCAAAACAAAGTTTTTAATTGGTAAACTATTCAACCCCTTCTAGTTTTCTAGACAGTGTTGTGGTTCTTGAAGCATAGATTATAGTTTCTTCCAATGAATTGATGAAATTAAGCATGAATATCTTTGCTATTGCTATACGTATATAACAAGTGGGGTTAACCTAACTTAAAATGTAATTTAGGTACGTAAAAATTCTACACTATTTTAGAACCACATAACCTCGGTAAATCGCTTTTGTTTGATCAGGGTGTTTAACTAATTAACTTAATTAAAACTAATAGTTATTCATATATGTTCGTTTATCCAACCTCTAAAACCCTTTAGTTGTATATAAGAAGAAAGCTTAATAATACTTCACAATTAACACTTATCCTCAAGTTATATTACATGATAACAAGAACTACTTGTTTGAAAATGAGAATGATATATTTTTTCTTTTCTTTTTTAGTTAACAATCCAACATCCGAATCGCGGACTCAAATTATAAACCGCTTCTATTCTTATATCTGGGCCAAATAAACTAAACGTGGAAAAGAATAACAATCAACACGTGTATTTTAGATTTGGTCTTCTTGATATTCCTAGGAAATAATAACATGATTGACAGATCGCTTTTAAGGTGATTGATAACATGATTGGGTGGTCATGGTTGATCTTAGGCTTTAGATGATATTTCTTATATGTGATTATTGTAAAGGTATGTGTGAGCGATTAGTGTTAATATTGAATGGTTAATGAAGTAAAGGTGTTAAACATTTGAGCAACACTAAATAATAAAATCAAAAATAATGGGTTGATAAAATAATTATGAAGAATTACAATCTTGGTTTGTACATCATCTCATGATTAAACTCATTATTAACTACCTATTAAGTATACATGCTAGAACACAATTAATCAAGTTTACTTTGATAGTCTATTCACATATTATAATTCTTCACTTCCATTGTTTAATTTTTGAAGATGTAATGAGCTTGATAGATTACGACAATTGGAAAAATTTCCTTCCATCATGGAATCAATGACACTTCTCACGTTAAAGGAAATGATTATCATTTCTTTACCAACTTTGGCTAAATGTCACCAAGGAAGCAATCCAAAATGTTCTATACAAATTTAGTTTTCTCCAACATCTCATAATAAATTTCTAATTTACAAAGAAATTAGAGTATTTCATGCCTTTGTAATTGTTTCATGATTTTTAAGTGGACTGGTTAATGGTAGGGTTAAAACCGAGAAGCAATTATATCTCTTATAAACACAAATCTTAGTAAAATAGGAAGTTATTGGTTAAGATTCTTTAAAGTATTAAAAAAATGTGTAATCTAGGCTATTTCAATAAAATGCATACATAGATATATATTATTCTTCTAACACTTTAGTCGCTTTCCAAAAAAAATATTCGCCTAACATTTATATTTTTCATAGAGTAAAAGTGTTGCTTACAAAAGTCTCCTGCTCTAAATTGAAGTTGGAAAATCAACAATGAGTAACTTGAACTCTGCTAAAATAGTTATTGGCCAAATTGGTTGTGATTCAATACTCAATAAGAAAAGAAAATGACTATAAGTTGTATCATCTTTAAACTTTTTGATAGAAAGTATACATGGGTTCATTAACATCTACATACTTGCATTTGGTTTGTTTCAGATGGTGTTTAAAATAGTTTTTACCACAATAACATGGTTCGAATTAACTTATTCTAAGAATTTAAGGCTTACATTTTGAATTTAGCATCTTATCAATGAAGCTCATCATATATTATTTTGTAGTTTTTTACCAAAAATTGTTTGTATTTCATCAATAATCTCATTTAGCTCGGTGTCCTTTTATTAACACTAGCATCAAGTACACTTATTGCTCCCCGATGGCTCAAGTGATAACCAATATTGGCTTTTGAAGCACTAGTCATATCCAAAGCATCTAGTTTTGCATTTTGTTTCAGAAAATTATGTGGTTCTAGCATACCTCTAGATATAGAATATGTTGTTGATAAGCATATGATTGTCTCTTAATCACCTTTGGTGATCGATAGCTTTGCTACTGTTCTATCTTTGATTGGTGGGTTGAGTAAACGGAAAACTTTGAAAATATATTCAACTTGTCAGAAGAATTTCTAATGTGTATCTAATTGTTTTTTCCTATTGAATAGATGAAACTTGCTAATCATCTTATTGTGTGTACTAAATAATATGATTAATGAATAATGTTAGCGTGACACCCAATTAACCAAAAATTAATATTTTATTGCTTAGTTGGCCTATTAAGAAAGAACCACATTATTTTACAAAACCTATTTCCGAACACCTCTTCTCACTCACAAAAATACACACTAAACACACCAAACACACACAAATAAACATCATTCTAGACCAAAACAACTTAATTATTGTTCAAACTCTTACAACAACCAAAACCGAATTAAGAACTTCAAGTATTTAAGCTCAAAAAATAAAATATTATTACAAATACTTTACCAACCCACCAAGTCCTCAAAACACCAAGAAAGCAAAGTTGAAAGCTACAAACATGTTAAAGAGAGTAGAAACAACACAATAATTTCT